>CAWUDS030002108.1:37500-60690 GCA_963859935.3 Lathyrus sativus
AAATCCCCCCGTGGATCTCTTTATTTGCTTCAAAACAAGTGGGCTCGGTCAAGGGCAATATGGATTCTCGATATTAGGGGATCTTCTCAATTGAAAGATCCCCTAATATCAACTTGAGACGACGAGAAAGAAAGTATCTATTTTATTTCATTATTCAGTGAAACCAATCGTTCGTTATTGGAAGAGATAATAACAAGCATCTCGTCTGGGAAAACCCATTTTTTTCTCAACAATGTCTTTGTGATTTGAGCCAATAGGGTTCTGTTAGATAGGAACACATTTGATAAATATTGATAACTTTCGTATAGAGTAGTAGAACGAAAAAATTCATTTGATACTGAAGTATTGGTTGTAAACCATCTCTCGCGATCAATCGATAATCTCAAATTCTGTTCTTCCATATCCTTCCTCAACCATCTTTCATCTAGATATTTCCAATAAGTTTTCTTGGTTTTGGAAGTCAAAAGTATCTGTTCCTCTGAAGAAAATTCTTCTTGATGTGAAAACACAGGATCCTCATCCTCTTGGAATAGCAAAAAGAGTGGATCTCCGGGGTCCCAAATGAAATGGCTTATGTGAAAAAAGCCTTGTTCGTTGGAAGATCTCACTCGTGTCTGGTCCTGCATGGTTCCATCCTGCAAGAACTCCGAATCATTCTCACCCTTTTCATCATAATCATCTTTGTCCTGAAATGACCCTTCCCCATAGGGAAATCTCAATTCATTGGACCCTTCGTCAAAGAGAAAGCACCAAGGGCGCCACAGTCTAGGAGCCCAAAGTATGTTTTCCAATAATTCCTCCATTAGGTCTAGCTCTAGCTCTAGCTCTATCTGTTTCGGGTCGTAGACTCCGACTCCTTCCCCTTCTTCGAACCCCGGTTCATATTTTTTATAGAGAAATCGTTCACTATTATAAATGATAGAAGAAAACCCATTTTGAAGCATCTTTAAGGGATTTCTTTCGGGCCGAAGAAGCAACGGCACTCCATCATTATCAAACCGACTTCCTGTCTCGGAGGGTCCCAGCAGAGCACCCTCTATTTCTAATAGCCCATGAACTAGATCAGAATCATTCTCACGGAGTCTATAAGAAGCATCATTGTTTTCATTAGGTCTGGGTACAGAAAAAAAGTCTTCAGCGACCGATCCGGCAGAACAACTCAAAAGATAAAGAAGTATAGTTAATTTCTTCATGCTTCTTCCAAGTTCGACGTACCATTTGTACAAAGAAGAATCCCCCTCCTGACATGCTGTCTTCTTCATATAGATAGATATAGGATCTATAGAGCAATTACTGAGAAGTAGATTTTGTGAAACAACCCTCCCTATCTGATAAAAAAGGATCCCATGATCCTGAATCTCTCTTATATGAGATCTAAAATTCCAAGTTTGTCTATGAAGAGCAAATCGAATTATATTAGTGTCTATAATAGATTTCTTTTGTATAATACTAATCGATAGCGCCTCATTAGTAAGTGCTACAAGATCAGGTACATTAGAACCTAGAGTTATAGACCCCAATCGATTAGTATTGAATATTTGCTTTTCCAAGTGAAATCCCCTAGTATATGAAAGAGTAAAAAAGTGCTTTCTTTGTTGTGGAATAAGAAGCCTTCGTACCTTAATGCATGTATTTAATTTATCCGTCCCTATTAAACAAGGGTCTACTTTTTCTGGAATATGAGTAGAAGCAATAACAAGATTATTGCTAGTAGAACCTTTTTCAGAATCTCTGGAAAGAGAGTTCACTAATATACCCAGCGATAAGTCATCCGACTCCTTCCTATCGAAATCATGAATGTTTGGAATCCAAATTATGCAAGGAGACATTGCTTTTACTAATTCCAATTGAATTGTGAGATAAAACCGGTCTAGTTCCTTTTCCGGTATGATATCGCTAGATACCGGATCCTCCATACTTAGAAACTTCAATCGGCTATCAAGCTTACGGTCGAAATCGTCGCTATGATCCCTTTCATAATTCTCTGGATTATAGCAACTACCCTCGTAATCCGGTAAAAGACTGTAAATGGTACCCTCTCTTTGATCAAAAAGATCGTCCTCATCATAACTCGTATCAAAACCCCTAGGAAAGTTCTCCAGGAACTTGTTTACAAATACTGTAATGAAAGGAACATAGGAGGTTGTCGCTAGAGATTTGAGCAAATAGGATTGTCCAGTTATTATAGAACCTATCACTAAAATACCCCTAGAAGGGGATAGGGCTAAGCGTAGCGAAAAGGGTTTATCATGAGATGGGAAATCCAAACAGCTAGCCCTACACGGGATTTCTGAATAAGTGATTGTCTGATAATGAGCGAGGAATACCCGTCTTTCTGCTAAGCAGGATGTATTGAACTCATAATTCATTAGATCCTTTTTATGAATGTCAATTAAATATCGTAAGTAAATTGTTCCCGGTTGTTCAATCATTTGATAACCAGAGTTATTCTTTGATAACTCATCACTATTAGTAAGACTCACTAAAATTTGATCCATCCTTTTTTCTGTCGTTAAGGTAGAGAAAGTAAGCAAGAATTCTCTTTCTTTATCAGCAATTAAATCACTATTCGCGATCCAGGATTCTATTTTATCAGAAATGCAATCACTATTCATGTTTTTTCTTTTTTTTATCAATGAATAGATTTCTTTACTTGTATGACTTAAATGTCTCGTATTTTTCAAAAACGCGATTCGATTGATGGGATTTGGTAGAATCCTTATGAACTTCATGAGATTAAAACCTTCACCCCTTGGGACGCCAGAAGGCGAACCTCGTCTTTCTTCTCGAAAATTTTCGAATTGTTTTAGAGCCATTCGAAAAATATACTGTAACCAGAAATATTTTTGTTCTGATGTACCATACCTATCCAGAAGTTTTTTCAATTCAATGATGTAGGATGGAATCATCAACGATTTGACCTGTTCGAACTCTGTCTGTAACTCATTAGAGAATCGAGAAACAAAGGAAAGATGTGTATGAACTAAATATCCAGTAATAAGAAGAAGTAAAAGGATTGAAAACAGGAACTCCTCAATATTTAGTGATCTCAGATGTGTCGATATGAATGGTGACTCATTATTTGTGTGAAGAAGATCTTTTTCGTACACCTCTACAAGAGACTTATGTAAACACTTACTCCAAATCTCACTTATACGATTCCGTTGTCCAATACCCAGTTTTTTCCGAAGAATTGCCTTGGCTCCATGGATAAGATTAGGCAAAATAGATAACATTTTTTTCCATTTAGGACTCTTCTTTAGTATCACAAATAGGTCTGAAAAAGTATGTATAAATAGTAAAAGTAGATTTTTTTGCCCTGTCGTGGTAAGGAGCGACGGTATTATATACGGGTACAATGGCTTCAATTTGGAGAGAACGGTTGAAAAACTACTCTTTCTTTGAAAGTTTCTATACATCTGCCCTTTTTTAAGGAATTTTTTTAGAGGTTTTTTTTTCCTCTTTTCGGATGGTAAAAATTCCTCAGAATATAGAGTATATGAATATAGAGTATATAGAGTGTCACGCAAATCAGTGTCAAGCAAATCTATGTTTAAATCGAAATCCAAATACGTATGCAACTTTTTCCATTTTGGATCAGACAGATTAATAGCGGAAAGACGATTACAATAAGTTCTTTCAAAATTCACTATTTCTTCCTCTGTTAGAGGTGTTCCAGAAATGTCCGCAATAGCTCTAGGACCGCGAGTTGGAAAATGGAAAGATTTGTACAAGTCATATCCGTCATCACCACTTTGCGGAAAATTATTTAATATGTTAGAGACCTCTAACTCGCTTGGTGAAATAGTATCTCTGTCCAAAAAAACATGTTTTTTTTTCCCGTCGCCAAAAGAAAATATTTTCTTTCGACTGAACAAGACATTGAGGAATTGTTCATACAAAAAATCATAATTACAGGACCTTTCCCCATAAAAAGAGAATCTTTTCTTACAATCGAAATCTTGATTATTCAAGAATCGAAGTCGATTTACTTTATAAAAAGAGGAAATCAATGAACTTCTATGAAAACATTTCACAGGATTCAGCCAATTGTCTTGATTTGCTATCTGATTGATCAATAATTTCGATTTTTGAGAAGTATAATAGTCATCCAATAATAGGGCTTTCTTTTTTTTCAAATGAACCGTTTGCAGACCCATTGATTCTAACAACTGATTCCCGAGTGCATCATTCATACGTTTCAATTCATCCATATGGATCTGAGACCTATGAACGGGCATACTCCCAAAACTCACCAAGAAAAAAGGAACTGAGTTAGAGAAAAAGGGAAGAAGCTTGGACAAAAACAAACAAAGTGACTTAGAAAAATTTTTTTTGTCGATAACCTCAGACCAATCAATCGAATATGCATTCATATGTAATCGATCGAACACTACTTGAAAACGGCTATTCTCCTCAGAAATGAAATGGTCCAAATGTTCCTGGAAATTCTTGCTCCCCTTGGACCATTTGTATTTATCTGTATTTGGATCCTTATTCACGGATCTCTCGGTTCGATAAATAAAAAGAAGAGGATCAAAGCATTTCTTCTGACTCTTTTTCCAATTTGAGAAACGTTGATTGATCATGTGTTTCCTTAGAGGTATATGATTATGAATATCATTTTCATACCTTTTAATTACATATTCTAAGTTGCGATTGAATCGATTACCTTGAAAAGAATTCCCACAAGAGGTCTGGACCCATTTTTTTATGATCTTTGGATAAAAAGATTCATTCGCTTCGTAAAAAAGCCGAGGCAGAACCAATAAAGATTTCTTTTTTGATTCATCCCTGGAGTTGAATACTTGATTTACAAATTGTTTATCATCAATTTTCGACAAATCAATAGAAAAAGAGAATCCATTATGATACACCAGATCCGGCTTAGTTATTGAGAGATTGAATAGATTTGCCATTTCTTGAAATCTCTCTTCTGATTGAAAATCGCGATGTAACAAGTACCCCCCCCTATTCTGGTCATGGAATAGATCAAATAAACCAAAAACTAGCTTTTTGTTCAAGAATGAAATATGATTTGGAACTGTCAAAAGTTTCTCCTTTGCAACCCTATCACATCCTCTATCGGATGAAATAGGATGAATTGAGACATTATTTTGTAAATACATGATTATCTTAACTATATTGGCTATTTCTTTATTTTCCGATTGCCTCGAAAGAACAAAAGAAACATCTTCTTCTTTTTTAAATAATTTTATATCTTGAGCGGACTTCTCAGTAGGATTCAAATCCAGATGAAGTTCTGACCATCTGTCGCCGAAAAAAGAGCAATTATCTCTCTCAGATATATTTTTTTCTTTTGGACCAGACAGGAGCGGAACAATCAACCTAGTCATGACCAACCTATTGATATTGAACGAATCTTTTGAGTCTTCCAATGGATCATTCCCGGATCCAATGGAATTGATTTGTATAGGAAGAAGCCCTGTCAAATAAATATTTTTTTTTTCGATCATCTTTCGATTGTTAATACGATATATAAGGATCGCTAGTAGAAATAAGACAAAATTCTTGATCGTGAAATATCTTGTTAAACCGCGTGAAACTAGGATACTCCAAATTCTGGAGTCTAAGAGTTTGATAAAACTCTCTTGATGGAAAAAAATGTGAATGACAGATATGACTGAATGGAATTGTGTCCAGGAATCTGAGAAATAGGAAGAATTCTTGCTCTCTCTAAAAATGTCTCGCAATTCTAAAATCCAAATGTCTAAGTCATTTTTCTTCGTTTGATTCATATATCCCCCTTTATTTAAAAAAATTAAAAAAATTTGATGTATTTTTTTTATCGATTGTTTTTTCTATTCTATTTATTTCTCTTTTCTCTATGTATTTATTTATATCTAAACTGAGATATATCATCATACCAGCAACTTGATTTGCTATTTCACTCTCAATCTCTTGCCCTAAAAAAAGGATTCTGTCGTAAAAAAGTTGATGGTATAAGTCAACCCAAGTAGCTTCATCCTCGCCAGGAATTTGAAAGGCTACCTTTGGAACACCTACTGGCATAAAAAAATGATGAAGTTGTCTGACACCAGCATGTTACTTTGATGTCAAATTGTGCAGATTATAGATATTTATCTATGATCTATATATCTATTTTATTTTCGATTCCGAAAAGAATATGAAATTCAGAAAATAATATGAATATTTTAATCTTCAAGTTTTTCGTTTTACTATGTATATCATATTAAGTATAAGATATAAGCTTTTTCCAATAGAAGAAGTTTGACCCCTCCCATTAATAATTCCCATTATTAATGTTTTCGTTTTCTTTATTGGTGGGGTCTTATATATTCCATTTTCATGTGCCTCACAACCCGAAAGAATTCGGGGGGAGGGGTCATTTCGTTTTTTGATCTAGAATGAATAGTTTCAAGAGATGAGAGAATTCAGAATACCCACTAGAAATACTAATCCAATCCATAAGGATGTAGCGGAAAAGACAACATTTTTGTTACTTGACCAACCATCAGGAGAAGCAAATACAACAGGTACACTAATTAATAAAATGGATGAAGTAACAATTAATGCAAAAACAGCTAATTGAAACGCAATAGTCATGTTTATAATCCTCTAATTTACCAACAAAAGAACTATACCATTTGATCCCCCAACCCCTTTTCTTTTGATTTGACCCCTTCCAAAAATAAATAAAAAACACATTCTCATTATGGGGGGTTTTATCATGAATCCATTGATTTTAGATGACACTCCTTATTGAGGCATGAATCGAGGGGTAGTTTTTTTTTTTTTTACTTCACAAAAGAGCATGCTGGATCATGAATATATAATATATAATATATATGGATAGAGAACTAGACCAATAGATTCACACTGGATATCTTTATCATAGAGAAAAGGGTATTAATTTGTATGGTCATGTTCTCTTGAGTGGAATAAAGATAAAATAGAAATTAGCTTTTGGAGAGATGGCTGAGTGGTTGATAGCTCCGGTCTTGAAAACCGGTATAGTTCCAAACAAAGAACTATCGAGGGTTCGAATCCCCCTCTCTCCTTTTTCTTGGCGAATGGATTTTTTTCTTTTATTGATTTAAATTGATTTAAGTTGGCTCGGTTTTTTCGGGCTCGGCTAAGTGGTGATATAGCCGAGCCCGAAAAAAGATTAGATATAAATGAATTGAAAAAGAAAATATTTTTTCAATATGATCTCCTCGACTCAACTCAATATGTATACTAAAATCAAAGTGATTCTTACGTCAAGCATTGGATTTCATGTCTCAATTAAGAGGAGTCATGGAAAGAACAGGCTCCAAATCTCTATCAATTCCTTTTTCAAATCCTGCGGCAGCTGCGCGAGCTCTTCCCGCGTGCCATAAATGACCTACGAATAGGAAGAATCCTAGAACAAAATGAGAAGTAGCTAACCAACTTCTAGGAGAGACATAATTGACTGCATTAATTTCTGTAGCTACGCCACCCACGGAATTTAAAGAACCTAAAGGAGCATGAGTCATATATTCTGCGGAACGACGTTCTTGCCAAGGCTGTATATCTTTTTTCAGTCTACTCAAGTCCAAACCATTAGGACCTCTTAGAGGTTCTAACCAGGGAGCACGCAGATCCCAAAAACGCATAGTTTCTCCTCCAAAAATGACTTCTCCGGTCGGAGAACGCATTAGATATTTACCTAAACCGGTAGGCCCTTGAGCGGAGCCTACATTAGCTCCAAGACGTTGGTCTCTAACTAGAAAAGTAAATGCTTGAGCTTGAGAAGCTTCCGGTCCAGTGGGACCATAAAACTCACTAGGATAAGCAGTATTATTAAACCAGACAAAGCAACAAGCTATAAAACCAAAAACGGCTAAAGCACCTAAACTATAAGATAAGTAAGCTTCCCCAGACCATACTAGTGCACGCCGAGCCCATGCAAAGGGTTTGGTTAAGATATGCCAGATTCCACCAAGTATACAAATGGAACCCAACCATACATGTCCCCCAATTATATCTTCCAAATCGTCCACACTAACAATCCAACCTTCTCCCCCAAAAGGCGATTTTAGTAAATAACCAAATATAATGCTTGGACTAAGGGTTAAGTTGGTAATTTTTCTTACATCTCCCCCTCCTGGAGCCCAGGTATCATATATACCCCCAAAATAAAAAGCCTTCAATATTAGAAGAAAAGCCCCTATACCTAACAAAATTAAGTGAATACCTAAAATAGTAGTCATTTTATTTCTATCTTTCCATACATAACCAAAGAATGGAAAAGATTCTTCAAGAGTCTCAGGTCCCAGAAGTGCATGATAAATACCGCCAAAGCCCAATACTGCAGAGGAAATTAAGTGAAGTACTCCAGATACAAAGTATGGAAAGGTGTCGATAACTTCCCCTCCAGGACCTACCCCCCAACCTAGAGTAGCTAGATGGGGAAGTAAAATTAAGCCTTGTTCATACATGGGCTTCTCGGGTACGAAATGAGCAACTTCAAATAGGTTCATTGCTCCGGCCCAGAATACTATTAATCCGGCATGGGCTACATGGGCCCCCAGTAGTTTACCGGATAAATTGATAAGTCGGGCATTCCCGGCCCACCAAGCAAAACCAGTCGTTTCTTGGTCACGACCAGTTAAAGGTAAAGTTCCATTAAAGAGCGTTTCCACGTGGTAGAACCTCCTCAGGGAATATAAGGTTTTCATGAGGCTGATCTTGAGCCGCCATCCACGCACGAATACCTTCGTTTAAGAGAATATTTTTGGTGTAGAAAGTCTCAAATTCAGGATCTTCCGCTGCGCGGATTTCTTGAGAAACAAAGTCATAGGCACGTAGGTTCAGGGCCAGACCGACTACTCCAAGAGCACTCATCCATAAACCAGTTACTGGTACAAATAACATAAAGAAATGTAACCAACGTTTATTGGAAAAAGCAACCCCAAAGATTTGGGACCAAAAGCGGTTAGCAGTAACCATTGAATAAGTTTCTTCTGCTTGGGTTGGGTTAAAAGCACGGAATGTATTTGCGCCATCACCATCTTCAAATAAGGTATTTTCTACGGTAGCGCCATGAATAGCGCATAGTAGGGCAGCGCCCAATACACCAGCAACTCCCATCATATGAAATGGGTTTAATGTCCAATTATGAAACCCTTGGAAAAAGAGAATGAATCGAAATATAGCTGCTACACCAAAACTAGGCGCAAAGAACCAACCAGACTGGCCCAGTGGATAAATCAGGAATACAGAAACAAAAACAGCAATTGGACCGGAGAATGCGATTGCATTATAAGGCCGCAATTGAACAGATCGAGCAAGTTCAAATTGACGTAACATAAAACCTATTAATCCGAAAGCACCGTGAAGAGCAACAAAAGTCCACAGACCACCTAATTGACACCAACGGGTCAAATCTCCCTGTGCTTCAGGACCCCACAGTAACAACAAAGAGTGTGCTAAACTATTAGCAGGAGTAGAGACTGCTGCAGTTAAGAAGTTACAACCTTCCAAATAGGAACTTGCCAATCCATGAGTATACCATGAAGTTACAAAGGTGGTACCTGTGAACCAACCCCCCACGGCAAAATAGGCGCAAGGAAAGAGCAATAGACCGGACCAACCCACAAAAACAAAACGGTCCCTCCGTAACCAGTCATCCATAATATCAAATAAATCATTTTGATCTTTGGTAAATTTACCAAGAGCTATAGTCATAGTAATCCTCCTATTCAACTACTTCAAACCATTTCCGAACACCTCCTAGGATTTTCAACGATGGAACCTTCGAGGCTTTTTTCATTTTATATAGAATATGATTTCTCGTAGACTGTCCCTTCTTTTCTACTGGGGTTCGAATAGAAAAATTCTTTTTTTGTCCATTGATATCTAATAAATCCATTAACTTAATTAATTGGCTTATTCCTTTCTATTCTAACAAAATTCCCTAAGTCATGACTCGAAAATTGTCTTATGACTCATAAATCCTAGAAATACATTTTTTAAAGAACTATTCCAAAAACAAATGATCGATCGCTTTTATTACTCTCGTTACCAGCGGATCCCCAGACATACTACTCTGCTTTTATCAAATAAGATTCTTTTTGAATCTTGTTCGTGAAATTATAAAAAAAAAAATAGTTTTCTATATTATTCGAATTTGTATGTCTAGAAAACTACTAGAGGATCCTATTTTTACTTTCTATTTTACTATTTTTACTTTCTATTTTACATTGATTTCTTTTATTGTATTCTTTGTTCTATTTTTCTGTCATTCAGATTAATCTAATTCCGACGTATACCCTTTACTTGCGGATCGAGGTAATAAATTGGACTCTTTTTCTCTATTTATTTTTTTATCTATCTGTCCTATTTTTGAATATTCTAGGGAATTGGATTAATAATAATAGATTCTAACTGAAAGTTTCGTCCAATAATTGCCTTCAAAATCTCGTATGCATCATAGATATGAAAACCAAATGTTTGATACTCGAAGTCATGATTGGATGGATTTTTCTATTCTTTTTATAGACATATCTTCTATTTTTATAGACCTATCTTAAAGAAATAATAGAAATCAATTTTGATCTTTTCTTGTATTCGGAAAAAAGATATTTGGAAGTCAAATGACTTGTCTGTTGGAACTTAGAATAAGCCCTCCCATTGGAGGAGAGGAGTAGCAATTGATTCCTAGGAACAATAAGATATTATCCGAAATATAGACGGATTCTTGCAGAGTTCGAACCAAAAGGGTATTAAAAAGAAAAAAAGATACACTGTTCGAATTTCATTTCTATCCACCAATTGGAATATCAGAATAGTGGATATAGTTCTGATTCAATAGGTTAGGTCCACTTACTTTTTTTAGAATCTTTCCCTTTATTGGATTGGAAGAATCCAAAATAGGAGTATATGACAATTAAAGCAAAGAAAATATCAGATTCTAAAAAAAGAAATATATATAGAAAAGAATACTATTTCCCTTTCTAACTAGAATGAGTTTACTCTATTCGAATGATAACAATAACTTAATAGAGTTTAAATTCTAAATTGGATTTTTTATAATGAAATTCAACTATTCATTAGTTTTTTTTATTTTATTACAAACAGAAACTTCTTACAAATATCAAGAATATTTGTATATCTTTCTTCAAATAGAAATACTACTGTTATCATTTTTTGATCAAAAAAAAGCCCTTTATCAGATTTGAACCGATGACTTACGCCTTACCATGGCGTTACTCTACCGCTGAGTTAAAAGGGCGCCGTTTGAGTCAATTCCCGAATACAGAATCAGCCAATATGAATATGAATATGAATATGAGTTGAGTACATCTATTTCAAATATTTCCGAATCTTTGATAAATGGATTCTATCCTGTCCCTTAACTCAATTCTTATTGATCTTCATCCTTTTTTATTTTACTCCATTTCCGGATTCATTCTCATTTTTTTATTTCCCTACTTAGTGTGAAATAGAAATATACCTAATTCAATCTTCTTAACACTGAATGAAAGTGAACGAAATAAGGTGTTAATGCCCCCCTGTTCCAGCAAATCAATTATTTCCAGAAAGGATTCTATGTTTATTTTGGTTTCTTTCGCATTACTTCGTTTTATTTTGTATTTTGTTGAATTCTAGATTGGTGATTGGAATGAACCATTTCGAAATCGAAAGGGTGAATCCAAAAATTGTAAGGAATTCTGAAAGATGGGAAGATCCTTCTGATTGAATCATTCTATTGACAATTTCAAAAAACTGTTCATACTATGAACATAGTAGAATGGAGGTCGGGCAAGGCTGCCCCCATCGTCTAGCGGTTTAGGACATCTCTCTTTCAAGGAGGCAACGGGGATTCGACTTCCCCTGGGGGTAGGATACTACGAAAGGAAATGGATCAGGGATTATCAATAAAGACTAAATTGGATTCTTCCTGCTGGGTCGATGCCCGAGCGGTTAATGGGGACGGACTGTAAATTCGTTGGCAATATGTCTACGCTGGTTCAAATCCAGCTCGGCCCAAAAATAAAATATTTACGGATCCACCATGAAATGATAGACCCCATTTGGTGTTCTCTTAAAATCACCAATGGGTTCGGATACACAAGATTAGAATCTCGAGTCCTATGTGTTTTTTCCATATTACTTACATATTTTTTCCACAAATTAGGATTTTGCAAAATTCCTATCGGGATCTGTAAGTTTAAAGTCTAAGGAAAGGGTTAAAGTTAAAAAACAAAAAAGACTCTTTTTTGTTTCCTTGATTTCTTGATTGATTTATTTTTAAATCAAGTTGGCAATAACGAACGGATTGCGATGCGAGTCATCCGTGTCGATAAAGTGCAGACCCATCCAAATAGGAATATATATAGAAGTAAGCCCCAGGGGTTCGAATCTCAAATAGAAAAACAAAGAATTTGGATGAAATTGTAAGAATATATATGTATACTATACGACTTTTTCCCTGGGATTGTAGTTCAATTGGTCAGAGCACCGCCCTGTCAAGGCGGAAGCTGCGGGTTCGAGTCCCGTCAGTCCCGATGGATACAAATCCAAAAAATATCAATGGATTTAGTGTATGAAAGGGAATAAAAATAAAAAAAAAATATCATTTCTAACGGGTATCTCCTTTTTTCTTTTTTAGTTTTAGGGAAAGGTTGGGACAAAGAAAAAGGACTTTTGGATTGCATCAGAAAGTCATTTTCTTATTTGGTATGGATAAAACATCTTCCGATGTTATACTATTCAATTCTCGACCATGAATTCTTGATTTGATAGATCACATATAGTTATTCGTGATATGGATCCGATTGGATATCATCGAGATCCTATTTATACCATTGAATTTAGTGAAGAAATATTTTTTATTTCTATGGGATTAAATCCCGAAGTATTTATTAGAAATTAAAGAGAAAGAAAACATAGAGATTATGGAAGTAAATATTCTCGCATTTATAGCTACTGCACTCTTTATTCTAGTTCCTACTGCCTTTTTACTTATAATTTATGTAAAAACGGTAAGTCAAAGTGACTAATTTTACTGAAACATGACTTCTTATTTCTTAGCAATGATTGAAGAAAAACATGAAAAAAGGATTTCTATTTCTTTTAATCTTTGTTTTAAATAAAATGATCAGACTACAACCAGCAGAATTCTATTAACCATATAGTAGAAAGAAATCAAATCTATTTCTTTCTACTATATTCTCTATTACGGTAGGAGTAGGATAAAAATAGAATGTTTTACTAAAAAAAAAAGAGTTCCTATGGAGGAACCAATTTATCATTTTCTTTTCATATGGATATATGGATATCGATCTATAGATATATATGGAATGTAGGCGTCCACATTTTTCTTTATTTCATCTAAATCTATTCTATTTGTATTGGTTCCAATCAATCTGAAATAATTCAAAAGCAACGCCATTTTTATTCTTCTTAGTTTCATTTTTAGATTTAAGATTCTTTATCAGAATCCCGGTAACTAATAAATAAAAATAAAGAATCTTTTTAGTATTCCAAAATTTAAATAGATTAAATGGAATCGGAATCCGTTTCCAATTATCTTGATTCCCGGGATATCAAGATGGCAACAATTTAAATATTTGTTTGATTCAAAGAGTTTTTTTTTCAATAAGATATATACATGGAATATATTACACCACTGGAAGCAATACAAGAGAATTTCTAAATCCAGATAGAATTGCATTTCATTAATTAGTATTAATAAAATAACTCAAATAGTTCAAAACTGGAAGAACTCAGCTATAAAACAATTGAGACAGTTTGATCCCTTAACTCAATTAGTATTACCTTTAAAGTCCACTTCTTCCCCATACTACAAGGGAAAGGGAAAATGTAAAAACTACCATTAAAGCAGCCCAAGCAAGACTTACTATATCCATGTCAATTATGTCTCCTATCTATATCAATATGATCAATATGAAGAAATTCTTTTATTAATTCTTTTTTTATTGTTTACTTATTTTTCTTGTATTCTTTTAGTTTTTCACTAAAAATTGGAGAATATCTTCTAATAATAGTGGAATCGCTGGTACAGAGTCAAAAAAGGATTCCATTCCGTCCTAACACCATTGACGAAACATCCAATTAGAACATATAGCAAGTTCTTATCCGATTTGGAGTAGAATTGAAAAATTGAAAGCATAAATAAAAAATATACTTAGAAGTAGTAAGGTAATGAATCCTACTAATAGGTAGGAACTATGTTTTCTTTCCCCCCCCATTTTAGTAAGTAAAAAATAAAGAATCAAGATAGATTCTTTTGCATACTCTTATTTGCATCTGTTCGTTCCATCGGATCTAATCCTTATTGTATCTCGATTCGTTCTCTAAAACAATTGGAAAAGAGCCTATTCAATTCTTTTACTATAGATTACCCCAAAGAAAGAGTTTTCTTTTTCTTAGAATGGAAATGGAATAGAAATATATTTCTAATATAGACTCATGATTCTATTTTTTTTTTTAAGTTAATTAAGAAAGTTGTATTTGGTGAATTCAATTCCCGCTTTCATTCCTTCACTATCTATTTCGACATAAACAATAAGAGGACTCTAGGAAAAGACAAATTATCCATCCTAGAATCCTGTTTTCCCTTTGTCTATTTCTACTTTACTTAATATTCTGTACCTACCTATTTTTTTAGGTTTAGTATCGAGTTAATTCTAAAACAATAGAAATTAGAGGATTTCTAGAACATTAAAATCCGAAAACAGCTACATAATCATATGGTTCGAATTAATTGTGCAGTTGAAAAAAAAAAAAAACCAAGAACCAAATAGTCTTCTTCACAATATACATACTATGACTGAACTAATTCTACGGTACAAGGAATTTTCTAAATATAGTATATCTACAAAAACTAGAAAGAACCAAGGGTGTTTACAGAATTTATCAACAAAAATGGAGTTCTTTTTACCAGCTTAATATGTTGATTAATTCAAATTCCTAAAAATTCATTTCGAACAATTGAACCTTCTCAAATTGTTTCTTTTTAAGAACCAAAAAGATTTGTGCCAAAATAATAGATGCCAAGAAGAGCAAGAGACCTTGGACACGTAATGGATCTTGAAGCACTATTTCTGCATCCCCCTGACCAAATCCACCCACATTAGGATTACTCGTTAATGGTTGATCAAGTTTGATAGATTCACCCTCTGAAACAAGAAGTTCTGGTCCTGGCGGTAGAATATCAATCACTTCACGTCCATCTGATGCATCTACTATCGTTATTTCGTATCCACCTTTTTCTTTTCGTATTATTTTGTTTACTACACCTGTTGCTGTAGCATTATAAACATTATTATTACTTTTGCTTCCGTCGGGATAAATCTGACCCCTTCCCCTGTTCCCGCCTACGTATAGAGGATATTTTAAGAAGTAAACATCTCTCTTAGTAGCAGGATCTGGAGAAAGAATAGGAAAGGTAATTTCACTATATTTTTTCCCAGGAACGGGGCCTATCACAAGAATATTTTTTTTTGTGGGACGATAGCTTTGAAAAGACAAATTACCCATCTTTTCTTTAATCTCGGGCGAAAGACGATGAGGAGGGGCCAATTCAAAACCCTCTGGTAAAATAAGAATAGCTCCTACATTCAAAGCCCCCTTTTTACCATTAGCAAGAACTTGTTTCACTTGCATATCATAAGGAATTCGCACAACTGCTTCAAATACAGTATCGGGAAGTACCGCTTGTGGAACCTCAATATCTACGGGCTTATTAGCTAAATGGCAATTAGCACATACAATCCGGCCGGTAGCTTCTCGAGGATTTTCATAACCTTGTTGGGCAAAAATGGGATATGCATTTGAAATGGGTGCTCGAGTTATTATATGGATCATGAGCAATACGGAAATAGATCGGGTAATCTCTTTCTTTATCCAAGAAAAAGCATTTCTAGTTTGCATGGTCCAATCCTTGATCCTGAAAATTTCTACAATAAGATTAGGTAGGGAACTGGCACAGTTCCCTATCCATGATTCTGCTATTTACTCCAATTATTTGCCTATAATATAGGAAGAATACGAGTAAAACGAAAATGAATAAGTGAAATTTGGAATGTTTAGCTTTTATATAAAAGCTAAACAAATTTTAGAATTGGATCAGTGGGTCCTTTTTTCAGTCATTCACGGAATGGAATTGAATCATAAATCGATAAAAGCGACGGAGATACACAATTTAAATAACGGAAAATCCAGTATTTAAAAATAATATTTAAAATGGCTGGCAAAATAGAAACAAGAAAAGATATAATATGATCATTCGGAGTAAATCCAAAATCTTTATAGACAGACCAAATCATTAGTTCCCAAAGACCAGTCGAATGGTATCCTACAGAGAAATCAATTAAGAAAAGAATAGAAAAAGCTTTTATTGTGTCACTTAAGTTATATACAAATTCTTGAACCCAAGAGTTAAGAATAATGAGTTCTTGATTACCCCTAATAGAATAAACACTTAGAATAAGGAAACATATTATATTTGTAAAGAAATGAAAAATCGTATGGATATTATCTTCGTTGTTCGTCTGAATCAATTGGATGGTCGCTTTGTAGATTTCGATACGAAGGTTTTGTAAATGTGTTTCCGGGTATTCCTTTAGCATTTCATCCAAGAGGAACAGTTCCTCGAACTCTAGGAATTTCTTTACAATAGTTTTTTCTTGAATAGTATTCAAGAAAATTTCGGATTCTTTCGTATTCCACCAATTAGTAATCCAAGATTCCAGACTTTTCTTAAATGTAAAAGAGATGCACCAGGGCAAAAAGACTATAGATGTAAGACATAGAAGGGGAATGAATGCTTTCTTTTTTGCCATTTTTCGTCCTCAGTTTCATCTCATTTTTCAACTCTAGAATATTCTATATATTCTAATATTTCTATCAAGCATAAGTTCTATTACAAGTAAATACTAATAAAAAAGCGAGTTTAGCCTATAATATATTAATTATTATAGGCTAAACTCGCTTTATAGGCTAAACTCGATCGGCTAAACTCGCTTTTTTATTAGTATTCTTTGTAAATAATGTCCAATGGTATATTCAAGAATCTGGACAACTCCAAAGCATGTTTTGCAAGCATATATCTACGACCATCTTTAGTAGGAGTCATCGGCAAGGTCCCGTGTTTTCTGGTTTCAATATAAAGGACATCACCCCAGATTCGGTTAGTTACTAGTATGAGGCACGAAATTTCTTTTATTAAAATGCGGCGAACATTAGAGCTACTTATTCCAGGAATAGGAAGTCTGTAACGAGTAATATATAGCACTCCTTTTCTTTTATCGAAAAAATTAGTTCCGCCAATTACAGTCCAATAATTAATATATTGAAACATGATACCGCTTAGGATACTGACAATTGCAGTGATAAGCAGAGAAACAATCTTATTTGGTAGCACAAAGAGCCATTTAATCGGTGCATCGAAAATGTTCATCCGAGTAAGATTGCTATAGAAACGATAGAGAGAAAAGAATCCCACGAAAAAACTGACATGACTTAAAATTCGAAAAAAAACGTGTTGGAAACCCGGGATAGTGTCCATCCAAGTAGTTTCTGACACATAGGAACATAAAACTTTTTTGTTTGTCTCGTCCTTAATGAATTCACGGATCATTTGAAGTAAATAATCCAAAATTGTTCTAAGGAAATAAAAAAACAAAACGAAAAAGATATTCCTAAAAAGAAAGGCCGCAAAACATAAAATAAATAAATCCACCAGGATGTGTGGCGGATACGGGCGGCTTCTTTCTAGGAGAAGAACTATTACTTTTAATATACTTAAAAGGTAAGTTCCATGCAGGAAAATATGTGTCACTGTAATAATAATACAGTGTCTTTTTTTCCAGATCCACAGGTTTTTCAAAAATCTTTTACAGTGTCTTTTTTTCCAGATCCACAGGTTTTTCAAAAATCTTTTCAAGTCTTTTAGATCCATAGTCTATATATCAGAGTTACTAAATAGGAGAAATAAAAAATATATTCTTAGTCTAAATTAGTTTAAATAAAATAGTGTAAAATAAGGTATTAGCTACAAACTAGTTACAAAAAGGCGGAAATAAAAAATAGATTCTTAGTGCAAAATAACGTAAAACTAAGTTTAAAATTGTTTTTATTCAATCTTCCAAATTTTTAGTCAAAGGAACGAAACCATGGAACTGAAATAACTCCGTTAAAAACTGCTTTAAAAAATGACGTGGTACGACTGAATCCAATACTCCCTTGTCGAATAAAAGGTCCGCCGATTGGGAACCTTCAGGCACTTCCACATTCAACAATTGTTCAATCACTCTTTTACCCGCAAATGCAATGGTTGCGTTTGGTTCCGCAATAACGATATCCCCCAACATCGCAAAACTAGCGGTTACCCCACCAGTAGTCGGAGATGTAAGTATCGCTACATAGAATAACTTTTTATTTATTTGATAATTATATAACGCAGAAGAAATTTTAGCCATTTGCATTAAGCTCAAACTTCCTTCTTGCATACGCGCTCCTCCGGAAGCACAGACTATAATTAGAGGTAAAAGTTGATTGGTAGCATATTCGATCAACCGAGTTATTTTCTCACCCACTACGGATCCCATACTACCCGCGATAAACTCAGAATCCATAACAGCTATTGCTAAAGGAATACCATTTAGTTGACCTATGCCTGTTTGAACCGCTTCTGGTAATCCTGTCTTTTCTTGATAAGAATCAAGACGATCGATATAAGGTTGATCTTCTTCCTCTTCCTCGGGAGGATCCACGAAAATCAAGTCGAATGCAATGGGATCCCATTGAAGAATTGGAATTTTTTCAATCGAATCAAATTTAATGGGATCCAGAGAAACCATGTCTTCATCCATAGGATTCCAAGTACCTGGATCAATCAAAAGTTCGATTCTATCTGAACTTCTCATTTTCAGATGCTCACCACAGTATTCGCAAATACTCAGTTTGGCTACTAAAAATTGTTTAAAATTTAAGCTAGAGCAAGTTTCGCATAGAACCCATAAATGACTATATTGGTTCATTTTAGCCAGCATATCCATTTTGCTATTATCATCACTATCCTTCTGACATATATCTGTATCTGATGTATCAGATATCTCCAATGGATCTGATCTATCTGATCCATCCGGATCATTTATATAATCTGGATCTGATGTCTCCAATGTCTCCAATGGATCTGATCTATCTGATCCATCCGGATAATAGATCTCATCTAGATCTGATGTCTCCAATGTCTCCAATGGATCTGATCTATCTGATCCATCCAGATAATAGATCTCATCTAGATCGTATATACCATATAGATCCTCCTCTGTATCTGATAGATCAGATAGATCTATCTCCAATGGATCTGATATATCAGATCCATCTATATAATATGGATAATCTGTATCTGATGGATCAGATAGATCCATCTCCAATGGATCTGATATATCAGATCCATCCATATAATATGGATAATCTGTATCTGATAGATCAGATAGATCTATCTCCAATGGATCTGATATATCTGATGTATCAGCAAATGGATCGTATCGATAATCTGTATCGGATGGATCAGATAGATCTATCTCCAATGGATCTGATATATCTGATCCATCAGATATATCTGCATCATCTGGATCTGCTGTCTGATTTCTAGCATTTGTGTTCCTTAATATTATTATATTTGTACTATGGCTTTCACTAGTATTTTGGCCCCTATCGCAAATGTAACTCTTAAAGTCCATATCACGGTAACTGGCATTGGATTTGTCAATATCCTCCCAGATTTGAGAACGAAGATAATTCCAAATGCAACAATTAATGGATTTGTCAATATCCTCCCAGATTTGAGAACGAAGATAATTCCAAATGCAACAATTCATGTTATAAGTCCAACTATCATCATTATAAGCATAATATATGTCATAACTATTATTATGACTATCCCAAACGGATAGACTTTTTGCAAATAGCAAATTATGATTATGTATGTTGTTCACATCTGCTGAATAGTCAGCATGACCATGACTATAACTACAATTTTCACTATTGTTCTTCCAGCTATGAATGTTATTATGCATATCAGTTAAACTAGATGGGTCTCCACCGTTATTTTCATCAATAGGACCAAAACTATCTATACCAAAACTATCTATTGATTTACTTAAACCACACCTGTATTCTAAACCTCTAGTAAACAGCATACCTCTAGTAAACAGCATCGAATTGAACCCTTGTCTTTCCATAGATTTTTATTCCTTTTTAAATTAAAATATTATATAATGAATAGTCATTGTTTTTTATTTTATCGAATAGTTATCAAATTTAATTTTAATTCGTATATTAATTTATTTAATAATTAATAAGTAATTGAAAGTTATATGAATGAACAATATATCCCCACCCAAGAACAGCCTTTTTTATTTTTGGTTTATGGCGAAAAACCTATGATATCGATTCATGTCAATGTGATGAATTGAATCGATATCATCTGGGACGGGAGGATTCGAACCTCCGAATAACGGGACCAAAACCCGCTGCCTTACCACTTGGCCACGCCCCATTTGTTATTCTATATAGATATTTACTTTTGTCAAGTTAGACCATATTTCTTTTTTCTTTTAGATTTCATTTTTAATATAAAAGTATAAAAAAAAAAAGTGGATATTAAATAATATATATAATAAATCATATCTTATATATATAAGAATATATATAATAATAAGTAAGATAATAAAAAATAAAAAAATTAGAATTCAAAAAAAAAAAAAGCAAAAATACAATTCATTTTATTAAAGAACAACATTTTTTTTTATGCTTCATATCTTTAGCTTGGTCTGTATTAACTCTGTCCTTTATTCAAGTAGTTTTTTCTTGGGGAAATTACCTGAAGCTTATGCTTTTTTGACTCCAATTGTAGATTTTATGCCAGTAATACCCTTACTCTTTTTTCTCTTCGCTTTTGTTTGGCAAGCTGCTGTAAGTTTTCGATAAGATCTTTCATTTGAATAATGTCCTAAAAAAAGTAAGAATTTATTAGAAAACTCAAATTGGAACTTTTTTAAGGAAACATAATATGAAATAGAAGAGAATCTATTCTCTTTCTCTGTCGTTTTTTTTTTTTAATTATCTTGGAGATTTTGTAATGCTTACTCTAAAACTATTTGTTTACACGATAGTGATATTCTTTGTTTCTCTTTTCATCTTCGGATTTCTATCTAATGATCCCGGACGTAATCCTGGACGTGAAGAATAAGAAAATCTTTTTTCTTTCCCTTACTTGTGCTTGATTTTGAACTATTTTTTGTTTTTCTATCTATTTTCGATCTTTAACTAGTCAAAAAGAACTAGTAAAAAATGAAACAAACAGGGAATAAAAAAAAAGAAATTCCATAAGTTCAAAAGAAAAAAATGGCAAATCATCAATAAACGGAAAGAGAGGGATTCGAACCCTCGGTACAAAAATGCGTACAACGGATTAGCAATCCGACGCTTTAGTCCACTCAGCCATCTCTCCCCAATTCAAAGAATGGAATTATTATGCTTATGATACCTCGCAGGGCTCGAAAAAAGGCTTCAATATTTATTTGATATGGATCTTCATTTGATATATTTTATCTATCTTTTTTCTATTTGATTCTAATTCTATATTAACTCATAAATATAGATTGAGTTATATATTAATTGTATATATATATACTAAATACGATAGTAATAAATAATTATACTAAATAGATATAAATCATTATACTAAATAGATAATCTAAATCTATAATTTTATATTTTCTTTTTTAGTTTGTTTTTTTATCCAACCAGAGTCCAGCTAGGTACTGGCACAGCTCTTTTTTCCCATGAATCCTGGATAACAACGATTTATTTTTCTGTATCAGATTTGAAACAAACTTTTAATTAATTCAAACATTTTAATATGATCAAACAAAAATAAAAATAACTTTGTGATCGTATCTCATACGAATGAATCAGGTAACGTATCTAAAAAACGAAATAGAACTATGGATTCTTGCATTGCATAATGCATTTTTGTGTTATGAATTTAGTTTAGTAATTTTGTCGAGATCTATCTGTCAAAATACCTTCAACAAAATCCAAAAATAAAATCCAAAAATGAGATTTGCCCCCTTTTCTAAATTTCATTAGGGGGCCTTTACGAAACATGTAAACACTCTATTTATCATAAAATTCTGCACCTATTTCAGAATTATTTATGACTGATTCCCTTGTTCGACAAAAGATCTTTTTATATACAAAAATGGTATTGTAGCGGGTATAGTTTAGTGGTAAAAGTGCGATTCGTTCTAACGATCCCTTAATAGTTAAGGGGTCCCTTTCGTGATTCATATCACGATCAAAAACTTTATTTCTTACTTTTAGGGATTTCATCCTTTATACCTCTCAACGAGCAATTCGAGGAATAATATACATTATCGTAATTTGTATACAATTTAGAATTTATTCTAAAATTATGAAACATAAGTTTTTGCACAAGAATCCCAATTTTTGAATATAAGTAAAGGATCCAGGGAGAAAGATATCTAAAATTAGTTTCCAATCGTAACTAAATCTTCCCATTTTTTTTTATTTTTTTTGTATAGGAGAGAGTGAAGCAAAATAGCTATTAAACGATTTTTTTAGTTTACTAGAAACATCAATATATTTTTTTAGCTCGACGGAAATTTTATTCTTTTCCTAAAGATTCTATCAAATAGAAATAGAGAACGAAGTAACTAGAAAAAAAAGAGATTGTTCAAATACTCCTTTTCTTTCTATAGGGATCATCTAAAAAGCAACGTGAATTCTATTCATACCGAAAGGCTGACATAGATGTTATGGGTCATTTTTTTTTCATGTATTCCATCTATCTCTAAAATTATTCTGTAAAGGAGCTGAATGAAACAAAAGTTTCACGTTCGGTTTTGAATTAGAGACGTTCATTCATAAACGTCGACTATAACCCTTAGCCTTCCAAGCTAATGATGCGGGTTCGATTCCCGCTACCCGCTTATATTCTATTTCTCTATATATTCTATTCTATTTTTTATTTAGTAAATTTCTTTAGTTAGTTTTAGTTATGAATATTCAATTGGAATGATTTCATTTCGTCTTATTCTATTTAGAATTTAGAATAATTATTATTTCGATATTCAGATAGATGGAGGAGTATTTTATAGAATTCTTTTTTTTCTTTCC
>CAWUDS030002109.1:0-7500 GCA_963859935.3 Lathyrus sativus
GCGCTTTCTTTTCCTAAAGAATTTTATGAAATGGCAATACATATTGCATGCATACAAACTCAATATGGAAAACTATTCATATAACTTGAGTATCTATGTCCAATTTGAATCGCTCAAAATTGATCTCTTGTTACTGCTCATACGATAACTAATCGTTAGGAATAGGGATGACAGGATTTGAACCTGTGACATTTTGTACCCAAAACAAACGCGCTACCAAGCTGCGCTACATCCCTTGACATAAGTTTCCAGTGTCATTCTAAAAAATTTTTGTCTTGTTTTCCACATTCTTCCATTATATATGGAATATATCCTTCCTTTTTTTTTTGTTTTTTTTTTTTTTACTTTCTTAGATCGATCATATAAAGAACAAATATTCTGATAGAATAGTTATATTCAATTAATATAAATAATTTTAAACCGGGAATAGATAGGATATATAAATAATAAGATACAAAGAGTATAATAACAAGAACAAAGAATATACAAATAAGAATAATATATATATATAATAGAATTTAGAATAATAGTCTATTATTCTAATTCTTATAAAAAAAGTACTCTATAAAAAAATATCTAATGAATTGTTGTACAATTCAATTTGGATTCGGACTTCCCCCGACAAATCCAAGTGATTTTATTAATAAAAAAACATGGAATCATATTCCTATATTCTGTATTATTAGGTATTCAAAATTACAAGAAAAAACGAAGGAGGATTGGAAATGCGAGATCTAAAAACATATCTCTCTGTGGCACCAGTGGCAAGTACTTTATGGTTCGCGGCTCTAGCGGGTCTCTTGATCGAAATCAATCGTTTATTCCCAGATGCATTGACATTCCCCTTTTTTTGATTCTAGTTATTGGCACGGGAAAGGGTGACGAAGATTAGGGATCCAATAAAATATCTGTGATTCAATCCCTCTTCGTTGCTTTTTTTTATACTAGAATAATAAATTAAGGAAATTCAAAAAGGTGGATTGGGCCTCCGTGAAATTTTGAATTTTGCCCAGGTTTCGTTTAAATGGAATTGAATTAATACTTCAATTCCATTGCTATTAATAACTATTAGAATTCTGAATAGTCAGACCAGAAATGGAATTATTAGGGTAGGGGCAATAATATCATAAAAGATATTTAAATAAAAACAGAAATACTATACTGTAATTCGAAATATATTTCGAAAGCATTGTAGTAGTGAATTATTACTGTACTATATAAAATGAATTGGAACAAAATATTTCAGAATTTTATTTTGACTTATCAACTTATATTTTTTTTCGTTCCTTTTTTCTTCTTCCCTTCGAATCTTAAAATCGAAGAGTTAAGTGAATAAAAAAAACCAAAGGAGGCTCATGGCTAAGGGTAAAGATATCCGAATAACTGTTATTTTAGAATGTACTAGTTGTGATAAAAAGAGTGTTAATAAGGAATCGAGAGGTATTTCTCGATATATTACTCAAAAGAATCGACACAATACGCCTAGTCGATTGGAATTGAGAAAATTCTGTCCCTTTTGTTGCAAACATATGATTCACGCAGAGATCAAGAAATAGAGAAAATGGATTACTTGTGTATTACCCTTAGGAGGTAAATTGAAAAAATTAAATAACATAAAAATGAATTATATAGATATCAGAGAAATTATCTTCTCTATATTCTATAAATAAAATTCTATAACATGAAATTATATACATATATCATTATATAGGATCTATTTCCTTATATAAAAAATAAAATTTATTAAAAAAAAAAAAAAAAAAATAAGAATATATATAACTAAAACAAATCCTTTGTTTTATAACAAACGGGATTTTCGGTATAGGAATAAACAAACCATGGATAAATCTAAGCGACTGTTTGTTAAATCATCTAAGCTACTGTTTGTTAAATCGAAGAAGAAGAAATCAATTCGTAGGAGGTCGCCCCTAATCCAATTTGGGGATCGAATTGATTATAAAAACTTGAGTTTACTTTTCAAACTTGTCACTCGAGAAGGCAAAATTTTATCTAGACGTGTTAATAAATTGACCTTAAAACAACAACGATGGATTACGATTGCTATAAAACAAGCTCGTATTTTATCTTTGTTACCTTTTGGAAGTTCGTCACCTCTTCTTAAAATTGCAAAAAAAAAATATGAAAAAAAATATGAAAAAAAAAAAAAATATGAAAAAAGCAAGTCGATTACTAGAACTCCTGTTCTAAAAAAAAAAAAATAGAGTTACTTTACTTCATTAATTGAATCTAAACTCAAAGTTTATGCGGATTGGTATTTTTTTTTGAGCGTGGTTTATTATTTTCATAATTCATATGAATTCTATTTTATCATACAAATCTCTTTTATTCTACCACCTTCCCGGAGTTCACTCTCCGGGGAAGTTTTATTAATGATATCGTTGGCAATCGTAAAAAGACAATTCCCCTTTAATATAGCTATTTGTGCAACGATTTTACGATTAAGAAGCAATTGATTCTTGTACAGATTATACATTAAATTACTATAGTAGATTTTTTCTTTATTCTGTCGAATTATTGCATTTATTCGACTGATCCACAAACTTCGAAAGTCCCTTTTTTTCCTATCTCTATCCCGCTGAGACGAAACCAAAGCTTTTCTTCTCTGTTGCGAAATAGTTCGAGTAAGAGCTCCGCGAAAGCTTGATGTAAAGGAACGACTTTTTGTCCTCCGTTTTCGAGCGATGGATCCTCGTTTAGTTCTGATCATTGGATAAATGAGACTTCGATGAATAACTATTTTGATTTTTTCTTTCAGTTATTCTTTTATCCTTTCTAGTATATTACTAACAACATGGATTCTTCCAATATATAAAATAAAAATTCCAATGGCTTTTGCTACTATAACCTTCCCAACCACGATTTTTTTTCATTTTTTCTAAGTATAAGTATTGAAACTCTAAATAATAACTTCTATTGATACTAGGTATGCCAAAAACCATAGTAAATAAAATAAACAAAGAAATGGTGGGTTCCATCGTTTCTATGATTACTTGTTAAACGGTGAGGTCCTCTCTATACACCGGAGCCCCTTCCTTCATTGAATCTTGATTCAATCAATGTTATTGTGAATTTGTACAGTTCACACTTCTGGGCTCTACCCATGAAATATCTAGTAATAGGTCTTTCACAATGAAATCTAGCTATACAGTAACGGTATTTAAGTATGAAGATTAGCTGGGTAGTTGACCCTCTTAGTCCGTTCTAAATTTAGGGCATAATTTGTTTTTCTTTCAAATAGGATTTTTCCCGCTTAATGGGAAACTACTTTATCCCCAAGGGGAATATACTTTGCATCTTAAATTGAAAATGAAGGTGATTTGGTTTGCACCAATTGAGAAACCATAAATTTGATACAAAATTTATACACAATAGAATTATATATATACAATTCTTATTAATAGAATCGATTTTTTAATTTGAGTATATGATCTAAACGAGTCGCACATACACCCTATTACATGTTCCTCGGCGTTGAGGGCATCCCCGAAGAGCGGGAGATTTTGTTACAGTCCGGATTGGCTGTCTTGCGTTTCTAATAAGTTGTTTTATAGTTGGCATGGTGAATCATATACATAATGAGCTGGTTTCGATCAATCCTAACCCAATAATTTCCATTTAGAATTTATTCGACTCTATGAAATCTGGTTGTTAAGACGATTAAAAAGAGAAAAGACAACATCTCATGCATGTATTTATTAGGAATAAATCTGTGTTTATTAGGGACAAAGGTTTAGGAATAAATCCACTATTCCCAGAAGAAAAAAAATAGTGGGGACAGAAATAGTTTGAAAGCAAATTCTGTGTTTAGTAGGAATAAAAAGGACAGAAATAGTCCAAACATCAATATTGATTCCAACTATCAATATTGACATATGCAAATTTTGCATTTAAAAAAAAGAATCTGCTCCGGAATCAAAAATTGCTTCCGTAGGCAAAGAATCTGATACGGAATCAATAATTCCGTAGGCTTGGGCTTCTTCGGGTGACATAAAATGATCCCTTTCCAGGTCTTTAGATATCTGCCATACCGGTTTGCGTGTTCTTTGCGAATAAATAGCTGTTATTGTTTCTCGAAGTATCACCATTTCATCTGCTTCCAGCATACATTCTCCTGATGGTCCCTCATAAGGGGCACTATGAGGTTGATGGATCATTACCCTGATAGTATAATATATTTTGGTTTTTTCTCTCAATCTTGACTTAAAAAAATAAGAAAGAAGGGATATTCAAAAGAACTTCAATTTAAATTGAAAGCCGTACAGGCAAGCATCTTTTGGATTTTTTATATAGCATACGGCTCTATACTTTTAATTTTTCATTTTTTTTACCTTTCATTGAAGAAATAAAAATATATATATATATATACCGGGTCTATCAGACCCAGATCAGTAAAGAATCCAATAACCATCTTTCTTTTTTTTTTTTTTAGAATATTTTAAAAAATTTAAAGACTATGATGATTCCGTTGCTCTCTTAATTTCGTGTAGTTTTTGATTCAGCAATCCCAAAGTTTCTTTTTTTTTTTTTCAAATGAAGTAAAAAAAAAATCGTGACACTAAAAGAGGCTCTAATTAATAGATAAGAGGAAATATAAAATTGTAAATACCCCTTCCCCTTTTTCCTACTACTCTTTCGATATAGAATCGAATGATTTAAAAAAAAATTATTTTTGCATATCGAACTCAGAGTGCCATGCTTTTTTTACTTCATATTGGCGTAGGCATAGTCTTCTTCTACAAATAAGAATCATTGGCGCCAAGCGTGAGGAAATGCTAGACGTTTGGTAATTCCGCCTCCTGCCAAAATAAGAGATGCCATTGAAGCGGCTAATCCCATGCATATTGTATGTACTTGTGCTTCTACAACTTGCATAGTATCAAAAATGGCCATTCCAGACATAACCTCTCCGCCGGGAGAATTTATAAACAGATACAAATCTTTGTTCTTGTTCTCTAAACTGAGATATATCATCATACCAGCAACTTGATTTGCTAGTTCACTCTCAATCTCGTCACCTAAAAAAAGAAGTCTGCTGTAAAAAAGTTGATGGTATAAGTCAACCCAAGTAGCTTCATCCTCGCCAGGAATTTGAAAGGCTACCTTTGGAACACCCACTGGCATAAAAAAATGATGCAGTTGCCTGACATCAGCATATTACTTTAATATAAAATTGTGCAGAGTACAGAATGAGTTTATTTTGTTAAAAATAATTTTTATTTCGCCAGATAACATAAAAAAAAAACAAGCCTAAAATAAGGGCAAGTTTTTATGAATAGGTCATTCTTGGATATGTGTCTACTGATATTGATATTATTGTTACGTGTTACTGGACGACTAATGAATTGAATTCTGGAAAATGAAATTCAAGAAGGGATTCTAACAAAAAGGATCTTCGACAACCCCCAAAAAGTATATTTCTATGTTTCCTATCGAATTGAATTCTAGAAATATTATTATTTCCTTCATGAATTATATTATTAGAAATCAATTCATGCTATTCACCACATTTTCATTGATCCTCCATTTATAGTCCGAAGCTAAGAAAGAATCAATGTAAAGAACCCCTATCTTATATTATAGTCTTAAACTTTGAGGAATTTTCGATTCAGTACATCGAAACAACCAGAAAAAAAGAAATTTTATTTGGTAGTAGTTGATCTTGTCACTGATTGTGAAATTTCGTTGCTGTCTTCGAAGAAGGATAGCTATACTGATTGCGTCGATTCAAAAGAGACCCTTGGTACTCCATTGCCGATCGTAACCAAAAATAAAATTTCAGTCAATTTATACTTACTGATCTGATCTTTTATGGAATCGATCCCCCTTTGACTGTATAAGAATATGTGGAGCTCGGCATGTCTGGAAGCACAGGAGAACGTTCTTTTGCTGATATTATTACCAGTATTCGATACTGGATTATTCATAGCATTACTATACCCTCCCTATTCATTGCGGGTTGGTTATTTGTCAGCACGGGTTTAGCTTACGATGTATTTGGAAGCCCCCGTCCAAACGAGTATTTTACAGAAACCCGACAAGGAATTCCTTTAATAACTGGCCGTTTTGATTCTTTGGAACAACTCGATGAATTTAGTAGATCTTTTTAGGAGGCTCCAATGACCATAGATAGGACCTATCCCATTTTTACAGTACGATGGTTGGCTGTTCACGGACTAGCGGTACCCACCGTTTCTTTTTTGGGATCAATATCAGCAATGCAGTTCATCCAACGATAAACCTAATCCGAATTATAGAGCTATGACACAATCAAACCCAAATGAACAAAATGTTGAATTGAATCGTACCAGTCTCTACTGGGGTTTATTACTCATTTTTGTACTTGCTGTTTTATTTTCAAATTATTTCTTCAATTAATAGAAATTAAGATAATAGTATATATATTAGGAATTCTCTTATCCTATTCGGAAGGATCTCATTTCATAATTATCTATGACTGTTTAGGTCTCTAGTATGACTTACTACTTGATCAAATGTGGAGGAAAGTGGGATAAATAAATGGCCAATACTACTGGAAGAATTCCTCTTTGGATAATAGGTACTGTAGCTGGTATTGTTGTGATCGGTTTAATTGGTATTTTCTTTTATGGTTCATATTCCGGATTGGGATCATCCCTGTAATAATCGGATGAATTTCGTTTTCGAAATGAAAGCATAAGAACTCAACAGGGATCCACTCTTTCTTTGATGAATTCGAGGGGGTCCCGTTGAGTTATTCATAATCAGAATATTTTGGTAATTGAGTCAATAGATAACTTTATTCTATGTTTCCAAAAATTCCATTTCCTTTTTTTAGGATCTTAATGAAAAAGGAACTTCATTAATTGGTTCAAAACATTTTTTCTGGATAATATCTGTCGAAACTTTTTCTTTCAACTTGAAAGAAAAATAAAAGAAAGAAGCAATTAGTTGATTTACTTCTTCTGGGTGGCCCAATAATATATAATAATTATAGTGTGTAAGAATTGGGAATTCTAGAATCTATTTTCTAGCGGTCAAATATTCTGTAGAACCAAACCTTTTTGATACTAATGATACTAACGGAATCTTACTAGAAGTCTTTTTTTTGACATTAAATGAAATTCATAGTAAAAAAAATATTAATATCAAATTAGAACTATTAAAAAAAAAAATAAATCGAAATATTCAATTTCATTAAGCTAACAAATATGGAAAAAATGCAGAAGCGTTCATATATTGGACATAAGTTTGTATAGAAGGTTTTTCTTCTATCGCTTCGCCAACGAAACGAAAAATGGAATTCTATTCCCCGTCCTACCTATCCAATCTAATTCAAGACCCAATCAGTAGACAGACACTACAGCAGTAGTAGAGTGAAAAGACTTTGACTTCAAGATTGATCTATTCCTTTTTATTTCACTACTCGAATTCATTTTTCATGGAATCCGAGACGCAAAGATTGAAAGCATTTTAATGCGTAGAATTTTGAATCAAACAAGT
>CAWUDS030002109.1:12500-36677 GCA_963859935.3 Lathyrus sativus
ACAAATAACTATTTACTGTATGTACCTTGTGAAAAAAAAAAAAATACTTTTTTGTGGAATTCATTATTCCATCTCTTTTTTTTTTTTTAAAGAACTCAAATTATGTTCAAAGAATAAAATATATCATGATTGCAGAAGTTTATCTATCGCATATAGGCTTTAAGACATCGTGGCAGACCCGTCGAGGTGACGTCTTGACCTAAAAGATCGAACGGTATGATACATAGACAAAGAAATCTCTTATGAATTCGAGGATATTCCTTTTTTATTAAGAATTTCATTTTAGAGGATTCCTCGTTCGAAGGGAGGTAGACTACTCAAGAATTTTACATTTTATTTCTGTCTTAATTTCGAATTGGATAAAAAATTCAGAAAAAAAAGAAGAATGTATCAATGAAATGTTGCTTGGTCTTTATTGATAACTTGAGTAAAGAGTAAACCTTTTTGATTTTAGATTAGAGGTTTTCCAAAATTGGAAAGCGGAAACCCCTTTCTTTATCTTTAATTGTGTGCAAATACTTTAGCCGGATGAGAGGAAACCCTCATGTCCGATTTTAAAGGGGGCGATCCATCTTATTGGATCCTATCCAAATTTTTCTTTTGCTAGGCCCGTAGTTAAAAAACCAACTTTCTTACGATTACGAGGTTCATTCGAATATGAAATCCAATCCTGGAAAGACAGTATCCCACTCTTTTTTGATACTCAAGGTTTCGATACATTTCGAAATAGAGAAATTTCTAGTGGAGCGGGTGCTATACGACAACAATTAGTTGATCTGGATTTAAGAATTATTATGGATTCTTCGTTGCTAGAATGGAAAGAATTAGGAAAAGAGGGGTCCAATGACAAATGGAAAAATCAAAAAGTTCGAAGAAGAAAGAATTTTTTGGTTCGACGCATGGGATTAGCTAAGCATTTTCTCCTAACAAATATAGAACCAGAATGGATGGTTTTATGTCTCTTACCAGTTCTTCCTCCCGAATTGAGACCAATTATTCAAATAGATGGCGGTAAACTAATGAGTTCGGATATTAATAAACTCTATAAAATAGTTATCTTTCGGAACAATACTCTTATTGAGCTATTAAGAACAAGTGGATTTACACCAGCGGAATTAGTAATGTCTCAAGAAAAATTGGTACAAGAAGCCGTGGATGCACTTCTTGATAATGGAATCCGCGGACAACCGATGAGGGACGGTCATAAGAAAGTTTACAAATCGTTTTCCGATATAATTTCGGGCAAAGAGGGAAGATTTCGAGAGACTCTTCTTGGAAAACGAGTTGATTATTCGGGGCGTTCTGTTATTGTCGTAGGTCCATTACTTTCATTACATCGATGTGGATTGCCCCCCGAAATAGCAATAGAGCTATTTCAGACATTTCTAATTCGTGGTTTAATTCGAAACCATATTGCTTCGAACATAGGAGTTGCTAAGAGTCAAATCCGGGAAAAAGAACCAATTGTATGGGAAATACTTCACGAAGTTATGCGGGGACATCCAGTATTGCTGAATAGAGCGCCTACTTTGCATAGATTGGGCATACAGGCATTTCAACCCATTTTAGTAGAAGGACGTGCTATTTGTTTACATCCATTGGTGTGTAAGGGATTCAACGCAGACTTTGATGGGGATCAAATGGCTGTTCATGTGCCTTTATCTTTGGAGGCTCAAGCAGAAGCTCATTTACTTATGTTTTCTACTACGAATCTCTTGTCTCCGACTATTGGGGATCCTATTTCTGTACCAACTCAAGATATGCTTATTGGACTTTATGTATTAACTAGCGGAAATCGTCGAGGTATTTGTGCAAACAGGTATAATTGGTTTAATTGCAGAAATTCTCAAAATGAAAAAATGAGCAATAATAACTTTAAGAACTTGAAGTATATGAAAAAAAAAGAACCCTGTTTTTGCAATTCCTATGATGCAATTGGAGCTTATAGACAGAAAAGAATAAATTTGGATAGTCCTTTTTGGCTCCGGTGGCAAATACATCAATGCATTATGTCTTCAAGAGAAGTTCCTATCGAAGTTCACTATGAATCTTTTGGTACCTATTATGAGATTTATGAGGATTATTTAGTAATAAGAAGTATAAAAAAAGAAATTCGTTGTATATACATTCGAACCACTATTGGTCATATTTCTTTTTATCGAGAAATCGAAGAAGCTATACAAGGTTTTTCTCGAGCCGATTCATCATATAGTATCTAATCATATAGATGGTTAGTGTTGGTATCCACGCTAAGTAAATTTAGGATACTGGTGTAAATTCAGGTCAACTAGCATCTTTTCAATTTTCTACGTAAATAAACATAAAGAAAAGGGAGTTTTCCAATCATTCACTCAAATCTATTGTCGTCGAACCGAATACCACTGAGTGGAATATGGAGGGACTTATGGCAGAAGGGACCAATCTAGTCTTTCACAATAACGTGATAGGTGGAACTGCCATTAAACGACTTATTAGCAGATTAATAGATCATTTCGGAATGGCATATACATCACACATCCTGGATCAAGTAAAGACTCTAGGATTCCATCAAGCTACTGCTACATCTATTTCATTAGGAATTGATGATCTTTTAACAATACCTTCTAAAGGATGGCTAGTCCAAGATGCTGAACAACAAAGTTCCGTTTTGGAAAAACATAATCATTATGGGAATGTCCATGCGGTAGAAAAATTACGCCAATCCATTGAAATATGGTATGCTACAAGCGAATATTTGCGACAACAAATGACTCCCAATTTTAGGATGACTGACCCCTTTAATCCAGTCCATATAATGTCTTTTTCAGGAGCTAGAGGAAATGCATCTCAAGTACACCAATTAGTCGGAATGAGAGGATTAATGTCAGATCCACAAGGACAAATGATTGATTTACCCATTCAAAGCAATTTTCGTGAAGGACTGTCTTTAACAGAATATATAATTTCTTGCTACGGAGCCCGTAAAGGGGTTGTAGATACTGCTGTACGAACATCAGATGCTGGATATCTTACACGTCGACTTGTTGAAGTGGTTCAACACATTGTTGTACGGCGAACAGATTGCGGTACCATCCGTGGGATTTCTGTAAACATCCGAAATGGAATGATGCCAGAAAGAATTTTGATACAAACATTAAATGGTCGTGTAGTAGCAGACAATATATATATAGGTTCACGGTGCATTGTCGTTAGAAATCAAGATATTGGAATTGGACTTATCAATCGATTCATAACTTTTCAAACACAACCCATATTTATTCGAACCCCCTTTACCTGTAGGAATACGTCGTGGATCTGCCGATTGTGTTATGGGCGGAGTCCTATTCATGGGGACCTGGTAGAATTGGGAGAAGCTGTAGGCATTATTGCTGGTCAATCTATTGGAGAACCGGGAACTCAACTAACATTAAGAACTTTTCATACTGGTGGAGTATTCACAGGGGGTACTGCTGAATATGTGCGAGCCCCCTCGAATGGAAAGATAAAATGGAATGAGGATTTAGTTCACCCTACACGTACACGTCATGGATATCCTGCTTTTATATGTAATATAGACTTGTATGTAACTATAGAAAGTTACGATATTATACATAACGTCATTATTCCACCAAAAAGTTTTCTATTAGTTAAAAATGATCAATATGTAAAATCAGAACAAGTGATTGCGGAGATCCTCGCGGGAACATATACTTTTAATTTGAAAGAGAGGGTTCGAAAACATATTTATTCTGACTCAGAAGGGGAAATGCATTGGAGTACCGATGTGTACCATGCATCAGAATTTATGGATAGTAATGTACATATCTTACCAAAAACAAGTCATTTATGGATATTGTCAGGAAAGTCGTGCAGGTCTAATACAACCCATTTTTTACTTCACAAGGATCAAGATCAAATTACCATGGATTCACTTTCGAATGGAAAAAAAAATATTTCGAATCTTGTAGAAAGGAATAATCAAGTAAAACATAAATTCTTTGGTTTCCATACTTTTGGTACAAAAGAAAAGGGGATCAGCGATTATTCAATATTTAATCCAATCATATATATGGATCATTCTTATTTAATGTATCCCGCTATTTTTCACGATACTTTTTATTTCTTGGCGAAAAGGCGAAGAAATCGATTTCTTATTCCATTTCCATTCCAATCGATTCAAGAACGAAAGAACGAACTAATGTCCCCTTCCGGTGTCTCCATTGAAATACCTATCAATGGTATTTTTCCTAGAAATAGTATTTTTGCTTATTTCGATCATCCTCAACCCATTTTTCAAAAAGAAGATTTCATTGAGTATCGAGGAAGAAAAAAATTAAAGCCAAACTATCCAATTCAAGTAGGTCCCTTTTTTTTGATTCCCGAAGAAGTGCATATTTTACCCCAATCTTCTTCCCTAATGGTACGGAATAATAGTCTTGTTGGAAGAGGAACACCAATCACTTTCAATATAAGAAGTCGAGTAGGCGGATTGGTCCGATTAGAAAAGAAAAAAAAAAAAAAAATAGAATTAAAAATATTTTCTGGAAATATCCATTTTCCCAGAGAGATTGATAAGATATCAAGACACAGTCCCATCTTTATACCACCCGGAACGGTAAAAAAAAAAAAATGCAAGGAATCAAAAAAAAATAAAGATGGGATCTATGTCCAACGGATCGCAACTACAAAAAAAAAAAAATGCAAGGAATCAAAAAAAATTAAAGATGGGATCTATGTCCAATGGATCGCAACTACAAAAAAAAAAAAGAAAAAAAAAAAAATTGTTTTGGTTCGACCTGTAATTTTATATAGAAATACCGGACACTATCCCTTTTGTAAAACTTTTTCCCCAAGATCTATTCCAGGAAAAGGATAATCTGGAACTAAAAGTTGTCAATTCTATTGGAAAATCCATTCGGGAAATTTCCGACACAAGGATTCCATTCCTTCGGACTTGTTTAGTCTTCCATTGGGATGACGGCAAAAAAAGTTCTTCGATTGAGGAGGCCCCCGCTTCCTTTATTGAAGTAAGTACAAATGGTTTGATTGAGTATTTTCTAAGAATTGACTTAGTAAAATCGAATACTTCATATATCAGAAAAAGAAATGACCCATCTGGTTTAGGATTGATTGGGGATAATAAATCGGATCGAATCAATCCATTTTTTTCTATTCATTCCAAGGGAAAAATTCAACAATCACTTAGCCAAAATCACGGAACTATTCGTATGTTGTTGAATAGAAATAAAGAATGCCGATCTTGGATAATTTTGTCATCATCTAATTGTTTTCAAATGAGACCATTCAACAATGTAAAATCTCACAATGGGATAAAAAAAGATCCTATAATTTCAATTAAGAAGAATAATAATTCGTTCGGCCCTTTAGGAATAGTTGCAAATTTATATTCACTTTATCATTTAATAACTCATAATCAGATCTCAATAATAAAAATTTTGCAACTTGACAAATTAAAGGAAATTTTTCAAGTAATGAAATATTATTTCATGGACGAAAATGAGAAAATTTGTAAACCCGATCTATACAGTAATATCGTTTTGAATCCATTCCATTTAAATTGGTTTTTTCTCCATTATTTTTCTTGTGAAAAAACGTTTCCAATAATAAGTCTTGGACAATTTATTTGTGAAAATATATGTATAGCTCAAATGAAAAATGGACCACACCTAAAATTAAAATCGGGTCAAGTTATAACAGTTCAAATGGATTCTGTAATAATAAGATCGGCTAATCCTTATTTGGCGACTCCAGAATCAACTATTCACGGCCATTATGGGGAGATCCTTTCTCAAGGAGATATTTTAGTTACATTCCTATATGAAAAATCGAGATCCAGTGATATAACACAAGGTCTTCCAAAAGTGGAACAGATATTCGAAATACGTTCGATTGCTTCAATATCCATGAATCTAAAAAAAAGAATTGATGCTTGGAACGAGTGTATAACAAAAATTCTCGGCATTCCTTGGGGATTCTTGATTGGTGCTGAGCTAACTATAGCTCAAAGTCGTATTTCTTTGGTTAATAAAATCCAAAAGGTTTATCGATCCCAGGGAGTACACATCGATAATAGACATATCGAGATTATTGTGCGTCAAATAACATCCAAAGTCTTGGTTTCAGAAGATGGAATGTCTAATGTATTTTTACCTGGCGAACTAATTGGATTATTGCGAGCAGAACGAACGGGGCGTGCCTTGGAAGAAGCCATTTGTTACCGAGCTTTATTATTGGGAGTAACAAAAACATCTCTGAATACTCAAAGTTTCATATCCGAAGCGAGTTTTCAAGAAACTGCTAGAGTTTTAGCAAAAGCCGCTCTTCGGGGTCGTATTGATTGGTTGAAAGGTCTTAAAGAGAATGTTGTTTTAGGGGGAATGATACCCGTTGGTACCGGATTCAAAAGAATAATGCACCGTTCACGGTCAAGGCAACATAACAAGATTAGCCGGAAAAAAAAATTATTCGAAGTCGAAATTGGAAATCTTTTGTTCCATCACAGAAAATTATTTAATTTTTCTCATTTCAGAGAATTTATGTGATACATTCGAAATATAGGATTAAATATAGTATTAAATGCTTCCTAACAGCGGATTCGACTCATCCATCCCCTGAAATATTTAAATGCAGTCATTGGATTTGGTAATTAAAGTATATTAAAAAATAATAAGAAATAGAAATCAAAGAATGGCCTGATTCTATATTAACGGCCGATCGTCTATAAAAGAGAAGGTTCCATCGGAACAATTATTTATTAGGATACTCGGTCTCTCTTTTTTTTTTTCATTTTTTTAAACAAAGTGTGGGGATAAATGACAAAAAGATATTGGAACATCACTTTGGAAGAGATGCTGAAAGCTGGGGTTCATTTTGGCCATGAGACTAGGAAATGGAATCCTCGAATGGCACCTTTTATATCGGCAAAACGTAAAGGTAATCATATTACAAATCTTACTAAAACTGCTCGTTTTTTATCAGAAGCTTGTGATTTGGCTTTTGATGCAGCAAGCAAAGGAAAACAATTTTTAATTGTTGGTACCAAAAGAAAAGTTGCCTATTCAGTAAGACGGGCTGCAATAAGAGCTCGATGTCATTATGTTAATAAAAAATGGCTCGGAGGTATGTTAACGAATTGGTATACTACAGAAACGAGACTTCGTAAGTTCAGGGACTTGAGAACGGAGCAAAAGACGGGGAAACTGAACTCTCTTCCAAAAAGAGATGCCGCTATGTTGAAGAGGCAATTATCTCATTTGGAAACATATCTAGGCGGTATAAAATATATGACAGGGTTACCTGATATTGTAATAATCCTTGATCAGGAAGAAGAATATAAGGCTCTTCAAGAATGTATCACTTTGGGAATTCCAACGATTTGTGTAATCGATACAAATTGTGACCCCGATCTTGCGGATTTGCCGATTCCGGCTAATGATGATACTATGGCTTCCATCGGATTCATTCTTAACAAATTAGTTTTTGCAATTTGTGAGGGTCGTTCTAGCTAGATACAAAATTATTGATTAATAATAAGATAAATCCATTTTTAGATTTGGTTGGGCGGTGATAAATTTTTGGAATTGGTTATTATAGCATTACAAAATTGTGTAAAAAGAAATATTTTTGGATTAGTAGGTATTCCAAATGGAAAATCCAAGTAAAATAAGGAAATGGTTGAATCAAAATAATTCCCTTTCAAGTTATCTTTTTTTATTTTAGAGGGCAATATGAATGTTCTATTATGTTACATCAACACATTAAACAGATTCTATGATATATCTGCTGTGGAAGTAGGTCAACATTTCTATTGGCAAATAGGGGATTTTCAAGTGCATGCTCAAGTACTTATTACCTCTTGGGTTGTAATTGCTATCTTATTAATTTCAACCATTCTAGTTGTTAGAAATCCACAAACTATTCCCACGTCTGGTCAGAATTTCTTTGAATATGTCCTTGAATTCATTCGAGACGTGAGCAAAACTCAGATTGGAGAAGAATATGGTCCATGGGTTCCGTTTATTGGAACTCTGTTTCTATTTATTTTTGTTTCGAATTGGTCAGGGGCACTTTTGCCTTGGAAAATTATAAAGTTACCTCATGGAGAGTTAGCTGCACCCACAAATGATATAAATACTACTGTTGCATTAGCTTTACTTACGTCAGTAGCCTATTTCTATGCGGGTATTTCAAAAAAAGGATTGGCCTATTTTGGTAAATACATCCAACCAACGCCAATCCTTTTACCGATTAACATCTTAGAAGATTTCACAAAACCCTTATCGCTTAGTTTTCGACTTTTCGGAAATATATTAGCGGATGAATTAGTAGTGGTTGTTCTTGTTTCGTTAGTACCTTTAGTAGTTCCTATCCCTGTTATGTTCCTTGGATTATTTACAAGCGGTATTCAAGCTCTTATTTTCGCTACTTTAGCTGCGGCGTATATAGGTGAATCCATGGAAGGGCATCATTGACTAGTTATCTAAATAGGATTTTAGACCGCGACTGGCTCGCGATAATCTACTTAAGGAACATTAATAAAATTAAGGAACATAAATCAAAAAATCCAAAAGAAATTATGAAAAGTTTTCATAACAATCAAAAAGTATAAAGAAAATGAAAACACTTATCAGGAAATTCAACAAAAAATAGAAATTCAATTAAAATAAAGGGTGGGGGGTCGAACTAGGCATATATATAATCTAATCGTTATAAAACAGCTGGGGGATTTCCGAGAATGATTCATTGAATCGAAGATACAATGAATTGGTTTACGATATGGAACAAACACATGTATATGTCATAGTAGATATTCATTAGTTATATATGACTATATATCTCAATTTGTCCTGCTACTACTCTAAATTTAGGTAGGGATTCAAAAAAAAGAGCTCTTCCATCTCTTGGAATTGTGAATGGAATATAAAATGACTGGAAAAATGAAATCAAAAAGAAAAAGAAAGGTTTAAACGAAATGTAAGATAAGACCCCAATTTGTATGTATTCACAAAAAACGACAAGGGTAGAAACGAAAAAAGTAAATATCGAAGTAATTGAGATAATTCAATCCAAATTCTTCAGTTTGAAATTTTGAATTACACTTCGACTAGATAAAGAGAAATAGGACGAATGAAATAATTAAGTCATATATTTTTTGTTGATTATATTATTAACTATTTCTTTATTTTATTTTGACATAGGAGAAACTTATCATGAATCCACTGATTGCTGCTGCTTCTGTTATCGCTGCTGGGTTGGCCGTCGGGCTTGCTTCTATTGGACCTGGAGTTGGTCAAGGCACAGCTGCAGGGCAAGCTGTAGAAGGGATTGCGAGACAACCGGAAGCAGAGGACAAAATACGGGGTACTTTATTACTTAGTCTGGCTTTTATGGAAGCTTTAACTATTTATGGGCTGGTTGTAGCATTAGCGCTTTTATTTGCCAATCCTTTTGTTTAGTTTAATATTTATTCAAAAAAATACATATTGTTTTTTTTTTCATGGATTTTCGTTGTTGCTCTTGCTAATTCTATTTCGATTTTACTGTTACAATTTTTTGCATTCGGATTAACATACTGATTTGCCTTCTTCCGTCCCTTTCATTAGTCCAATGACCCCCTTTTTATTTAGAAAGTGTTGAAAACAACTAAGTATTTTGCAATTTACATACGAACTAGTATTTATTTCTAAGAAATATCATTCCTTATAGGGAATCTTTCAATTGACTAACCAATTCCAAATATAGAATAGAATAGTCTTCTTAGTATCTTTTGATTCTTACTAATATTCATTATTAGTAAGAATCAAAATAGAAAGAATAAGTAAATATATTCATATTAAATAATTCGATTATAGAATAAACTATTATATACAAAAACGAATAAAAAAACTTGGAATCGTAGAAATAAATTTAGTCTATCCATAAGAGGAGATGTGATCATATGAAAAATATAACCGATTCTTTTCTTTGCTTCATTTCCTGGCCATCCGCCGGAAGTTTCGGGTTTGATACCGATATTTTAGCAACAAATCTAATAAATATAAGTGCAGTCCTAGGTGTATTGATTTTTTTTGGAAAGGGAGTGTGTGCGAGTTGTTTATTTCAAAGAATAGATTGGATCCAACCAACTGCACTTTTTTTGTTATAACTAGGAAAATGTGCATGATCCGGCGAATGACTTCTTACGAAATAACGAAAAAAATAGTTCAGAACCATAGCATTTCGCGATTCAGTGGTAAATCTACTTTGATTCTCTATCAACCAAGAATTTTGGAACATTACCATGGTTAAAGCTAACGAGTTTGAAGTTTCGACGCAGTCTAGTATTCTTTCTACCACTATGTTAATAGGGAAATTCTAATTTTTTCGATATAGAACACTCATGTCGATAAAATGACTTGAATTCTCTGTATGATGAAAAATAGGAAAAAAGGTGTTTTGTTTAACGCCTCCGTTTCTACTTTTCTACAATGCGGAATTGATGACCTACGTATAAATTAATCATAATTCTTTGGATTTCAAGAAAAAAAAACAACTTTGCTGACAATTATTTGTTTGCTCAGAAGAGTCCTCCAAATATTTGGGTCTTGTATTGATAATCATTTTCAAGATTTTTAGAAATAGAGAAAAGAGGATAGGCTCATTCCCTAATAAATAGGGGGGAATTTCCTATAAGGAATTGAGTGTGAGAGCCAAATGAATTGAAAGATTCATGTTTGGTTCGGGAAGAGATCATAGACATTTGGAAATGAATGGAAAGAGAATCTACTTTCATTAAGTGATTTATTAGATAATCGAAAACAGAGAATCCTGAGAACTATTCGAAATTCAGAAGAACTACGGGAAACAGCCATTGAACAGCTGGAAAAAGCCCGGGCCCGTTTCAGGAAAGTAGAAATGGAAGCAGATCGGTTTCGAGTGAATGGTTATTCCGAGATAGAACGAGAAAAATGGAATTTAATTAATTCCATTTATACAACTTTGGAACAATTCGAAAATTACAAAAATGAAACCATTCATTTTGAACAACAAAGGGCGATTAATCAAGTCCAACAAAGGGTTTTACAACAAGCATTACAAGGAGCTCTGGGAACTCTGAATAGGTGCTTAAACAACGAGTTACATTTACGTATGATCGCTGCTAATATTGGTATGTTTGGGGCGATCAAAGAAAAAAATAACTAATTAGTGGTTCTACTATAATAGAGAGTATGGAGAGGCCCTATTTTTGTTTTTTTTCGAAAAAGAATCCAATTAATAAAAATATTCATGGTACCCATTCGTGCAGATGAAATTAGTCAAATTATCCGTGAACGGATTGAGCAATATAATACCGAAGTAAAAATTGTAAATACAGGTACCGTACTTCAAGTAGGCGATGGCATTGCTCGTATTTATGGTCTTGATGAAGTAATGGCAGGTGAATTAGTAGAATTTAAAGAGGGTACAGTAGGCATTGCTTTGAATTTGGAATCCAAAAATGTTGGTGTTGTATTAATGGGTGATGGTTTGATGATACAAGAGGGAAGTTCCGTAAAAGCAACAGGAATAATTGCTCAGATACCAGTAAGTGAGGGTTATTTGGGTCGTGTTGTAAATGCCCTAGCTAAACCTATTGACGGTCGAGGAGAAATTTCAGCTTCGGAATCTCGGTTAATTGAATCTCCCGCTCCCGGTATTATTTCCAGACGTTCCGTGTATGAGCCTCTTCAAACGGGACTTATTGCTATTGATTCTATGATCCCTATAGGGCGTGGCCAGCGAGAATTGATTATTGGGGACAGACAAACAGGTAAAACAGCAGTAGCTACAGATACGATTCTCAATCAACAGGGACAAAATGTAGTATGTGTTTATGTAGCTATTGGTCAAAAAGCATCTTCTGTGGCTCAAGTAGTAACTACTTTACAAGAAAGAGGAGCAATGGAATACACTATTATAGTGGCTGAAACAGCAAATTCCCCAGCTACATTACAATACCTCGCGCCTTATACAGGCGCAGCTCTGGCTGAATATTTTATGTACCGTGAACGTCACACTTTAATCATTTATGATGATCCCTCCAAACAAGCACAGGCTTATCGCCAAATGTCTCTTCTATTACGAAGACCACCAGGTCGCGAAGCTTATCCCGGAGATGTTTTTTATTTACATTCGCGTCTTTTGGAAAGAGCCGCGAAATTAAGTTGTCAGTTAGGTGAAGGAAGTATGACTGCTTTACCAATAGTTGAGACCCAAGCCGGAGATGTTTCAGCTTATATTCCTACGAATGTCATTTCCATTACAGATGGTCAAATATTCTTATCTGCCGATTTATTCAATGCTGGGATCAGACCCGCAATTAATGTGGGTCTTTCCGTTTCCAGAGTTGGATCGGCGGCTCAAATAAAAGCCATGAAACAAGTCGCTGGTAAATTAAAATTGGAATTAGCACAATTCGCAGAATTAGAAGCTTTTGCACAATTCTCTACCGATCTTGAGAAAACTACGCAAAATCAATTGGCAAGAGGTCAACGATTGCGCGAGTTGCTTAAACAATCCCAATCATCTCCTATTACTGTGGAAGAACAGATAATAACTATTTATACTGGAACGAATAGTTATCTTGATTCATTAGAAATTCAACAGGTAAGGAAATTTCTCGTTAAGTTACGGGCTTATTTAAAAACGAATAAACCGAAATTCAACGAAATCATATCTTCGACCAAGACATTTACTGGGGAAGCAGAAGCCATTTTGAAGGAAGCTATTCAGGAACAGATGGAACTCTTTTTACTTCAGGAACAAGTAGAAAAAAATTGATTCCAAATTTCATACCTTTCTAGATAATTAGTCTCTTTCCATATTTCAAAAAGAATAATAAAGAGAAGAAATTCACAATATAGTTTTCGAAATATACGAATTCAAGTAATATATATGCAATTGCAATAAATTCAATATGTAATAAATTTGCGTCCAATAGGATTCGAACCTATACCAAAGGTTTAGAAGACCTCTGTCCTATCCATTAGACAATGGACGCTTTTCTTTTTTTCTTTCCCTTTTCACGAAAATTTCGTGAAAAGGGAAAGAAAAAAAAGAATTCTATAAAATACTCCTCCATCTATCTGAATATCGAAATAATAATTATTCTAAATTCTAAATAGAATAAGACGAAATGAAATCATTCCAATTGAATATTCATAACTAAAACTAACTAAAGAAATTTACTAAATAAAAAATAGAATAGAATATATAGAGAAATAGAATATAAGCGGGTAGCGGGAATCGAACCCGCATCATTAGCTTGGAAGGCTAAGGGTTATAGTCGACGTTTATGAATGAACGTCTCTAATTCAAAACCGAACGTGAAACTTTTGTTTCATTCAGCTCCTTTACAGAATAATTTTAGAGATAGATGGAATACATGAAAAAAAAATGACCCATAACATCTATGTCAGCCTTTCGGTATGAATAGAATTCACGTTGCTTTTTAGATGATCCCTATAGAAAGAAAAGGAGTATTTGAACAATCTCTTTTTTTTCTAGTTACTTCGTTCTCTATTTCTATTTGATAGAATCTTTAGGAAAAGAATAAAATTTCCGTCGAGCTAAAAAAATATATTGATGTTTCTAGTAAACTAAAAAAATCGTTTAATAGCTATTTTGCTTCACTCTCTCCTATACAAAAAAAATAAAAAAAAATGGGAAGATTTAGTTACGATTGGAAACTAATTTTAGATATCTTTCTCCCTGGATCCTTTACTTATATTCAAAAATTGGGATTCTTGTGCAAAAACTTATGTTTCATAATTTTAGAATAAATTCTAAATTGTATACAAATTACGATAATGTATATTATTCCTCGAATTGCTCGTTGAGAGGTATAAAGGATGAAATCCCTAAAAGTAAGAAATAAAGTTTTTGATCGTGATATGAATCACGAAAGGGACCCCTTAACTATTAAGGGATCGTTAGAACGAATCGCACTTTTACCACTAAACTATACCCGCTACAATACCATTTTTGTATATAAAAAGATCTTTTGTCGAACAAGGGAATCAGTCATAAATAATTCTGAAATAGGTGCAGAATTTTATGATAAATAGAGTGTTTACATGTTTCGTAAAGGCCCCCTAATGAAATTTAGAAAAGGGGGCAAATCTCATTTTTGGATTTTATTTTTGGATTTTGTTGAAGGTATTTTGACAGATAGATCTCGACAAAATTACTAAACTAAATTCATAACACAAAAATGCATTATGCAATGCAAGAATCCATAGTTCTATTTCGTTTTTTAGATACGTTACCTGATTCATTCGTATGAGATACGATCACAAAGTTATTTTTATTTTTGTTTGATCATATTAAAATGTTTGAATTAATTAAAAGTTTGTTTCAAATCTGATACAGAAAAATAAATCGTTGTTATCCAGGATTCATGGGAAAAAAGAGCTGTGCCAGTACCTAGCTGGACTCTGGTTGGATAAAAAAACAAACTAAAAAAGAAAATATAAAATTATAGATTTAGATTATCTATTTAGTATAATGATTTATATCTATTTAGTATAATTATTTATTACTATCGTATTTAGTATATATATATACAATTAATATATAACTCAATCTATATTTATGAGTTAATATAGAATTAGAATCAAATAGAAAAAAGATAGATAAAATATATCAAATGAAGATCCATATCAAATAAATATTGAAGCCTTTTTTCGAGCCCTGCGAGGTATCATAAGCATAATAATTCCATTCTTTGAATTGGGGAGAGATGGCTGAGTGGACTAAAGCGTCGGATTGCTAATCCGTTGTACGCATTTTTGTACCGAGGGTTCGAATCCCTCTCTTTCCGTTTATTGATGATTTGCCATTTTTTTCTTTTGAACTTATGGAATTTCTTTTTTTTTATTCCCTGTTTGTTTCATTTTTTACTAGTTCTTTTTGACTAGTTAAAGATCGAAAATAGATAGAAAAACAAAAAATAGTTCAAAATCAAGCACAAGTAAGGGAAAGAAAAAAGATTTTCTTATTCTTCACGTCCAGGATTACGTCCGGGATCATTAGATAGAAATCCGAAGATGAAAAGAGAAACAAAGAATATCACTATCGTGTAAACAAATAGTTTTAGAGTAAGCATTACAAAATCTCCAAGATAATTAAAAAAAAAAAACGACAGAGAAAGAGAATAGATTCTCTTCTATTTCATATTATGTTTCCTTAAAAAAGTTCCAATTTGAGTTTTCTAATAAATTCTTACTTTTTTTAGGACATTATTCAAATGAAAGATCTTATCGAAAACTTACAGCAGCTTGCCAAACAAAAGCGAAGAGAAAAAAGAGTAAGGGTATTACTGGCATAAAATCTACAATTGGAGTCAAAAAAGCATAAGCTTCAGGTAATTTCCCCAAGAAAAAACTACTTGAATAAAGGACAGAGTTAATACAGACCAAGCTAAAGATATGAAGCATAAAAAAAAATGTTGTTCTTTAATAAAATGAATTGTATTTTTGCTTTTTTTTTTTTGAATTCTAATTTTTTTATTTTTTATTATCTTACTTATTATTATATATATTCTTATATATATAAGATATGATTTATTATATATATTATTTAATATCCACTTTTTTTTTTATACTTTTATATTAAAAATGAAATCTAAAAGAAAAAAGAAATATGGTCTAACTTGACAAAAGTAAATATCTATATAGAATAACAAATGGGGCGTGGCCAAGTGGTAAGGCAGCGGGTTTTGGTCCCGTTATTCGGAGGTTCGAATCCTCCCGTCCCAGATGATATCGATTCAATTCATCACATTGACATGAATCGATATCATAGGTTTTTCGCCATAAACCAAAATAAAAAAGGCTGTTCTTGGGTGGGGATATATTGTTCATTCATATAACTTTCAATTACTTATTAATTATTAAATAAATTAATATACGAATTAAAATTAAATTTGATAACTATTCGATAAATAAAAAACAATGACTATTCATTATATAATATTTTAATTTAAAAAGGAATAAAAATCTATGGAAAGACAAGGGTTCAATTCGATGCTGTTTACTAGAGGTATGCTGTTTACTAGAGGTTTAGAATACAGGTGTGGTTTAAGTAAATCAATAGATAGTTTTGGTATAGATAGTTTTGGTCCTATTGATGAAAATAACGGTGGAGACCCATCTAGTTTAACTGATATGCATAATAACATTCATAGCTGGAAGAACAATAGTGAAAATTGTAGTTATAGTCATGGTCATGCTGACTATTCAGCAGATGTGAACAACATACATAATCATAATTTGCTATTTGCAAAAAGTCTATCCGTTTGGGATAGTCATAATAATAGTTATGACATATATTATGCTTATAATGATGATAGTTGGACTTATAACATGAATTGTTGCATTTGGAATTATCTTCGTTCTCAAATCTGGGAGGATATTGACAAATCCATTAATTGTTGCATTTGGAATTATCTTCGTTCTCAAATCTGGGAGGATATTGACAAATCCAATGCCAGTTACCGTGATATGGACTTTAAGAGTTACATTTGCGATAGGGGCCAAAATACTAGTGAAAGCCATAGTACAAATATAATAATATTAAGGAACACAAATGCTAGAAATCAGACAGCAGATCCAGATGATGCAGATATATCTGATGGATCAGATATATCAGATCCATTGGAGATAGATCTATCTGATCCATCCGATACAGATTATCGATACGATCCATTTGCTGATACATCAGATATATCAGATCCATTGGAGATAGATCTATCTGATCTATCAGATACAGATTATCCATATTATATGGATGGATCTGATATATCAGATCCATTGGAGATGGATCTATCTGATCCATCAGATACAGATTATCCATATTATATAGATGGATCTGATATATCAGATCCATTGGAGATAGATCTATCTGATCTATCAGATACAGAGGAGGATCTATATGGTATATACGATCTAGATGAGATCTATTATCTGGATGGATCAGATAGATCAGATCCATTGGAGACATTGGAGACATCAGATCTAGATGAGATCTATTATCCGGATGGATCAGATAGATCAGATCCATTGGAGACATTGGAGACATCAGATCCAGATTATATAAATGATCCGGATGGATCAGATAGATCAGATCCATTGGAGATATCTGATACATCAGATACAGATATATGTCAGAAGGATAGTGATGATAATAGCAAAATGGATATGCTGGCTAAAATGAACCAATATAGTCATTTATGGGTTCTATGCGAAACTTGCTCTAGCTTAAATTTTAAACAATTTTTAGTAGCCAAACTGAGTATTTGCGAATACTGTGGTGAGCATCTGAAAATGAGAAGTTCAGATAGAATCGAACTTTTGATTGATCCAGGTACTTGGAATCCTATGGATGAAGACATGGTTTCTCTGGATCCCATTAAATTTGATTCGATTGAAAAAATTCCAATTCTTCAATGGGATCCCATTGCATTCGACTTGATTTTCGTGGATCCTCCCGAGGAAGAGGAAGAAGATCAACCTTATATCGATCGTCTTGATTCTTATCAAGAAAGACAGGATTACCAGAAGCGGTTCAAACAGGCATAGGTCAACTAAATGGTATTCCTTTAGCAATAGCTGTTATGGATTCTGAGTTTATCGCGGGTAGTATGGGATCCGTAGTGGGTGAGAAAATAACTCGGTTGATCGAATATGCTACCAATCAACTTTTACCTCTAATTATAGTCTGTGCTTCCGGAGGAGCGCGTATGCAAGAAGGAAGTTTGAGCTTAATGCAAATGGCTAAAATTTCTTCTGCGTTATATAATTATCAAATAAATAAAAAGTTATTCTATGTAGCGATACTTACATCTCCGACTACTGGTGGGGTAACCGCTAGTTTTGCGATGTTGGGGGATATCGTTATTGCGGAACCAAACGCAACCATTGCATTTGCGGGTAAAAGAGTGATTGAACAATTGTTGAATGTGGAAGTGCCTGAAGGTTCCCAATCGGCGGACCTTTTTATTCGACAAGGGAGTATTGGATTCAGTCGTACCACGTCATTTTTTAAAGCAGTTTTTAACGGAGTTATTTCAGTTCCATGGTTTCGTTCCTTTGACTAAAAATTTGGAAGATTGAATAAAAACAATTTTAAACTTAGTTTTACGTTATTTTGCACTAAGAATCTATTTTTATTTCCGCCTTTTTGTAACTAGTTTGTAGCTAATACCTTATTTTACACTATTTTATTTAAACTAATTTAGACTAAGAATATATTTTTTATTTCTCCTATTTAGTAACTCTGATATATAGACTATGGATCTAAAAGACTTGAAAAGATTTTTGAAAAACCTGTGGATCTGGAAAAAAAGACACTGTAAAAGATTTTTGAAAAACCTGTGGATCTGGAAAAAAAGACACTGTATTATTATTACAGTGACACATATTTTCCTGCATGGAACTTACCTTTTAAGTATATTAAAAGTAATAGTTCTTCTCCTAGAAAGAAGCCGCCCGTATCCGCCACACATCCTGGTGGATTTATTTATTTTATGTTTTGCGGCCTTTCTTTTTAGGAATATCTTTTTCGTTTTGTTTTTTTATTTCCTTAGAACAATTTTGGATTATTTACTTCAAATGATCCGTGAATTCATTAAGGACGAGACAAACAAAAAAGTTTTATGTTCCTATGTGTCAGAAACTACTTGGATGGACACTATCCCGGGTTTCCAACACGTTTTTTTTCGAATTTTAAGTCATGTCAGTTTTTTCGTGGGATTCTTTTCTCTCTATCGTTTCTATAGCAATCTTACTCGGATGAACATTTTCGATGCACCGATTAAATGGCTCTTTGTGCTACCAAATAAGATTGTTTCTCTGCTTATCACTGCAATTGTCAGTATCCTAAGCGGTATCATGTTTCAATATATTAATTATTGGACTGTAATTGGCGGAACTAATTTTTTCGATAAAAGAAAAGGAGTGCTATATATTACTCGTTACAGACTTCCTATTCCTGGAATAAGTAGCTCTAATGTTCGCCGCATTTTAATAAAAGAAATTTCGTGCCTCATACTAGTAACTAACCGAATCTGGGGTGATGTCCTTTATATTGAAACCAGAAAACACGGGACCTTGCCGATGACTCCTACTAAAGATGGTCGTAGATATATGCTTGCAAAACATGCTTTGGAGTTGTCCAGATTCTTGAATATACCATTGGACATTATTTACAAAGAATACTAATAAAAAAGCGAGTTTAGCCGATCGAGTTTAGCCTATAAAGCGAGTTTAGCCTATAATAATTAATATATTATAGGCTAAACTCGCTTTTTTATTAGTATTTACTTGTAATAGAACTTATGCTTGATAGAAATATTAGAATATATAGAATATTCTAGAGTTGAAAAATGAGATGAAACTGAGGACGAAAAATGGCAAAAAAGAAAGCATTCATTCCCCTTCTATGTCTTACATCTATAGTCTTTTTGCCCTGGTGCATCTCTTTTACATTTAAGAAAAGTCTGGAATCTTGGATTACTAATTGGTGGAATACGAAAGAATCCGAAATTTTCTTGAATACTATTCAAGAAAAAACTATTGTAAAGAAATTCCTAGAGTTCGAGGAACTGTTCCTCTTGGATGAAATGCTAAAGGAATACCCGGAAACACATTTACAAAACCTTCGTATCGAAATCTACAAAGCGACCATCCAATTGATTCAGACGAACAACGAAGATAATATCCATACGATTTTTCATTTCTTTACAAATATAATATGTTTCCTTATTCTAAGTGTTTATTCTATTAGGGGTAATCAAGAACTCATTATTCTTAACTCTTGGGTTCAAGAATTTGTATATAACTTAAGTGACACAATAAAAGCTTTTTCTATTCTTTTCTTAATTGATTTCTCTGTAGGATACCATTCGACTGGTCTTTGGGAACTAATGATTTGGTCTGTCTATAAAGATTTTGGATTTACTCCGAATGATCATATTATATCTTTTCTTGTTTCTATTTTGCCAGCCATTTTAAATATTATTTTTAAATACTGGATTTTCCGTTATTTAAATTGTGTATCTCCGTCGCTTTTATCGATTTATGATTCAATTCCATTCCGTGAATGACTGAAAAAAGGACCCACTGATCCAATTCTAAAATTTGTTTAGCTTTTATATAAAAGCTAAACATTCCAAATTTCACTTATTCATTTTCGTTTTACTCGTATTCTTCCTATATTATAGGCAAATAATTGGAGTAAATAGCAGAATCATGGATAGGGAACTGTGCCAGTTCCCTACCTAATCTTATTGTAGAAATTTTCAGGATCAAGGATTGGACCATGCAAACTAGAAATGCTTTTTCTTGGATAAAGAAAGAGATTACCCGATCTATTTCCGTATTGCTCATGATCCATATAATAACTCGAGCACCCATTTCAAATGCATATCCCATTTTTGCCCAACAAGGTTATGAAAATCCTCGAGAAGCTACCGGCCGGATTGTATGTGCTAATTGCCATTTAGCTAATAAGCCCGTAGATATTGAGGTTCCACAAGCGGTACTTCCCGATACTGTATTTGAAGCAGTTGTGCGAATTCCTTATGATATGCAAGTGAAACAAGTTCTTGCTAATGGTAAAAAGGGGGCTTTGAATGTAGGAGCTATTCTTATTTTACCAGAGGGTTTTGAATTGGCCCCTCCTCATCGTCTTTCGCCCGAGATTAAAGAAAAGATGGGTAATTTGTCTTTTCAAAGCTATCGTCCCACAAAAAAAAATATTCTTGTGATAGGCCCCGTTCCTGGGAAAAAATATAGTGAAATTACCTTTCCTATTCTTTCTCCAGATCCTGCTACTAAGAGAGATGTTTACTTCTTAAAATATCCTCTATACGTAGGCGGGAACAGGGGAAGGGGTCAGATTTATCCCGACGGAAGCAAAAGTAATAATAATGTTTATAATGCTACAGCAACAGGTGTAGTAAACAAAATAATACGAAAAGAAAAAGGTGGATACGAAATAACGATAGTAGATGCATCAGATGGACGTGAAGTGATTGATATTCTACCGCCAGGACCAGAACTTCTTGTTTCAGAGGGTGAATCTATCAAACTTGATCAACCATTAACGAGTAATCCTAATGTGGGTGGATTTGGTCAGGGGGATGCAGAAATAGTGCTTCAAGATCCATTACGTGTCCAAGGTCTCTTGCTCTTCTTGGCATCTATTATTTTGGCACAAATCTTTTTGGTTCTTAAAAAGAAACAATTTGAGAAGGTTCAATTGTTCGAAATGAATTTTTAGGAATTTGAATTAATCAACATATTAAGCTGGTAAAAAGAACTCCATTTTTGTTGATAAATTCTGTAAACACCCTTGGTTCTTTCTAGTTTTTGTAGATATACTATATTTAGAAAATTCCTTGTACCGTAGAATTAGTTCAGTCATAGTATGTATATTGTGAAGAAGACTATTTGGTTCTTGGTTTTTTTTTTTTTTCAACTGCACAATTAATTCGAACCATATGATTATGTAGCTGTTTTCGGATTTTAATGTTCTAGAAATCCTCTAATTTCTATTGTTTTAGAATTAACTCGATACTAAACCTAAAAAAATAGGTAGGTACAGAATATTAAGTAAAGTAGAAATAGACAAAGGGAAAACAGGATTCTAGGATGGATAATTTGTCTTTTCCTAGAGTCCTCTTATTGTTTATGTCGAAATAGATAGTGAAGGAATGAAAGCGGGAATTGAATTCACCAAATACAACTTTCTTAATTAACTTAAAAAAAAAAATAGAATCATGAGTCTATATTAGAAATATATTTCTATTCCATTTCCATTCTAAGAAAAAGAAAACTCTTTCTTTGGGGTAATCTATAGTAAAAGAATTGAATAGGCTCTTTTCCAATTGTTTTAGAGAACGAATCGAGATACAATAAGGATTAGATCCGATGGAACGAACAGATGCAAATAAGAGTATGCAAAAGAATCTATCTTGATTCTTTATTTTTTACTTACTAAAATGGGGGGGGAAAGAAAACATAGTTCCTACCTATTAGTAGGATTCATTACCTTACTACTTCTAAGTATATTTTTTATTTATGCTTTCAATTTTTCAATTCTACTCCAAATCGGATAAGAACTTGCTATATGTTCTAATTGGATGTTTCGTCAATGGTGTTAGGACGGAATGGAATCCTTTTTTGACTCTGTACCAGCGATTCCACTATTATTAGAAGATATTCTCCAATTTTTAGTGAAAAACTAAAAGAATACAAGAAAAATAAGTAAACAATAAAAAAAGAATTAATAAAAGAATTTCTTCATATTGATCATATTGATATAGATAGGAGACATAATTGACATGGATATAGTAAGTCTTGCTTGGGCTGCTTTAATGGTAGTTTTTACATTTTCCCTTTCCCTTGTAGTATGGGGAAGAAGTGGACTTTAAAGGTAATACTAATTGAGTTAAGGGATCAAACTGTCTCAATTGTTTTATAGCTGAGTTCTTCCAGTTTTGAACTATTTGAGTTATTTTATTAATACTAATTAATGAAATGCAATTCTATCTGGATTTAGAAATTCTCTTGTATTGCTTCCAGTGGTGTAATATATTCCATGTATATATCTTATTGAAAAAAAAACTCTTTGAATCAAACAAATATTTAAATTGTTGCCATCTTGATATCCCGGGAATCAAGATAATTGGAAACGGATTCCGATTCCATTTAATCTATTTAAATTTTGGAATACTAAAAAGATTCTTTATTTTTATTTATTAGTTACCGGGATTCTGATAAAGAATCTTAAATCTAAAAATGAAACTAAGAAGAATAAAAATGGCGTTGCTTTTGAATTATTTCAGATTGATTGGAACCAATACAAATAGAATAGATTTAGATGAAATAAAGAAAAATGTGGACGCCTACATTCCATATATATCTATAGATCGATATCCATATATCCATATGAAAAGAAAATGATAAATTGGTTCCTCCATAGGAACTCTTTTTTTTTTAGTAAAACATTCTATTTTTATCCTACTCCTACCGTAATAGAGAATATAGTAGAAAGAAATAGATTTGATTTCTTTCTACTATATGGTTAATAGAATTCTGCTGGTTGTAGTCTGATCATTTTATTTAAAACAAAGATTAAAAGAAATAGAAATCCTTTTTTCATGTTTTTCTTCAATCATTGCTAAGAAATAAGAAGTCATGTTTCAGTAAAATTAGTCACTTTGACTTACCGTTTTTACATAAATTATAAGTAAAAAGGCAGTAGGAACTAGAATAAAGAGTGCAGTAGCTATAAATGCGAGAATATTTACTTCCATAATCTCTATGTTTTCTTTCTCTTTAATTTCTAATAAATACTTCGGGATTTAATCCCATAGAAATAAAAAATATTTCTTCACTAAATTCAATGGTATAAATAGGATCTCGATGATATCCAATCGGATCCATATCACGAATAACTATATGTGATCTATCAAATCAAGAATTCATGGTCGAGAATTGAATAGTATAACATCGGAAGATGTTTTATCCATACCAAATAAGAAAATGACTTTCTGATGCAATCCAAAAGTCCTTTTTCTTTGTCCCAACCTTTCCCTAAAACTAAAAAAGAAAAAAGGAGATACCCGTTAGAAATGATATTTTTTTTTTATTTTTATTCCCTTTCATACACTAAATCCATTGATATTTTTTGGATTTGTATCCATCGGGACTGACGGGACTCGAACCCGCAGCTTCCGCCTTGACAGGGCGGTGCTCTGACCAATTGAACTACAATCCCAGGGAAAAAGTCGTATAGTATACATATATATTCTTACAATTTCATCCAAATTCTTTGTTTTTCTATTTGAGATTCGAACCCCTGGGGCTTACTTCTATATATATTCCTATTTGGATGGGTCTGCACTTTATCGACACGGATGACTCGCATCGCAATCCGTTCGTTATTGCCAACTTGATTTAAAAATAAATCAATCAAGAAATCAAGGAAACAAAAAAGAGTCTTTTTTGTTTTTTAACTTTAACCCTTTCCTTAGACTTTAAACTTACAGATCCCGATAGGAATTTTGCAAAATCCTAATTTGTGGAAAAAATATGTAAGTAATATGGAAAAAACACATAGGACTCGAGATTCTAATCTTGTGTATCCGAACCC
>CAWUDS030002111.1:0-45762 GCA_963859935.3 Lathyrus sativus
TTTATGTTTTTACATCGGTTTTTAGGCACACCCACCCGATGTAAAATGTAGGTTGTTTTTCTTAAATATTTAGACTAATTTTTATCCGAATCGATATGGAATCCCTGTAATTTTTTTGGTACCTAATTTTTCATATTTTTCCAACATCACATACCAAATTTTAGTCCCTATTTGGTGTGCAATTTTTTATATTTTTTCAACTAACCTTTTAGTTTCATTGCACCAAATAGCTAGGATACACATATTCTTCAACATGAACAAATTGATTTACAAAAGTACTAATCTAGGATACATACAATTGTTCAATCCACAAGAAATTGATTTACAAAAGTACAAATTGATTTACAAAAGTACTAATCTAGTACACATATTCTTCAATATTCAACCATTTATAAGTCCTTTACCACACTTGAATACTAACATGCAATCCACAAGAAATCCGTTGTAGCTAGCTTCGGTAGAGAACACCAAAATCACATTTGCTGACAATAAATAATAATAACAATAAACATCAGCAGACAATACCAAAATCAAGAAACTCAAATCAAGTATACATAGACAATTCTATATAACTCACCATATAAAACTTAATTTTTATATAACTCAAAGAAACATTTTTCCCAACGGAGTCGCAAATCATACAAATCATCTTGTGTTAATTCTGTTGGATCATCAAATACCTACAATATGTAAATAGCAATATAAAGTTATTCTTTGAAAATTCACCTTAAGTTGCAAACGCAAAGTAAATAACAAAGTAAAGTTATTTTTATTTACCTACAACCAAGACTCGGTTATGTTGGCAGAGACAATATCCAACATATTTTTCATAACATAGTATCCACAGTCAATAGAGTTATGTTGTCGCCTTGTCTAAAATAAATGACACAATTAGTGAATACTTATGATAAAATTAAATATAAAATTATAATTTACATGATGCTTACTTTGGGTTGGAGCCATGTAGCCTTTTTTCTATTTCCATTTGTCATTTGATAAACCCCGAAAGCACTAATTCAGAAGAAAAAAAATCCATATAGAGCAACATAAAATATGAAATTACTTTTGTAAAATTTTATGTATATGAGATATAACATATACTATAACAAAATTCACATAAAATATAAACTTACTTTGTAACAATTTTCTTCATGGTTGGATTAAGTTCCCGATGAAGTGAACAAAAGACGACCACAATATTGTCTCTTGGACAAATGACTATTAATTTCCAATGGTCTCTATACGTGTGCGTGGAAACACAAAAAACACATCAAATATCTATGTTATCAAAAATAAAAACTCCACGTTGAGAATAGTTAACTTTTCCAAGTGAAAGACAACACCTTAAATTTCACGTTGAGAATAGAAACCTATACGGGAGACAACACCTTAAAATTCAACCAAACTGAAAGCAAAAACAACCGATTAGAAGAATACACATGAGATGAACAACAAACTAAACATAAATAATAAAAATAAGCAACACATGGATTTAGTTTCTCTACTATTATGAGTCGCATCACCAGTATCTTTTACTTATTATTTATTATTTTAATTAAGAACAACCTATGATATACATGTACGCTTTTGAATAAACATATTTATTTTTTGTATTTTATAAATTGGAGATTCAGTACACGATAAACATATTTGGTTTTTGTATTCTTGTGTCCGTACGTATATGGCTAACTAATTCATCAACATTATGTAAATATGATGAGAGAAAATAATTAATCAGAGAAAATATGATGAGAAACTTAGGTAAAAGGGATTCACCTCATCTTCGGTGAAGGGATTGGTGGCGGCGGAAAAAAAATAAGAAGAATGACGGACGGTGGCGGCGGTGACATCACCTTAAAATTCAACCAAACTGAAAGCAAAAACAACCTATTAGAAGAATACACATGAGATGAACAACAAACCAAACATAAATAATAAAAATAAGCAATGCATGGTTAGTTAACAATTTTATTTTATTTTGAATAAACAATTTTATTTTGAATACACCGATTAGTTAACCATTCTAGTTATTTACGAAAAGGATTAGAGCTCACTGAGTTTGGTTCTACTATTTATGATAAAAAAAAATATTTCAAATCAATCTGACTTTGCCAAGTGTTTTATATATATATATATATATATATATATATATATATATATATATATATATATATATATATATATATATATATATATATATATATATATATATATATATATATATATATATATATATATATATATATATATATATATATATATATATATATATATATATATATATATATATATATATAACCTACAGTAAAGAAACTTTATATATATATTTAAAAAAACTAATAAGAATTATGTATATACAATTTAAAATTAAATGGCACTACTAATAAAAAGAGTATGGCTAACAGTACCATATATATACATTTGGAAAAAGCATCACATCAACATGTATATATTTTGAAGAATAACATCAGCGAGCGCATATATATATATATATATATATATATATATATATATATATATATATATATATATATATATATATATATATATATATATATATATATATATATATATATATATATATATATATATATATATATATATATATATATATATATATATATATATATATATATATATATATATATATATATATATATATATATATATATATATATATATATATATATATATATATATATATATATATATATATATATATATATATATATATATATATATATATATATATATATATATATATATATATATATATATATATATATATTGAAAGCAACCAGTACTATTCAAATGGAACATAAACATACACTTGGATAGTGCTTAGTAAAAAAAACATTGCAACTTAAAAGAAAAGAACACCTAATATAAGAGGATTAACCTTCCAGTACATACCATAAGCAAATATTCGGAGAATATTTTCCTACAGCTCCCATAGCATCAAAGCTATCACAGACTTCATCATATGAGGTGAAAAATTCTTGCTCATGAGTTTGGAAGAAAATGGTGGAATGATTTATGAATAGTGTATGGGGGAGAAAAGAGAAGTGTATTCTATGTTCTTTTCTTTTTCTATTTCAAGAGTCCAGAGAGAGTGTTATATTAAAGTGTGTATGTGTTGTCATGTGAGAAAAATGTGGTTTTTAAGGTTATGTCTTTTAGCAGAAAAAAGGAAAGAAATGTGAGGTTATGCGTATGGTATACAAGTGTAAGTGTACAGTGCAGTTAGTATTTCACAAAAGAGTGATCACTTTTATATAAACACTTCAACATGAAAAAAATCATTGTATCGAATATTATAACCTTTATATGTATGTATATACATAACTAATGTACATGTGAAAGATCCAAAATAATTTTACTGCATGAAATGTTATTCCTCCCAGATCTAGTTGAAATGTTCGTTTGTCTCTATGTGAGTCTCAGTGTCAGTGTCAATCCTAGTTTGTATGTATATTATAGGTTTGTCTTTATGTGAGTCTTAGTATCAAACCTATGATATACATGTACGAGTACGAGTATCAATCCTATTTTGAATAAACATATTTATTTTTTGTATTTTATAAATTGGGGATTAAAAATAAGTAGCAGTACACGATAAACATATTTGGTTTTTGTATTCTTGTGTCAGTATATGACTAACTAATTCATCAACATTATGTAAATATGATGAGAGAAAATAATTAATCAGAGAAAATATGATGAGAAACTTACGTAAAAGGGATTTACATCATCTTCCGTGAAGGGATTGGTGGCGGCGGAAAAAGAAGAAGAAGAATGACGGACGGTGGTGGCGGCGGCGGCGGAGGAAGAATGGTAGACGGCGGCGGCAGAGGAAGAAGAAAAACAATGATGGTGGAAGCAAGAAAAATGGAGATGGAGATGGAGACGGGGAAGAAAAAGAAGAACGATAAGAGATTTTTGAGAGTTGGAGAATCTTAAGTTTTCAGATAGGGTTTTGGGATTTTAAGAAACATTTTTATCGGTTGGCAAATAGACCTGATGTAAAAGGTTTAATCAATTTTATTTAAATTTTTATTTAGAATCTTATTACATCAGTTGGGCTAATTAGCCTGATGTAAAAGGTTTAATAAATCTTATTTAATTTTTTATTGAGAAACTTATTACATCAGTTGGGCAAAATGACCCGATGTAAAACGTTTAATCCATTTATTTTTTTATTGAAAAACTTTTTACATCAGTTGGGCAAAATGACCCGATGTAAAACGTTTAATCCATTATATTTTTATTGAAAAACTTTTTACATCGGTTGGGATAAACAACCCGATGTAAAATGACTTAATCTATATTTTTTATTAATATGAAGAAGCATCTCGTAATATCTGTATTTTTTATACAATTTCATAATTAGTACATGTGATCACATTTTATATGAATTTTAAAAAAATATAATCTAGATGATATATGCTAAAGAATTGAAATTTTTGTTTAATCCTTTTATGTTGCAAAATTAAAATATCATGCAATTATTATCAGTTAAATATAAATCACTTAAAAAAATTTCAATTAAAATGACTTAATCTATTTTATTTATTTATTTATTGAGGACTTTTACATCCATTTATTTTTTTATTGAAAAACTTTTTACATCGGTTGGGATAAACAACCCGATGTAAAATGACTTAATCTATATTTTTTATTAATATGAAGAAGCATCTCATAATATCTGTATTTTTTATACAATTTCATAATTAGTGCATGTGATCATATTTTATATGAATTTAAAAAAAAATATAATCTAGATGATATATACTAAAGATTTGAAATTTTTGTTTAATCATTTTATGTTACAAAATTAAAATATCATGCAATTATTATCAGTTAATATAAATCACTTTGAAAAATTTCAATTAAAATGACTTAATCTATTTTATTTATTTATTTATTGAGGACTTTTACATCGGTTGGGGTAAACGGCCCGATGTAAAATTTTTTATAACAAAATTTTTTATTATGAGTAGCATCACCAGTATCTTTTATTTATTATTTATTATTTTAATTAAGAACAACCTATGATATACATGTACCAGTATCAATCCTATTTTGAATAAACATAGAGAAACTATAGAGAAAATAATTAATTAGAGAAAATATGATGAGAAACTTACGTAAAAGGGATTTACCTCATCTTCCGCGAAGGGATTGGTGGCGGCGGAAAAAAAAGAAGAAGAATGACGGACGGTGGCGGCGGAGGAAGAAGAACGGTAGACGGCAGCGGCGGAGGAAGAAGAAAAACAATGATGGTGGAAGCGAAGAAGAAGAAAAATGGAGACGGAGACGGAAGAAGAAGAATGATAAGAGATTTTTGGGAGTTGGAGAATCTTAAGTTTTCAGATAGGGTTTTGGGATTTTAAGAAACATTTTACATCGGTTGGGCAAATAGGCCTGATGTAAAATATTTAATCAATATTATTTAAATTTTTATTTAGAATCTTATTACATCAGTTGGGCAAATTGGCCTGATGTAAAATCTTAATCTATTTTATTTATTTATTTATTGAGAACTTTTACATCGATTGGGATAAACAACCCGATGTAAAATCCTTTATAACAAAATTTCTTATTATTTACGACACTGCCACCGCATTATTTTTTACATCAGATGGGGTACATGGCCCGATGTAAAATGTTTCACCCATTTTATTTTTTTTTATTGAGAACTTTTTACATCGGTTGGGATAAATAACCCGATGTAAAATCCTTTATAACAAAATTTCTTATTATTTACGACACTGCCACCGCGTTATTTTTTACATCAGTGAAAATATATGTCTGATGTAAAATCTTTAAATCAAATATTTCTCACATCATATTGTTTATAAATCTGATGTAAAATCCTTTAACAAATATTTTTCACATCATATATCTAAAAATCTGATGTAAAATCATTTAACCAAATGTCTTATTTTTAGTAGTGGGGGTTAGTTCAGAATCAAAAGGCTACAGACTATTCGATCCCATAAGCAAGAAAGTCATTGTTAGTCGGGATGTTGTGTTTGAAGAAGAGAAAAAGTGGAGCTGGGATAAGAGTTATGACAGCTTGATAAGCCTTGATCTAGACTGGGGAGATGACATAAATGAAGGAGAAATTGAGACTCAAGATGTTACCAATGAAGATTCTGATGTTATTATAGAAACTGTCACTGAAGAAGATAAAGCAAGCATAGATGAAGAGGGAAGTGATAGAGAAAACACTATGGCAGCGGCTGCGTCATCTCCTGAAGCCACAAATACAAGGGAAGGAGATTGTGTCAGAAGGACAGGTCGTATCAGAAGGAGACCAGTGTGGATGACAGACTATAACGTCAATGATGAAGCTGAAACTGCTGAAGCAAGTCAAGATCACACCTCACATTTAGCCTTATTCATAGAATGTGATCCTATTAGCTATGAAGAAGCTGCTAAGATCCAAGAATGGAGAAATGCTATGAATTCAGAAATTCAATCCATTGAGAAGAATGAAACATGGTTTCTCACTAATCTACCGGAGGGAGCCAAAAGTATAGGAGTAAAATGGGTTTATAAGACTAAATTGAATCAATATGGAGAAGTTGAAAAGTACAAAGCTCGGTTAGTTGCAAAAGGATATGCACAAGAACACGGAGTTGATTATGAGGAAGTATATGCACCAGTCGCTCGGATGGATACCGTGAGGATGATTTTAGCATTGGCAGCTCAGAAAAGTTGGATAATCTATCAGCTAGATGTAAAGTCAGCTTTCTTGCAAGGAGAACTCTCCGAAGAAGTGTATGTAGACCAGCCAAGAGGGTATGAAATCAAGGGTGCTGAAAGAAAAGTGTACAAGCTTCGTAAGGCCCTATATGGATTGAAGCAGGCACCACGTGCATGGTTCAGCAGGATAGATACTTACTTTCAGAAGATGGGATTTGTAAAGGATGTCAGCGAGCAAACACTCTTCACGAAATTCAACAAACAAGGTAAATGCCTAATTATTAGCTTGTATGTTGATGATTTGATCTACACTGGTAACGATCAAACTATGATGAATGAGTTTAAAGAATCCATGATGAAAGAATTTGAAATGACTGATTTGGGAAGAATGAAATACTTCCTGGGAATTGAGGTGTTGCAGCTTGATAATGGAATTTTCATGTGTCAAAGAAAGTATGTGAAAGAGTTACTAACAAAATTCAGAATGGAGGAAAGCAACTCTGTCTTAAATCCTATCGTCCCGGGGTTTAAGATTCACAAAGATGAAGAAGGTGTGAAGGTAAATATCACACTCTATAAGCAGCTTGTGGGAAGTATGATGTATGTGACAGCCACTCGGCCAGATGTAATGTATGCTGTTAGTCTGATTAGCAGATACATGTCTATGCCAACTGAACTTCACTTTGCAGCAGCCAAAAGAATTTTAAGGTATTTGCAAGGGACTATTGAATATGGGCTCTTTTACAGGAAAGAAGGAAACAGAGAGCTAGTAGGATTCACCGACAGTGATTACGCTGGATGTGTGGAGGACAGAAAAAGTACATCCGGGTATACCTTCATTCTCAGTGATGCAGCAGTGGCATGGTCCTCCAAGAAACAACCAATTGTTACTCTAAGTACAACCGAAGCAGAATTTGTGGCAGCAGCAGCTTGCTCTTGTCAGTTAATATGGATGAAAAGAGTGTTGGGCAAAATTGGCTATGAAGGAAGCAGCAACCCTGTTATTTTCTGTGATAACAACTCAACAATCAAGCTATCAAAAAATCCGGTGATGCACGGCAAAAGCAAACACATCGATGTAAGGTTCCACTTCCTACGTGAGCTGGTGAATGAAGGAGCTGTTCAGTTAAAATTTTGTAGCACGCATCAGCAGGTTGCAGATATATTTACTAAGCCACTCGACACAAGAACCTTCCAGGGACTTAGAAAGAAGCTAGGAGTATGTGATGCACCAAAGTTAAACTGAATTGGATTGATCAGTTTAGGAGGAGATGTTAAGATTAATATTTTGATATTTATTTTTAATTAAATTAAGTATTGCAGCACATTAGAATGTGTCAGCTTATTGTTAGCTATTTTATTGTTTCAGTCAATGTCAGTACCTAGATTTTAGGAAGGAATAAACTGCTCCACATATAATGGGGCAGTTAGGGAGATCGTGTGATATTATGTAAGCCTATTTATTGGCCTTTTCTTATTCAATTAAGTAAGTTTTCCAGCATTTGATTCTAACAGAAAGACCGTACACTAGACTTAGACAACTTGCCCATCATGAGCCATTGGATTTGATTAGACAATCTTCTTCATTTTACATCGGGCCATGAAAGTGGTTTTAATCGCAAATCCTATCTAACTTCGTTGAGGCGCCATGACCGGTACTTTTTCATCTAATCTTATAAAATTATACACTGTTGGAAGAGCTCCATGACTACACGTCATCAATCCTATGTTCTACATGGGAATAAGGGCTCCATCTATGAGATCGTCTTCTGATTTTCACAATTTTTCACATGAAATTCATCATATATTTTCCACTACATCATTTTGCATGCAATCCTTACGATTTCCAATGGAATTTTATGATTTTTCAAATGTAATCGTCACTCCCATTAGAACTTCCTCATTATCAAGACATGTCATCTCCTCAATTAGTGGAGAATAATCCAGCCTAAATGAGGAAACTAAGAGCTCTACAAAGATAGATGTCGCGAGAACGTAGAGAACGTTTGGAATGAGTTGTAGAAGGATGATGGTCACAGTAGTTGGTAATAATTGCCACAATAGTGAATCACATAGTACTGATAATTCTAATTGACGGAGGAAACACATGCAACATCATGTATGTTGGTCTCTTCGATGAGATAGGGTTTGACAAAGGACGATTGCCACCTTACAAAGGCATGGATCTTCACACAATCAATACTTTTGTGGCTCATGCTTAGGGAACTACAGAGTTATCAGTATCCTTAAGAAAAGGGAGGGAGGTAAAGACAGTAGATGTAACACTTGACATATTCACTTAGACTGTCCATTTAAAAATAAAATACCATAACATCTCTGATGTGGCAACCAGAAGCATCATTCAAGGGCCAAATTACACCAAATGGTTTTCTAGATAAAAAATTTCGCACAAGTAGAGGATGCGTGTCTACTAGTCTGATCTCAACCAGAATTGCTCCAAGGATTCATACCTACTTCCTAACATCAATAAAATAATAGAAATATCAATGAGTACAAACTACTTGTCATTTATGGAATCTTACTCTAGCTATAATCTAATTATATTCATGAAGTAGTCAAAGACAAGATTTTTTAAGAAGAACATCGAAGTTGCGTACCAAAGAATGATGAACACGATTTTTAAGAAGAAATTGGTGAGATTCTATAAATATATATGGACGATATGACAGTAAAATCCACAAAAGAGAAATTTCACAATGGCTACTCACCATCGTATTCAACCACGACCGAGAATACAATGTAAGACTTAACCTCAAGAAATGCACAAGGCTGCCAAATTCTTGGGTTTCTATTTGATGCAAAGAGGCATCAAAGTCAACCTAGAAAAATGTGACACGATTATTACGATGGAGACCCAAACCAAGAAGAGGATAATGAATTTAAATGGGATGTTTTCCGCTTTCAATAAATTAATTTTGAGATTAGCCTAGGATGAACAATCGTTCTATAGGATTCCACGGAAAGAGGTATAATTTTATTGGAACCAAAATGCAGACAAGCCTTCACGTTGCTAAAGATAACGATTTCCACCCCCACTATTCCTTTCCAAACTGATGGCTGGAGAAACTCTATTTCCCTCCGATATTGTGTCTGTTGAAGCGATCAATATTAGAAGATTTTACCCCATATTCCTATATTTGTATCCATACTCCTACAATTTTAAAAAAATACCAATTTTATTCCTTAATATTTTTTATTATATTATTTTTTTTTTCACTTTTAACTGTTTCAGATTTTTAGACTTCCGAAAAATTTTACAATCGAACCTACCGGAACACTTTCACAATGACTTCCGATATGCAGCAAAACACAAACCGAAAGACTTTGGCAAAGAGTTTCGATTTACACAAATTATGTTTCGGAAGACTTTATTAAAGACTTCCGATTTGTGTTTTTTTGTGGAAGTTTACCGGAACACTTTTCTTAAGAGTTCCGGTACTTGTAAAAAGTGTACCGGAACACTTTTTACAAGTCTTCCGGTTTGCAAACTTTGTCTACCAGAACTCTTTTCCTGAGTCTTTCGGTTTACATTTGTATTTTTTTTTTAATATTTTTTTTATGCAGGTTCAGAAATTTCTTTACAAATATGCGATAAAGACTAGATATGCGTATATATGTCTGATGTTTTTTCAACTACTCAAAGATTTGGTACACGAGAAGAGGTGGTACGATGGATTAAAGAGATCAGAATCCGAAATAAAGTAACGGTTATCATCACTCGTTCAGATATTAAAACAGGCAAGAGAGGAAGAAGTAACAAATTGATATTTGGATGTGATAAAGGAGGAAAACACAAAGATATTGATAGTGGAACCCAGAGTGCAACGAAAAAATGTGGATGTCCATTTAAAATCAGATCAATTTCAGCTACTGATGGATCTGGATGGAAGATTGATGTAAAATATGGAGTTCATAACCATGATTTACCTGATAGATTAGAAGGTCACGCATTTGTTGGTAGGTTGACAGTGGATCAGGAGCAACATGTTGTTGATTTGACAAAGAAAAAGGTTCCACCTAGACATATATTGCTTTCATTGCAAGAGCAAGATCCAGATAATGTCACTCGGATCACGCAAATATACAAGCAGAAGAGTATGATAGAAAAAAATATAAGAGGTCCTAGAAGTGAGATACAACATTTGTTTAAGCTTATTGAGGATGCAGGTTATGTTTATTGGAGTAGAAAAAGATATGACTCTGAAGTTATTAGAGATATATTTTGGGCTCATCCAGATTCAGTTAAGTTGTTGAATATTTTTCCTATTATGTTAGTTATGGACAACACTTACCAAACAAACAAATATAGTCAACCTCTGTTAGAAATTGTTGGCATGACATCAACCGAGTTGACTTTTGCTGTCGCATTTGCCTATATTGAGTCTGAGCAGACTGAGACTTTTTGTTGGGTGCTAGATAAGTTTAAACAATTGTTTGTGAAGAAAGAGGTGTGTCCACAAGTGATTTTGACTGATAGAGATCTTGCTTTGATGAAAGTCATTGATATTTTGTTTCCAAGGTCGATCAATTTGCTATGTCTGTTGCACCCCAAAATTTGACCAACATTTATTTACCCATCAAGTGTTTGAAAGTTGATACCTTCATCAGAAAGTTCAAAAGATCTTCAGAGGAATTGGTTGGAACCAAGGTTGTGTGCTTCATAGCTTGAGAGTTGTGGGTGCTCCTCAGATGATTCTGAGACTTTGAAAATGAACTTGATGTTTTGAGAAAGCCTATGAGATGTTTTGATAGCCATCATGAAGCCCAGAGAAGTCATTATGCAAGAGTTCAGAGGATTCAACCATGAATGGTTGAATTAGGGTTTTGACTGGGTCAGCCCTAGGATAACTGAAAATTTGGAGAAGGTTGAGACCTAATCCAAGGGCCATGAGATCATGGAATGATGCATAGAGATGTTGTAAAGGTGATTCCTAGACCAACTCATCATGATTGAGGAGTTTGAGAAGTTTTGAGTTAGGGTTTTTGAGGATTGTCAGTGGAAAAACCCTAATTTAATCCCTATCTTCCAGGCAGTTTTAGCTCTAGATGTGATCGATATCTCATCTTCCCCACAACATGAATGTTGTAGAGCTTGTTCTTAGATTTAATTTTAGTGGTGGAAGTCCTTGATAGGAGTTACAGAGCTCAAGTTATGGTTTGGACAAATTACAGGTCAGCAGAGGTATGTGAATCTGGGTCCTTGAAAGTTACCCAACTTGCAGACAACTTTTGCCCTAGTAGGATGATTCCTATGATCTCTTGGTCAACATGAATGTTGAAGGGCATCTTCTTAGCTTCAATTTGAGTGGTATAAGTCCTTGATAGGATTTGTGGAACTCAACTTATGGTTTGAACAAGACAGGGGTATTTTGGTCATTTGTCAGTTATAGGTCATTTTTAAGCAAATGCCATATCTCCTATTTCCAAGCCTCAAATGGAAAAACTCAAAACATGAAAGTTGTTCAAAATGTGATTTTAAGTCTAGAAAGAAGGTCATGAATTGTTGGAAAAGCTCATATCATGGAGTTGCATGATTGGTCAAAAATGAACTAAAAATGGCATATAAGTTAAATAAAGTCAAGTTGAAAAGTGGTTTGGGAGATCTATAAATCCAAATGGGGTCATCCAATATATCATTTTGATTGGAAAAACCATTCTAAAAACAATGGTTCAAGCACATTTTTGAGTTTAGTGAAAAAAATAAAAGTTACTTAAGGTTACTTATGATTAAAGAAACATAACAAAATTGGATCAAGCTTGGAATGCAAGGGAAAGTGCAAGATTGTACTGGAAACTTCCATTGAGTGCTATATAATCATGAAATGAAAATTGAGCAAGGGTTGGATTCTCATTTTTTGGCAAATACTTCACAAATTCTCTCATCCTCTCTCATTGCAATTTCATCCCAATTTCACAAAACCTTCATCAATCATCATCAATATTGATTTCACCATATTCAACCATCATCATGGAGTAGAATTCAACCAAGTCCTGACTGCAATTGATTCAATTTCGTGCCCTTTCTTCATCAATATACAAGTTGCAAGTTCAAGTAGATCTCAAGATTCAAGGCAAGATTCGTCAAGGTTTTGCAAACAGAATTGAGTGTAGCAATAGTAGATCAAGATCCAAGCATCCAAAGCATCAGGTCCACGAGCTTCATCAACATCTCCAAGATTTTTCTCCAGGTGCAAATTACTTTCATTAGCTTGATTTAGATAGTTTTGCATTAGGTTGTTAGTTTAGATGTGATGTAGAATGATAGAGGAACATTTCTGGTTAGTTTAGTGCAAATTGGTGATAGTTCATAGCAGGGTGTTAAAACTGTTTGGAGCTGAAACTCGTAGGTTAGTGCATGATGAACTTAGTTTTGTAGTTTAGAATGATCACCATAACGTGTAGGTTAGATTAGTATAGGTTGGAGCAAGAATTATGATGATAAGTTGCAGTGCATTTCAAGTGAACCAAGGACTTGTCACGATCGGGTTGAGGGTTGCATTGAGTTTTAAAACATACTATGACCACAGTCTTGTAGAGGGTGAGATTCTGAACGACTTTGATGTTTACATCGTGATGAATTATGGCTTGTGGAGAGAGAACAGAGAGCTTGAAGTGTATACGTGCATGGCTTCCATGGAGGTTCCAAAACCCTAGCTTCTTGTCTTAAGGTTGAAGACGCGTGTGCATCGTTGGATCAGGCTAGCAATTGTTGACTGAAGACCTCATCGCACGATTGGGAATTAAACTCAGAAAACGGAGGGAAAAATTCAAAGCCAAACGACGTCGTTCGGTTTAATGAAGGGCGTGTGGGCTTACCCGTGTTCTATTCGCACCCCACCATGATCAGGCCCATTAGAAAATGAACTAGCGCGTGTTCCTATTTCCACCCCCCCTCCCTTTTATATTGTTTTCTCTTATTTTTAATTCTTTTAATATTTTTGCCATCTTTAAAAATTCATAAGTAAATGAAAAATAATGATTTTTTGTTCTTTCTTTTTGCTATGTTTAGATAATAATGTGTAGAAAATTATAAAAATAAAAATAGGATTTTATTTTTAATATAGAATTTTTGGTGATATTTTCCTTTAAATAGGGCATTTATTTTCTTTTAGTTGATATCTCATTTTCTATGAATTGTTTTAGGACTTTCCCTTAGGATTTTTGAGCCATTCCTTTTGGCATAGTTAGATATTGAACCCTAGTTTCATGTAGGATTTATATCTTGGTTTGTAGATTAAAATTTGATGTAGTTTGATTGTTGGACATTTAGGTGCTCTAATTAGGGTTTTAGGTTGTGTAGGTAGACTTACACAAATTTGTTTTGGGGTTTATAGGCCAAATTAGTGTATGGGGAATATATGGGTTAAGGGTAAGTATGTATAGAATCCCCTAGAATTTTACTAGAATATTGCATGGTGTTTTAGTATTTTTCATTGATTTTTGAATGTATGGATAGTATGTGTGTTGCTTAAAGGCATAAGTTGTATTGTTGTGTTTTCTTTCCTTCTCTTTTGAGTGTGAGAGCTTTGAAGATTGAGTTGAAGACCTTGTGGATCATCATGGAAGCTTTGAAGACCTTGCAGAGGAGTTTAGCATAGCTTTTGTTGTTTTGTTTATAGGTTTATAGGTGCATAGGCAGAGCCCTAGATAGAATATTTTGTTCAATAAACAAGGAGTGTCTTGTTCACCTCCTTTCTTCTCTGTGACACAGAGTCCCTTAAGGGTATTCACCTCTCTCCTTTGGAGGGATTAGTGACCTTGCCCCATAAGGTAGAACTTTGAGAGAGCCTGTCTTTTGATGTTAAGTCCTCAATGGCATCCTTTGGAAGTCAGTGAGTACTGTAACATCCTCACCTCATCTTGTTGACTGAATCTTGTTTGCTGGAGCATTGGAGCCATTGAAGATAGAAGCTGAGGCCTTGAAAAGGATGATTCCTTGAAGATTATTGAAGTCTTAAGACTCTGTGAAGACCAAGTGGATGCCTGAAGGTCCCTGGAGATAGTGAAGCCTGAAGGTAGAGCTGATCAAAGGAGCTGAAGCTCAAAGGGAGAAGATGAGTTGATACTCATGTTGTAGGGTTGATACCTGGAAAGCAAGTGATCTCTGAAGTCTGAAGACTGGGTTGCTGCTGGAGGAGCTGAGGCTTTCTTCTGTTTTCTTTGATGTATTGTGTGTTTTGTCTGATTTGTCTGTTGCATTAGACTAAGCCCATTTAGAATAAGTTCAGTCTAAGAGCATGAGTGCATCTGATTGTATTGTTACTGCCTGGCTTTGCTTGCGGGTATTCGGTAGAGCCCAGCTCCCTTGCCCATGTGTTTATTTTGCTTGATAGCATTTCATTTCTTTTGTCTGTATGATTACAATTTACTGTTTTTGCTTGATAGCATGCTGTTTATTTCAGTATGATTACTGTTATTTCATGACTGGCTTGAGGTCGAGACGAGCTTGTGGAGGCTGAAGCCCCACACACATTTCCTCCCTCACTTGCATTGCATGCATTTTACTGTTAAAGCTGATGCTTTTGTCTGTTTTGGTGTATCATTGACATGATCCCTTAGGACTCCCATTTCCTCTGATGAGGATTTGATGATAGACTTTTAGGTTGAAACCTATGCATGACAACATCTAGGAGTTCCCTGTTCAAACCTCAACCATAGGATGAATCCATGGCATGACAACAGTAGGACTTGATAGTCCCCCTCCTAGTTGGGCCTGTTCTCTTCTCATCTCAAAGCAGTTTAAGATACAGTAATCATGAATGATTTCTTTCGTACGTCACGAGCCTTAAGGTATCTGAGAAAGGATTGTGGGAGAGCTTCTTTTCCATAGTCTGGATGTTAGTATGGTACCCTTTGGGTGACATGCGACGCATTCACTCTCAGGTCATAGTCTCTAGTGCGGTTGAAATTGCAAAAACAATAAAAAACACTTCTTTTAGGAGATAACCCGTAGTTTCCCGAACTACGTGAGCTCTGATCTTTCATATCAGATGAAAGTACGTAGGCATAGGATGCGATATCCTAGCGAGCAACCTTCAACCTTTTCCCCATAATCCTTCGTAGGCCGAACTACGTTGACTCTGATTTCTCATTCTCTGATGAGAATACGTAGGCATAAAGCGCGACGCTTTGCCGAGTCATTTTTCTTTTCTTTTTCAGCCAGCCTTGATAGGTAGATAGAATAAAACCAACCCATCCTAGTAAACAAACAAGCGAGGATCCCGTCGAGTACGACGGACGTGAGGGGTGCTAATACCTTCCCCTTGCGTAACCGACTCCCGAACCCAGACAATGGTTGCGATGACCTTGTCTTACCCTTATTCGTCAGGTTTTTCCGATCGTTTCCTTTCCCGCTCTGAGGGATAAATAACGAAAGGTGGCGACTCTTCTGTTGTGCCGGCACCTTATTTTCGCGCAAGCGACAGCTGGCGACTCTGCTGGGGACTCCAACGGTTCCCTGCGAGTCAATCCTATCGTTTTTGTGTTTGCTTGTTGGGTTGCGTTTATTTATCGCATTTTTACTTCTCGCACTTTATTTCCCGCATTTTATATTCAGTAAAATATGATTATTTGTGCTGTTGTGGGATGGGAGTTCTGATTGAGTGAGAAGCCAGACCCAGGCTTGAGTGCACCATAGACTTAGAGTGGAAATTAGTGGGCGCGTGCTTGCTTTGCAGGCACTAGTGTCTCATGAAATCCACGCTCAGACGAGGTTCATCTGGTTGGCTTCACTTTCAACCCTTTGGGTTGAGACGGTTGCTGGTTTGGTGGATTGTCGACTCTGGGGACCGATCATTTGTGATTCAGCTAAGTGAGGCCTCTTCAAGACTTGATGATGCCACTCCTTCTGGGAATCGTATCATCAGTTTTGAAAGTCTGTGACGCTGATGAACGCATAGGATGCCGTACCTTTAGTCAGTCTAGGTCCATACCTGTGAGTGGGACTGGGTTTATTGCAGGAAACTTAGACCTTCAGACTACCTGGTTTTCTTGACAGTGAATCAGTTATGTTGAGTTCTCAGTTGCAGATATGTTCTTGATAGAGCAAGGGTTTGATCAGAGGATCTTATCATTGGGTGTTTGTTTGTTCTTGATAGTCCAGGCTTTCATCAGTATATTATCATCAGTGGTTTGTTCTGGATGGAACAGATTTTGAGTGAGGTTTGAAAATCTCATCGGCAGATGTTATTTGTCCTTGATAGGGCAGATTTTGAACGGGGTCTGAAGATCTCGTCAGCAGCTGTGTGTTCGTTCTTGAAAGGGCAGATTTTTGATTTAGGGTCTGAAGACTTCATCAGTGGACGTTTTCTGATCATACATCCCGGGTCCTTATTATCAGGCACTTATGCTTGTCAGGGCAGACTTTTGATCTCGATCCTATCAGATGGTTATTCTCTGCAGATCAGACCAGTGGGTTTACACCGGGGATTCCTTCTCGTCAGTGACTGTCGATACCGAATCTCCACAGCAGCCACCTGGATACATTATTGCATGCCTGCATTTTGCATTAGTTTACGCATTCATCTGCATTCCATTAACGTGTGTCTGTGTTGCAGGTACCGTTTCCCCGATCCAGGATTTCCCGCCTCCTACTGTTATTATGGCCTCTCTCAGGAAGACTGTTGCGTATAAATTCCCAACCCCTGATGTGTCGAAGCTGACTGGTTTGATAGCCCTGGCAGGGGATTCTGTGAAGGATAGGTTCAGGAAGTCTTATGGCAGGTTGCTTAGTCTGGTTTGCAAACCTTCTACGTCCGAGTTGAATGGGTTACATGCTCTTCTGCAGTTTTATGACCCTCCCTTGAGGTGTTTTACTTTCCATGACTTCGTTCTCGCGCCGACATTGGAAGAGTATGCTGATATGCTGGGTGTGCCTATCAAAAGGCAAGTGCCTTTTGTCCACATGGATGCTGAACCTGATCTGGTTAGCTTGGCTTCCTCACTCCATTTGAGCGCTTCTGAGTTAGTGGTAACGAGTTGGAACAAGGTCCCAGGGTTCTCTCTGCAGTTTCTGATAGCTAAGGCTCAGCAGTGTGCTAAGGACAAATGTTGGGACGCCTTCAGCGCCATCCTTGCTTTATGCATATATGGCATTATCCTATTTCCCAGCATGCCTGATTTCGTAGACTTTGATGCATTCCATATCTTTGCCTCAGGGAATCCAGTCCCTACTCTGATCGGAGACGTTTACCATTCAGTGCATTATAAGAATGAGAACCAGAGAGGGAAGAATGTTTCATGCTGCGTACCGTTGTTGTACAAGTGGTTTGATAGTCATTTGCCTAAGAGGGGTTCTTCTGTCTTGTCTGCAGCCACAGCTGAGTGGCCTGAGCGTCTGATGAGTTTGTCGGCAGAAGACATTGATTGGTTTGTTGACAGAGACAGGTTAGGCACCGAGATGATCTTCAGTTGTAATGGGTTTCCTAACGTACCTCTGATAGGTAGGAAGGGTTGCATCAACTACAACCCATCATTGCTAGTTCGTCAGTTTGCATATGCTTTGAGGACTCCACCGAAGGAAGAAGAGGTACGGGAATCTCTGTACCTCACGGGTATTCTAGAGGGGGATTTGTTGTCCAAGCTTCAGTATGCGTGGAACAATATCAGCACGAGAGGAAAGCCTTTGTTGGGGAAGAGCAACAGCCAAGCATACCCTCCTTATTCAGATTGGATCAGAGCCAGGGCCAGCGCCATAGGGATGCCATTCCCACATGTCAGACCAGAGAGTCCTCCATCAGTCGAAGAGCCCACCGCTGTGTCCGTTCATCAGCACAACCAGGTATTAGCCGAGCGTGATGAACTAAAGAGGGCAAATGCAGAATTAGAGAAGGAGTTAGCTCAGCTTCGAAGTGAGAGGAACGAAGTCGTGCACGCTCTCAAAAAGCAAGCAGAGTCGGTGATCCAGCTGAGCGCGGACTTGGCAAAGCAGATTGCTGATCGGGAACGCTTAGGTCAAGACTTCAGAGCTGCAAATGACGTGCTAGCTACGAAGAAACTGCATTTGGAGGAAGCATACCGGAGAATATCTAAGTTCGACCAGCATTGGAAGACTTCCATGGCCACCAGGAAGGAGCGAGAAGACAAGCTGATGCTGCAGATTTCTAAGCTAGAGACCGAAGTGAAGGACAGCGAACGGAGGTTTGATGAAGAGACCGCCCGCAGGTACTCCGCTGAAGCCTGTCTCAACAAATCCATTGCTAGCCTGAAGGAGCATAAGCTGATGTTTGAGTCTAAGAAGAGGAAGCTGGAGGATTGCTTTGGCGAAGGCGCTTGGGAGAGTTCAATTCAGGGGCTTCAGCATACTATCAGGCAGAGGGAACTACTCATCGAGGGGTTGCTCACTTCGCCAGATCATTCAGAAACAAAGGAGTTATTAGCAGAGTATCGCGCCCGTGGCCGTACTTGACCAGTTATATCCCCGTTGTTTTTGATCTTTGATGTATGCTGACCATCACCAGACTTGTTGGCTGAGGTTATGCTGTTGATTTGTACTCGCTGATACTGCGTACTGCCTCGACAGGCCTTCCCATATATATATGAGATTGATGTTTCCGTGATCGGGCTCGGATTTCTTCTTCCTCTTATTATCATCAGCACTGGCACTAAGGCACTAGGATCGGGGGAAAATCTCCCACGCACACAGACACACGCATGCATCTGCATGAAGCATATTTGCATGGTGTATATCTTATTGCTCGTCCTAACCTTTATTGTTAACAGGTTTTTCAGGTTCCAAGCTGCTTTCGATCTCCAGGATTGATCAAAGACTCATCCACCGCTACTCAACTCGCGCTAATCAGACGAGAATCATGGACTAGGTGCAGTCAGAGGTTCAAGAACTCCGTGAACGGATGGACCGCTTTATGGAGCTGATGCAGGTGGTCGCGAATGGTCAAGACCAGCTTCGTACTCTGGTTCAACCTCTGATCTCCAGGGTTGACAGTAATGGCATACTTCATGGAGGGGCCGTGCCTACTCCCCCTCCAGGGGATACTCCACAGAACGTTGTTCCTGCTGCCGGGGGCAACGGCAGTGCTAACGGCAATCTGATAACTAATATTGGGCTCAACGCGGCTGGCGTCGGCAATGGTAGTTTGGGAGCCAATGTTAACATAGGGCCGGTCAACGGCAATGCTGGTGCAGGAAATCTGGTGGTGCCTCAACCGTGGCTGGAGGACCATCAGGATGACATATTTTCTCAGAGAGGTGTAGAAGCAGAGTTGAATGCTGAAGCTCGACTCAGGTTCAAGGCGCTAGAAGACAAGATGAGAAACATAGAAAATCAGAACACATTGGGCGTTGACATGTCCAACCTAGGGTTGATTGCTGACTTTAAAGTACCTCACAAGTTCAAGGTGCCTACCTTCGAGAAGTATAAGGGTACTACTTGCCCCCGGGTCCACCTCCGATCTTATTATAGAAAGATGTCCGCCTATTCTGACGATGAGAAGTTGCTGATGCACTTCTTTCAGGATAGTCTTTCTGGTCCATCACTCGAATGGTATATGGGTTTGGAGCCCGCTACTGTGCGCACCTGGAAAGATCTTGCAGAAGCGTTTGTTCTCCACTATCAATACAATAGCGACTTAGCTCCCAACCGAGTTCAGCTCCAGAATCTCTCACAGCGGAACAATGAAAGCTTCAAAGAATACGCCCAGCGGTGGCGTGAATTAGCTGCTCGGGTTCAGCCACCGATGGTTGAGCGTGAGCTGGTGCAAATGTTCGTGGCTACCCTTCCTGGAATCTATTATGAAAAGCTGGTCAGTGGCATGTCTGGAACATTCTCGGCTCTCATCACTTTGGGCGAGCATGTTGAGAACGGTATAAAGATCGGAAAAATTCAGGGCGAATCATCCTCAGCTGGAGGAGGTAGCAGGAAACCCTATACTGGCAAGCGTCGAGAGGGAGATGCCAGTGCTGTCACTAATGCAAGGAGAAAGGGCAAGGGCCCTCAGTCTCAGATTGCTAGCATAAACATTCCAGCTGCTCCACCGTAGCCGCAGCAGTAGCCGCCGCCTCAGCAGCAGAATAATCAGGGGTATAAAAGATATCAGAATCGGGCTCCCCTGGCAAGCCGTCATTTTGATACTCCACCTATGTCATATGCACAGCTTCTGCAAACGCTGCTTCAGCTCCAATTAGTTCAAAAGAGGACGTTGGCTCCCTTAACAGGGGCACCACCACCGGGGTATGATGCCAATGCTACTTGTGAGTTCCATACTGGGGCACCAGGCCATACGGTTGAGAATTGTAAAGCCTTTAAGCACAAAGTCCAGGACTTGGTGGACGCCAAGGTTATTAACTTTTCTGACAGCGTGCCTAACGTTACCAAAAATCCAATGCCTCATCATAAGGGGGGTGGAGTAAATGCTGTTATCACTGAGGAGAGTTCAGACTTGCTGACTGATGTCAAAGATTTGAAGACGCCATTGAGTTTTGTCAAGGCTAAGTTGCTGAAGAAGGGCTTCTTTCCTGGATGCGGAGAATTATGTATGGCTTGTGCTACACTTCCTGACGGATGTGAGCAGCTGATCGAAGGTATCCAAAGTCTGATGTCCGAGGGTATTTTACAGTTCAGCCGGAGCGTTGAGAGTGCATCAGGGGAAGTCGTGCTAAAGCAGGCAGATGAAGTTGCTACCATTACTATTCCTCGTCACCCTATTACTATCTCTGCGCCCCGTCCACCTACTATCACCATCACTAGGGCCGGACCAATCCCATTCGAGAGTACTAATGTCGTTCCATGGCATTATGGCGCCGAAGTTTATTGTAATGGTCAAAAGATAGAGCTTGAGCCGTTCGGATCAACTATGCAGAATCTTACCGAGGTCAATGGTATCACTAGAAGCGGAAGAGTGTTCGCACCAGCAGAGGTTGCAGCAGAGAAAGTGGTCCGGGCTGACGCTGTGGATAAGGGTAAAGGTAAAGCTGTTGAAGAGGTCCCTGCAGGGGCAGAGAAGGACTTGCTGGTTAAAGATGCTGAAGATTTCATGCGACTAATCAAGAAGAGTGACTACAAAATTGTAGATCATCTTCATCAGACTCCGTCGAAGATCTCGATTCTTAACCTGTTGCTGTGTTCTGAAGCGCACCGCAACGCGTTACTGAAGGTGTTGAATGCTGCATACGTGCCGCAGGAGATATCAGTAAATCAGCTCGAGGAGGTGGTAGCCCATGTTAATGTTGGTAATGGGCTGGGATTTACAGATCTAGAGCTGACTCCTAAGGGAAGAGATCACAACGGCGCCTTGCACGTCTCAATAGAGTGCAGAGGCACGATTATGTCACATGTCCTGGTGGATACAGGTTCCTCGCTTAACGTGCTCCCGAAGAAGGCACTGATGAAGTTGGATACCCGCGGACTGCTGTGCACGCCCAGTGATCTGGTCGTGAAAGCCTTCGATGGAACCAAGCGCCACGTCTTCGGAGAGTTGACCCTGCCAATTCAAGTCGGTCCAGAGACGTTCAATACGGTTTTCTATATCATGGATATCATGCCCGCCTATAGTTGCCTCTTAGGTCGACCATGGATCCATTATGCTGGTGCCGTGACGTCCACGCTGCATCAGAAGCTTAAATATGCCGTCGGGGGCAGCATAGTAACAGTCTGTGGTGAAGAGGACATCATGGTGAGCCACCTGTCGTCCTTTAAATACGTTGAAATGGATGGCGAGATCCATGAAACGCTCTGCCAAGCATTTGAAACCGTTAGGGTGAAAGAAGTAGCTCCTGTCGTCGCAGAGAAGCAAGAGTTGAACCTCTCCTCGTTTAAGGAAGCTCGGGCCGTTGTCGAAGCCGGCTCTACCCCAGGCTGGGGGCATGTCTTGGATATACCAATCAAACAGGATAAGTTTGGATTGGGATATTCCCCTGGAGTTGAAGCTTCATCTTCTTCTGGCAGCTCGTCTCGTGGGAAGGGGCCGATCCTATTCACCAAGGGGGGAGTAATTTTCGAGAGCATCAACGCAGCGTCGGAGGACAGCGGAGACAGTGATTGCGATCTTGACGCCTGGATTCAACCGAGCAAGCCAGGCGAGCGCCTCCACAATTGGACCATCAAGGAGATTATCAAGCTGACAAGTGAAGAGTAATGATTTGCTTTTTACAATCTTTGTACAGCCCTATGTCCTGCCCGGGGCATAGTGGTTTTACTGTCAGGGCCTTGTTGGATTATGTGTATGCATTTTGTTAATAAATAAAAGGCGTTTTCTTCGTAATCAAATATTGTGTTCTCTGTTATTCCTATTTTATGTTTATTTCGAAAAAACAGCAAAATGGCAACGAGGTTCGTGCTAACCTGCATATTCCTGCTTTAAACTTAACCCTTGTTATTGTAGGATCCACGTAACAGACGACATCGACTCTGGACCCTCTACGGCCCACTACGACTTTGATTGCCCGATCTATCAAGCCGAGGATGAGATTGATGAAGACGAAGACCTTCCGGAAGAATTGGCTCGCTTGTTGAGACAAGAGGAGAAGGTTATTCTGCCTCACGAGAAGGATATTGAGATTGTGAATTTGGGTTCTGAGGGACTCGTCAGAAATGTCAGAGTTGGGGCTGCGCTACAGAATGATGTCAAGCATAGACTGGTCGAGATGCTTCGAGAGTATAGTGACGTCTTTGCTTGGTCATATGAGGATATGCCCGGACTCGACACTGATATCGTGGTTCATCGCTTGCCGTTGCGGGAAGATTGCCCTCCAGTCAAGCAGAAGCTCAGGAGGACGAGACCAGACATGGCTGTAAAAATCAAAGAAGAGGTCCAGAAGCAGTTGGACGCAGGATTTCTAGCCGTTACCACTTACCCTCCGTGGGTCGCCAACATTGTGCCTGTACCGAAGAAGGACGGTAAGGTACGCATGTGCGTCGATTATCGGGATTTGAACAGGGCGAGCCCTAAGGATGATTTCCCGTTGCCTCATATCGATGTGTTGGTCGACAATACAGCCCAGTTTTCCGTGTTTTCGTTCATGGATGGCTTCTCCGGTTACAATCAGATTAAGATGGCACCGGAGGACATGGAGAAAACGACGTTCATCACCCCCTGGGGCACATTCTGCTATAAGGTAATGCCCTTCGGTCTGAAGAACGCAGGGGCCACTTACCAGCGAGCAATGGTAACTTTGTTTCATGATATGATTCATCATGAGATCGAGGTCTATGTTGATGACATGATTGCAAAGTCCCAAACGGAGGAAGAGCATCTGGTCAATTTGTTGAAGCTGTTTGAAAGGCTTAGGAAGTTCAGGCTGAGGCTGAATCCTAACAAATGCACTTTTGGAGTGCGGTCCGGAAAGTTATTGGGGTTTATCGTTAGTGAACGAGGTATTGAAGTTGATCCTGCGAAAATAAAAGCTATCCAAGAAATGCCAGCGCCGAAAACAGAAAAAGAAGTTCGTGGTTTCCTGGGCCGAATAAACTACATTGCAAGGTTTATCTCTCAGCTCACGGCCACTTGTGAACCGATGTTCAAGTTGTTAAAGAAAGATCAGGCGATTACTTGGAATGAGGATTGCCAGAAGGCATTCGACAAAATCAAGCGGTATCTTCAAGAACCTCCAATCTTGATACCCCCAGTGGCTGGACGGCCACTAATTATGTACCTGACGGTTCTGGAGAATAGTATGGGGTGTGTTCTCGGTCAGCACGACGAGACGGGCAGGAAAGAGCATGCCATTTATTATTTGAGCCAAAAGTTCACTGAGTGTGAATCTCGTTACTCGATGCTAGAGAAGACGTGTTGTGCATTAGCTTGGGCTGCCAAACGTCTACGACAGTATATGCTCAACCACACCACTATGCTCATTTCGAAGATGGACCCGATCAAGTACGTCTTCGAGAAGCAGGCTCTTTCGGGCAGGATTTCCAGGTGGCAGATGGTGTTAACAGAGTATGATATTCAGTACGTTTCTCAGAAAGCCATTAAGGGAAGCGTATTGTCTGACTATCTTGCCGAGCAGCCAATCAAAGACTACCAGCCGATGAAGTTCGAGTTCCCCGACGAGGACATTATGTTTCTCAAAGCGAAGGATTGCGATGAGCCATTGCCCGATGAGGGGCCAGATAGGAAGTCTCAGTGGAAGTTGATATTCGACGGAGCGGTTAATTCCTACGGAAGTGGTATCGGGGCTATCATCACGACTCCTCACGGATCCCACATCCCGTTTACTGCAAGACTGACGTTTCCAGTTACCAACAATGAAGCCGAGTATGAAGCATGCATTATGGGTCTAGAAGAGGCAGTTGATTTGAGAATCAAAAATCTAGACATATATGGTGACTCAGCGCTTGTAATCAATCAGATTAAAGGGGAATGGGAAACTCGTCAAGCGAATTTAGTGCCGTACATGAATTATGCCAGGAGGCTACTTCCGTTCTTCGATCGAGTGGAACTTCATCATGTACCTAGGGCTGAAAATCAGATGGCTGACGCCTTAGCCACGTTGGCTTCGATGTATAAGGTCAATCTTTGGAATGAAGCTCCAAGCATTGTTCTTTCGCGTCTTGACAGACCAGCATATGTGTTCGCAATCGAGGATGCCACCGAAGGCAAGCCATGGTTCCACGACATCCAGACCTTCCTTATGACCAAGGAGTATCCTGCGGGTGCGTCAACCCAGGATAAGAAGACTCTAAGGAGGCTATCTGGAAACTTTTATCTCAATCCTGATGGAGTGCTGTATAAGAGAAACCACGATCTCGTGCTACTCAGATGTGTGGATGAAAAAGAGGCGAGTATGCTCATGGAAGAAGTCCATGAGGGCACATTTGGTACGCACGCCGGCGGGCACGCCATGACAAGAAAGATCCTGAGAACAGGATATTACTGGATGACTATGGAGTCGGATTGCTTCAGATTCGCGAAGAAATGTCATAAATGCCAGATTTATGCTGATAAAGTTCACGTGCCTCCGTGCCCATTAAAAGTCATGTCCTCCCCTTGGCCGTTCTCCATGTGGGGAATCGACATGATAGGCAAGATCGAGCCCACCGCGTCCAATGCTCATCGTTTCATTCTGGTAGCTATCGACTACTTCACCAAATGGGTGGAGGCAGCCTCGTACGCTAATGTGACCAAGCAGGTGGTAGCTAAGTTCATAAAGAGGGACATCATCTGTCGCTATGGAATTCCCGAGCGGATCATTACTGATAATGGTTCGAATTTGAATAACAAGATGATGAAGGAGCTGTGCCAGAGCTTCAAGATTGAACACCACAACTCATCTCCTTACCGGCCGAAGATGAATGGCGCTGTTGAAGCGGCCAACAAGAACATCAAGAAGATTGTTCAGAAGATGGTTGTGACGTATAAAGATTGGCACGAGATGCTGTCGTTTGCCTTGCACGGTTATCGTACGACGGTGCGTACGTCGACCGGGGCAACTCCTTTCTCCTTGGTGTACGGTATGGAAGTTGTCCTACCGTTAGAAGTGGAGATTCCCTCTTTACGAGTTTTGGTTGATGTGAAACTCGACGAGGCAGAGTGGATTACGAATCGCTTGAACCAACTCAGCCTGATGGACGAAAAGAGGTTAGCATCGATTGCATTTGGTCGCCTGTACCAAAGCCGAATGAAGAAAGCTTATGATAAAAAGGTGCGTCCTCGAAGCTTTCAGACGGGTGATCTCGTCCTGAAGAAGATTCTTCCGCCACACTCCGATCACCGGGGCAAATGGACTCCGAATTACGAAGGGTCGTATGTCGTCAGCAAGGTCTTCTCAGGAGGAGCTTTGTTGTTATCCACGATGGATGGTGAAGATTTTGCATCCCCGGTGAACGCGGACGCAGTTAAAAAATACTTTGCTTGAAAGAGACCCGCTGGACAAAAAAGAAAGAGTCCAGGCAAAAAAGGGGCATCCCGGCGAACCAAAAACAGAATAAAAGGTTCGGGCAAAAATTAGGGATATATTGAAAAAATGTACAGCCGCGAAGTCGAAAACCTACACTGGGCGGCTTCGGCAAAAAAGGGTATCCCGGTGAGCTGAAAACCCGTAAAGGGCGGTTCACACAAAAGTTAGGGATTTGAATAAGCAAATGACTGCGTTCCGCGTATGGACTTTCATTGTTTAGTGGTTCGGAAGACCTGAGGGCCGTTTATCTGAATCAATCTCTTCCAAAGCTGAAGCGTCGGAGAAGTATCAAAGTCGAGTGGGTCTTAGAGGGATCAACTCATGGTGTTCGTCTACGCCTCGTTGCCAACATTTGTATATACTGATGTATATTTATGTTTTCTTTTTTTGCGCGGCTTCCTCATTCCAGGAGCTTGCCTCTGTTGTAAAACATTTTTGCCCGTTCAGGGGTTCATCATCAATAAAATGCACATTATTCAGCAATTCTACTTGTCTGTTTAGCATTTATCTGTTTTGTTTGCGAATGGAAACGCCGATGTTTGTTTGATAAAATGCGCATACATAAACTTGCGGGCCTAGGCCCATTGATTGTTGAAACAATTGATTAACTGAATATTGTCACGAGATAATAACCTGGATAGAACCCTTTGAGGAGGGAATCTTGTCTTGATTGTTTTGTTGCAGGTGTAGCACCTTCCAGAGGATATGCCGTGCGTATCCCCGAAGCAGGGCGAATCCTCCTTCTCCAGCAGAGTTCATTAGTCTCTCCTCCGTAGAATCAGAATCAGAATAGTGAGCATTGATATGTCTTCCCACGCAGAGATGATTCTTTTCCCCAAGCAGACGCATCCTGAAGGAACGTCACCTCATCAGCTGAGTCGAGCACCGAAGAACGATGTCTTCCCCAGCACCGGGTCACAAGTGCAGATTTCATAGAAGTGTTCGGGTGCTGGAGCTCGTGTTTCCCCAGTAAAGTCTCCAGCGGAATCGAGATTCCCCACCAGAGTCATGTTCTCTCCTAAAGTTGGATGATTCCCTCTTCCCCAGTAGAATGTTGGTACAACTGATGTTGTATTCCCCTGCAGAGTTGTACTCCCCCCCAAAGTCAGATGATTCTTTCTTCCCCGGCGAAATTGAAATTCCGCACAAGAGTCGTACTCTCCAGTGAAGTAGAATGATTTCTCTCCCCGGCTGAGTCCGCAGAAAAGCAGAATCCTTGGAAGCAGTTGGGACCATGAGTGGGTTTTCCCTAGCAGATGTTGAACAGCTGATGCTGTATCTCCCCAGGGTCGCGCTCTCTCCAGCGAAGCGGAATGACTTCTCCTTCCTCAGCCGAGTTTGCAGATGTCCAAGAGAGCCGAGTCCTTGGAAGTTGATCAGATCATGATTGGTTTTTCCCCAGTGGAGTGTTGAGCAGCTGAAGTTGTTTCCCCACAGAGTTATCCTCCCCAGAAGAGTAGCCGAGACGGCCGCGCAGTTTATTCTCGTGATGGATACCCACAGGTCCGAGTTCTCGTAGAGCTTCGTCCCCCCGCAGCAGATCAACTGAAGTTGTTTTCCCTGCAGCAGTCAATGGAAGATCATTTCCCCAGACAGAGCCTGATTAATATTGGCGTGTCCACGTTCGCCTCAGCAGGATGATTCCTCTACCTGAGTAGTTCTTGTCTCCTTGACAAAAGGGTTTCCTCCCGCCAGCATTTATTTTGCGGACGGGATCGCATCATTGTGCATGGCTGCATAGCATTTAACATTGCATAGCATAGTGCGTGATTGCACAGCATTTGGCATAAACGCATATCAGTCCCACCGTGTGGGGCATGGCGCAGAAGCATACACATCATAAGCATGATCTAGGTTACTATCATTCTTGTTTTACAGGTGTTCCACCAAAGGACCAGTTGCTCAGGACAATTCCTGACATTCTCCCCAACGAGGTCGTTTTCTTAAGATAATTCTTAAGACCCCGGTGTAATCCCCACAGTCGCTCGCTCAAGATGATTTTTGAGATCCCCAGCGAAGTCTTCAGTTCAAGACGATTCTTGAATTCCTCAGCAGAGCCGTTCGCTTAAGATGATTCTTAAGACCTCAGCGCAGCTTCCCGAGTTGTCCGACTAGTATGATGCCTGAGTTCCCCAGTAGCGTCCCAGCAAGAGTTGCCCAGGAAGCTTCCTGGAATACCCCGTAGAATAAAAGTTTCCAGAAAGGTTATCAGTTCAGGATGATTCTTGGAGGTGCCGGACGGATTTGTTGGTTCAAGATGATTCTTGAAGTCCTTAGTAGCGTGATATGTCTGCTCCAACCGTGATGTCTAATCTGAAGATTGACTCCGTGAACGCCTGAAGGCGATATCAGAAGGTTCCTGTGAGCTCAGATGTCCTTGTTGATGAATCAACGGGTGGCTGAGGACAAGGTTCCAAATTTTGTATTCAAGATGATCCGCATTGGTCTGAAGACCAAGTCAGCTGTCCTGAGGTGATGATTGATAGCGATCAAGTGAATGATATTTTTCTTCTGACTGAAGTCGAAGATGTTTCTCCAGTTGAAGCGGAGTTCTGCCTGAAGGCAAAGTGTTTAAATCCCCGTAGAATCATGAATGGCTCAGGATACCATTTCTCTGACTGAAGTCACAATTTTCCTAAGCTGAAGCGAAGGTGCCTGAGGGCAAGGTTATCCCCAAGGTCATGAATGACCTAGGATCCATTTTTCGGACTGAAGGCCGAAATATATCCCTGACTGAAGTCACGGATGCTCTATAGCAGAGGCGGAGTTGCCTGAAGGCATATCCATGTATCCTTGAAGGCCAAGGACCATTTCTTCAGACTGAAGTCGAAGATACCTCCTACAGAGTTGCCGACAGGCAAAAGTTTACATCCTTGAAGGCCAAGGATGCTTATCTTCAGAAATACTTGAAGATTCTCCAGCGGATCTGGAGTGGCCGGGGGCCAGGGTTTCATTCATATTCAGAAATACTTGAAGATTTTTCTAGCTGAAGCTGGAAATGGCCAGGGGCCAGGGTTTCATATATCTTTAATGTTGAAGTTCTACGGCGGGCAGTGTGCAGCAGTATTCCGATGTTCGTTATGGTTCTGAGGGTGAACCCCAGATCAGAGTGGGCTCGGTCAAGTCTCTCATTCCCAGCGGAGTAGTTTCAAATACGCCAGTATACCTTTTGTTCCATTTACCAGGGGTGAACCCCAGGTTAGATTTGTTCAGATTATATTCTGTCCAGCGGCGAGGTTGGATGTTTGTTCGACGGCGAGGTTGAACGTCTTGATTTGACGGCGAGGTCAGATCATCATTTGTCCGGCGGCGAGGTTGGATGTTTGTTCGGCGGCGAGGTTGAACGTTTGGATTTGGCGGCGAGGTCAGATCATCATTTGTCCAGCGGCGAGGTTGGATGTTTGTTCGGCAGTGAGGTTGAACGTTTAGATTCGACGGCGAGGTCAAATCATGTCTGTTTGACGGAGAGGTCAGACTCTTTAAATCCCCAGTAGAGATGATGTTTGTGCGACGGCGATGTCGAGTGTCTCTAAGAGGATGTTTGTTTCCGACGGCGATGTTAGATTCAGTTTCCCAGCGGCGATGTTGGGCGTGTCAAGGTTTAGGTCTCCGGCGGCGATGTTGGACGCTTGTTTCCCAGAGTTATGGTTGTTCTTGATGGCGATGTCAGATGATTTGGTGTTCCAGCGGCGATGTTGGGCGTTCCTCAGAATCTTGTTTGACGATAATGTCAGGTGATTTAGTCTTCCAGCGGCGATGTTGGGTGTTGTGGTTGTCTGAAGGCAATATCAGAAGAAGTTAACGCGGATAACTGACAGCGATGTCAGATCATTATGTCTCCAGCTAGTTATTGGGCAGCTAGTATTGTAGTATTCGAAGATTTGTTCCCCGCAGAGAATCGGGTGCTCGTGCAGTTGGCAAATTTTCGGGTTTACCGGTATTCAACCGTCTCGCACCTTGATTGGCTGAGAGCCGTTCGCTTCTCACCCAGTCAGGTTCAAGCCGTTTGAATAGGGGAAGCTGTTGCACCCCAAAATTTGACCAACATTTATTTACCCATCAAGTGTTTGAAAGTTGATACCTTCATCAGAAAGTTCAAAAGATCTTCAGAGGAATTGGTTGGAACCAGGGTTGTGTGCTTCATAGCTTGAGAGTTGTGGGTGCTCCTCAGATGATTCTGAGACTTTGAAAATGAACTTGATGTTTTGAGAAAGCCTATGAGATGTTTTGATAGCCATCATGAATCCCAGAGAAGTCATTATGCAAGAGTTCAGAGGATTCAACCATGAATGGTAGAATTAGGGTTTTGACTGGGTCAGCCCTAGGATAACTGAAAATTTGGAGAAGGTTGAGACCTAATCCAGGGGCCATGAAATCATGGAATGATGCATAGAGATGTTGTAAAGGTGATTCCTATACCAACTCATCATGATTGAGGAGTTTGAGAAGTTTTGAGTTAGGGTTTCTGAGGATTGTCAGTGGAAAAACCCTAATTTAATCCCTATCTTCCAGGCAGTTTTAGCTCTAGATGTGATTGATATCTCATCTTCCCCACAACATGAATGTTGTAGAGCTTGTTCTTAGCTTTAATTTGAGTGGTGGAAGTCCTTGATAGGAGTTACAGAGCTCAAGTTATGGTTTGGACAAATTACAGGTCAGCAGAGGTATGTGAATCTGGGTCCTTGAAAGTTACCCAACTTGCAGACAACTTTTGCCCTAGTAGGATGATTCCTATGATCTCTTGGTCAACATGAATGTTGAAGGGCATCTTCTTAGCTTCAATTTGAGTGGTAGAAGTCCTTGATAGGATTTGTGGAACTCAACTTATGGTTTGAACAAGACAGGGGTATTTTGGTCATTTGTCAGTTATAGGTCATTTTTAAGCAAATGCCATATCTCCTATTTCCAAGCCTCAAATGGAAAAACTCAAAACATGAAAGTTGTTCAAAATGTGATTTTAAGTCTAGAAAGAAGGTCATGAATTGTTGGAAAAGCTCATAGCATGGAGTTGCATGATTGGTCAAAAATGAACTAAAAATGGCATATAAGTTAAATAAAGTCAAGTTGAAAAGTGGTTTGGGAGATCTATAAATCCAAATGGGGTCATCCAATATATCATTTTGATTGGAAAAACCATTCTAAAAACAATGGTTCAAGCACATTTTTGAGTTTAGTGAAAAAAATAAAAGTTACTTAAGGTTACTTATGATTAAAGAAACATAACAAAATTGGATCAAGCTTGGAATGCAAGGGAAAGTGCAAGATTGTACTGGAAACTTCCATTGAGTGCTATATAATCATGAAATGAAAATTGAGCAAGGGTTGGATTCTAATTTTTTGGCAAATACTTCACAAATTCTCTCATCCTCTCTCATTGCAATTTCATCCCAATTTCACAAAACCTTCATCAATCATCATCAATATTGATTTCACCATATTCAACCATCATCATGGAGTAGAATTCAACCAAGTCCTGACTGCAATTGATTCAATTTCGTGCCCTTTCTTCATCAATATACAAGTTGCAAGTTCAAGTAGATCTCAAGATTCAAGGCAAGATTCGTCAAGGTTTTGCAAACAGAATTGAGTGTAGCAATAGTAGATCAAGATCCAAGCATCCAAAGCATCAGGTCCACGAGCTTCATCAACATCTCCAAGATTTTGCTCCAGGTGCAAATTACTTTCATTAGCTTGATTTAGATAGTTTTGCATTAGGTTGTTAGTTTAGATGTGATGTAGAATGATAGAGGAACATTTCTGGTTAGTTTAGTGCAAATTGGTGATAGTTCATAGCAGGGTGTTAAAACTGTTTGGAGCTGAAACTCGTAGGTTAGTGCATGATGAACTTAGTTTTGTAGTTTAGAATGATCACCATAACGTGTAGGTTAGATTAGTATAGGTTGGAGCAAGAATTATGATGATAAGTTGCAGTGCATTTCAAGTGAACCAAGGACTTGTCACGATCGGGTTGAGGGTTGCATTGAGTTTTAAAACATACTATGACCACAGTCTTGTAGAGGGTGAGATTCTGAACGACTTTGATGTTTACATCGTGATGAATTATGGCTTGTGGAGAGAGAACAGAGAGCTTGAAGTGTATACGTGCATGGCTTCCATGGAGGTTCCAAAACCCTAGCTTCTTGTCTTAAGGTTGAAGACGCGTGTGCATCATTGGATCAGGCTAGCAATTGTTGACTGAAGACCTCATCGCACGATTGGGAATTAAACTCAGAAAACGGAGGGAAAAATTCAAAGCCAAACGACGTCGTTCGGTTTAATGAAGGGCGTGTGGGCTTACCCGTGTTCTATTCGCACCCCACCATGATCAGGCCCATTAGAAAATGAACTAGCGCGTGTTCCTATTTCCACCCCCCCTCCCTTTTATATTGTTTTCTCTTATTTTTAATTCTTTTAATATTTTTGCCATCTTTAAAAATTCATAAGTAAATGAAAAATAATGATTTTTTGTTCTTTCTTTTTGCTATGTTTAGATAATAATGTGTAGAAAATTATAAAAATAAAAATAGGATTTTATTTTTAATATAGAATTTTTGGTGATATTTTCCTTTAAATAGGGCATTTATTTTCTTTTAGTTGATATCTCATTTTCTATGAATTGTTTTAGGACTTTCCCTTAGGATTTTTGAGCCATTCCTTTTGGCATAGTTAGATATTGAACCCTAGTTTCATGTAGGATTTATATCTTGGTTTGTAGATTAAAATTTGATGTAGTTTGATTGTTGGACATTTAGGTGCTCTAATTAGGGTTTTAGGTTGTGTAGGTAGACTTACACAAATTTGTTTTGGGGTTTATAGGCCAAATTAGTGTATGGGGAATATATGGGTTAAGGGTAAGTATGTATAGAATCCCCTAGAATTTTACTAGAATATTGCATGGTGTTTTAGTATTTTTCATTGATTTTTGAATGTATGGATAGTATGTGTGTTGCTTAAAGGCATAAGTTGTATTGTTGTGTTTTCTTTCCTTCTCTTTTGAGTGTGAGAGCTTTGAAGATTGAGTTGAAGACCTTGTGGATCATCATGGAAGCTTTGAAGACCTTGCAGAGGAGTTTAGCATAGCTTTTGTTGTTTTGTTTATAGGTTTATAGGTGCATAGGCAGAGCCCTAGATAGAATATTTTGTTCAATAAACAAGGAGTGTCTTGTTCACCTCCTTTCTTCTCTGTGACACAGAGTCCCTTAAGGGTATTCACCTCTCTCCTTTGGAGGGATTAGTGACCTTGCCCCATAAGGTAGAACTTTGAGAGAGCCTGTCTTTTGATGTTAAGTCCTCAATGGCATCCTTTGGAAGTCAGTGAGTACTGTAACATCCTCACCTCATCTTGTTGACTGAATCTTGTTTGCTGGAGCATTGGAGCCATTGAAGATAGAAGCTGAGGCCTTGAAAAGGATGATTCCTTGAAGATTATTGAAGTCTGAAGACTCTGTGAAGACCAAGTGGATGCCTGAAGGTCCCTGGAGATAGTGAAGCCTGAAGGTAGAGCTGATCAAAGGAGCTGAAGCTCAAAGGGAGAAGATGAGTTGATACTCATGTTGTAGGGTTGATACCTGGAAAGCAAGTGATCTCTGAAGTCTGAAGACTGGGTTGCTGCTGGAGGAGCTGAGGCTTTCTTCTGTTTTCTTTGATGTATTGTGTGTTTTGTCTGATTTGTCTGTTGCATTAGACTAAGCCCATTTAGAATAAGTTCAGTCTAAGAGCATGAGTGCATCTGATTGTATTGTTACTGCCTGGCTTTGCTTGCGGGTATTCGGTAGAGCCCAGCTCCCTTGCCCATGTGTTTATTTTGCTTGATAGCATTTCATTTCTTTTGTCTGTATGATTACAATTTACTGTTTTTGCTTGATAGCATGCTGTTTATTTCAGTATGATTACTGTTATTTCATGACTGGCTTGAGGTCGAGACGAGCTTGTGGAGGCTGAAGCCCCACACACATTTCCTCCCTCACTTGCATTGCATGCATTTTACTGTTAAAGCTGATGCTTTTGTCTGTTTTGGTGTATCATTGACATGATCCCTTAGGACTCCCATTTCCTTTGATGAGGATTTGATGATAGACTTTTAGGTTGAAACCTATGCATGACAACATCTAGGAGTTCCCTGTTCAAACCTCAACCATAGGATGAATCCATGGCATGACAACAGTAGGACTTGATAGTCCCCCTCCTAGTTGGGCCTGTTCTCTTCTCATCTCAAAGCAGTTTAAGATACAGTAATCATGAATGATTTCTTTCGTACGTCACGAGCCTTAAGGTATCTGAGAAAGGATTGTGGGAGAGCTTCTTTTCCATAGTATGGATGTTAGTATGGTACCCTTTGGGTGACATGCGACGCATTCACTCTCAGGTCATAGTCTCTAGTGCGGTTGAAATTGCAAAAACAATAAAAAAACACTTCTTTTAGGAGATAACCCGTAGTTTCCCGAACTACGTGAGCTCTGATCTTTCATATCAGATGAAAGTACGTAGGCATAGGATGCGATATCCTAGCGAGCAACCTTCAACCTTTTCCCCATAATCCTTCGTAGGCCGAACTACGTTGACTCTGATTTCTCATTCTCTGATGAGAATACGTAGGCATAAAGCGCGACGCTTTGCCGAGTCATTTTTCTTTTCTTTTTCAGCCAGCCTTGATAGGTAGATAGAATAAAACCAACCCATCCAAGTAAACAAACAAGCGAGGATCCCGTCGAGTACGACGGACGTGAGGGGTGCTAATACCTTCCCCTTGCGTAACCGACTCCCGAACCCAGACAATGGTTGCGATGACCTTGTCTTACCCTTATTCGTCAGGTTTTTCCGATCGTTTCCTTTCCCGCTCTGAGGGATAAATAACGAAAGGTGGCGACTCTTCTGTTGTGCCGGCACCTTATTTTCGCGCAAGCGACAATGTCGATTTCATATTAATAAGAATATTGGTGCAAAACGGAAACAATATGTGGCTAGTGACATGCAAAAGAAAATTGACAAATTATGGATGGATGTTGTATGGGCTAGTGATGAGGTTAAGTATGATCAAAGGTTGAACCAACTTCAGCAGGCGTGTGTTGAATGTAATGAATTTATTGATTATGTGAAGGATAAATGGTTGACACCACATAGACAAAGATTTGTTGGAGCATGGATTAATCGAGTGCTACATTTGGGTAACACCACGACTAATCGGTATGTATTTATTTTTAGTATTTCTAAATTGTATATTTTTTATTTGAATTTTTTTAAAATAGTTTTAATATGTATTAATTTTAGGGTTGAGTCTGTCCATTGGAAGTTAAAGAAAATGTTGGGGAACAATATTGGTGACATGGTCAAATGTTGGGAGGCTATGAATGACAACTTAAAGTTACAATTGAGCAATATTAGAGCTTCTTTTCAAAAGAGTTTTTATGAAGTTGGGCACGCCCACGTAAGTCTATTTTACAATAATTTACGTGGTTCGGTGTCTCGAGATGCATTTAGACGCATTGCTGAAGAGTTAAAACGAGTTGATTATGTTTGAACTAACAAGGAAATATGTCGTTGTACTCTTAAAACAACTTACGGATTACCTTGTGCTTGTGAGTTGACAGGATATAGAATTGATGTATACCGATACCAATAGATGTTGTGCATGTTCATTAGAGAAAACTAAGTATGGAAATTAAGTTGGACGAAGACGTAGATGATGGATCAGAGGTGGATATGAGTAGTGCAATAGATGAGTTATGGAAAAGGTTTAAGTCACTGGATGTTGTTGGGAAAAGGGCATTAAAAAGTAGGTTTTTTGAACTTGCCTTCCCCATAATGACTTCTATGTGTCCACCACCTGAGAAAATAAAAACTAAAGGGGGAGTCAAGAAAAAAGACAAAAAACTAGTAGGGTATGATGTTTATAGAGACCCTTCGTATCACGAGTATGTTGATCAAGCATCTCAATCTTCACAGAGGCAATCTCAACCATCACAAACTTCGAAGAATTTGAAATTATCATAGTCTTCACAAAAGAAATCTCAATCATCACAGGCTTCGAAGAAGTTGAAATTATCACAATCTTCACAATCATCTAAGCAGTTCATCCTTCAGTTTCCTAATCACATTAGGTCATATATTGATGATGTAGTTAATGTTGTATCAGATGGTAATTGTGGATTTAGAGTCATTGCTTCATTGTATGGATATGGTGAAGATGGTTGGCCAATGGTTCTTCGAGACTTGGGGTTGGAAATAATACATAATAAAAGATCAAGTTTGTATGCCAATTTATTTACTGATCAGTTAGCAGTAGTGAGAGAATCTTTGATGATAGAGGAATTTGGTCCTCAACCACCACATAAATGGTTAACTCTACCAGATATGGGTTACGTGATAGTGAATTGTTATAATGTTGTACTTGTCTGATTAGGAATTGAATGCTGGACTTTCTTCCCTATGACAACTTCATTTTCACCAAATGTATCAATTTACTGCATTAGTTTTGTAAACAGAAATCATTGGGTTCAAGTACTTAGTTGTTTTTAGATAATGCGATTAAACCTAATTCTTTTTCGTTATTTTTACTTAATATTTTGATTATTTTTTTATTTAGGTAAACATGAAAGAAGGGTTTCCATTGCCACCAGTGACAGTAGATTGGAAGAAGTTTCGTTCTCCAGTAGCAACATCTTGGATGATAGGATTTGCAGGACGTCTACAACATTGGCAACAACTTACGCCTATATTACCAACACATTATGAATTATAAATTATGTTACTCATTTTTTATTTCAAAACACGAATCGTGAATTATGTTACTCATTTTTAATTTCAAAACACGAATCGTGAATTATGTTATTAATTTTTAATTTCAAAACATGAATCGTGAATTATGTTACTCATTTTTTATTTCAAAACATGACTCGTGAATTATGTTACTCATTTTTAATTTCAAAACATGAATCGTGAATTATGTTATTCATTTTTTATTTCAGACTACAAGTTAACACATAAACATAAACCAACTAGGTCAAATGAGTCTAAAAGTTAACACATGAACATAAACCAATTAGGTCAAACGAGTCTAAAATTTAACATACAATCATAAATATAAATATAAGCCACTGTGATCGACCAAGATGTAAAGCTTCAAACAAATCAACAAATTGTGGGTCATCCTCTTCAACACTAGCCTATTGAAGATAACGATGAATCAATGAAGACATGCGAGCCACTATAGGATCAAAGGGTCCTGCTTCATATACAGGAACTGACATCTCTGTTGTCGCATCAACCCTGGGTGGTACCAGACGAGGATGCAAAACACGATAATACCACTCAAGATACCCATCATCTGTTTCATATGGGGCGGTGGCCGGTGCTGTCAGACGAATCACATCTTGAACGCTCTGATGGTAACTAATCCAGTCAACATCAATATCACCAGCCATTCGAGAATCAAGAGGTGGATGTGGAATATGTAACACCCATTTTTAATTATTTGGTTTTCCGTATTATTTGTTTTTCAGTGCATTGTGTGTGGAAATTGTTTGAGGAATTGAGTTCCATAATATTAGAAAAATATGATTAATAATAATAATAATATGATGATTAATAGTGTTGATACTATTATTATTAATATTATTGTTATTATTGTTATATTTAAAAATATTATTGGAAGAGTTTGGAAATTAAAGTAATGGTGGAAATAATATTAATTTGGAATATTAATATAAAATTGGATTATTTGGAAATTAAAGTGAGGATTTATTATTAAAAGGAATAAGATTATTATTTATGGAATTAAGAAATGTGGAGAATATTATTATTGGGAATTAATTGGAATAATAGAAATGAGAGTTTTATGTTTGGGATTAAGGGCAAAAGTGGGAAAAGGGAAAAAGAAAAAGAGTGAAGGAAGAACACGGAAAGGGAAGAGCACGATCAAAGTAAGCAAGCCAAGAGCAAGCTGAACAAGAAGGAGCTTGATTGAGAGATTCTCGTGTGGGATTATGGAGCTTCGTCAACATCAGAACTTCAATTGAGGTAAGGGGGGGGGGGGAGAATTTAACGGTTAAATGGTTTTACACGAGAATAGGTAAAAAAGGGGAAAATCCCTAATCCCCATAGATTATCGATAGTTTGATGTTGAATGCATGTTATTGTTGCTGTGATTATGCTGTTTGAATGTGTTAATTCGTTGCATGTGGTTGTGAGAATTGTTTGAGTGCATCTGGGGTTTCCGGGAAACTTTGAAGTTGAGCCGGAAGTGGGTTATTTGAGCAGAGTTGATAATTTGTCGGGTAGAATCGGGAACACACCTCGTAACTAAGTTGTAGTATGTTGTTTGGTTGCGAGTGGATGTTAGACTCGATTTAATCGGGTGGAATCGGTGATGGGTGTTGTTTCTGCTGTGCATAATTTTTCTGAGTACGCAGGTATTCGCTGGGCAAATGAGGGGGCGAGCCTTCGCCAGGCTTCGCCGGACGAACTAGCTAGCGAGTGCTGGCAGAAGCTTCTGTCTGGCTTCGCCAGAAGTTTTGCCAGGCGAGTTCCAGCGAGTGTTCGCTGTGGGGCTTCGCCGGGAGAATGGCCAGCGAGTGTTCGCTGCGGGGCCTCGCCAGACGAATGTGCCAGCGAGCCCGACAACAGTTTGTGTTTCTACTGCTGTTCTGTTAGCTTCCTTTGTGGTTTTGGACCCTTGTTGGTCATGTTTGACGATGGGCGTGATCGCGAGCCGTGGTGAGTGTATGTGTGGTGCAGGATGTGAATTCTTGGATACTTCCTTAATTGGAGGGATTGCGTCAGTGTAAGTTATGATACCTATATGTGGTGATATAAGGGTGCTAAGTACGATCGGATTGATGTGCTGCGATGATAGCTGGGTGTTAAGAGTATGCTGAGGTGTGGGAGGGCCATGTGGCCGGCGTGTATCGCATTGGACATAATCGGTGGATTATGTGTTAAGTTTAGATAAGTATGGATGTGTATGTGATATGTAGGCACTATGTGCTATGTGTGGTGATGTGTTGTGAGATGGATGTGGCTCCGTAGGATCGATGCGTTTGTTATGCGTTGCATTTATATGCTGTGGTATGAGGATTGGATCAGTAGGATTGGTGCGCCTTGAGTGCGTTGTGGTGATATGTTGTGACGAGAGGATCTGTAGGATCGATACGCTTTATATGCGTCGTGTTTATGTGTTGTTGTGATGATTGGGTCAGTAGGACCGATATGCCTTAGGTGCATGATGTGTGGTGAGTTGATCGGTAGGATCGGTGCACTTTGTGTGCTTATGTATGTATGCATATTATGATGCGATGGACCAGCGGGGTCGTGTGCACCGTGTGTGTGCTGTGTGTGAGATGTGAGGATCGGTACGCTTATTATGAGTTACATTTGTGTGTTGTTATGTGATGTATTTGGGTCAGTAGGACCGATATGCCTTGTGTGCATTGTATGTGATAAGTTGTGTGGTGAGCGGATCCGTGGGATCGACACACTGTGTGTGCTTGTTATGTATGTATTTTGTGATAGGGATGGATCCGTGGGATTGGTACGCCTTGTGCATCGTGTATATATATATTGTGTGAGGGGTGGATCCATAGGATCGGTTTGCACTTGGTGTGCTAGATGTATGATGTGTGTGAATATGGTTGTGTGCTCCCGTAGAGGAGGGTGATGGCTCAGTGACCATCAGCATTATTGTTTTGCTCCCTGTGGGGAGGGTGATGGCCCAATGACCATCGGTATTGTTGGTGTGCTCCTGGTGAAGAGGGTGATGGCCATGTGTCCATCAATATTGTTGTGGTGCTCCCATTGTGGAGGGTGATGGCCAGATGTCCATCGGAGATGTGCTCCCTGAGTGGAGGGTTGATGGCCAAGTGCCCATTGTGATTGTGAGTCGGTACCGCATGTTAAGAGTTGTATGAGTGCATTGTTGCGTGTTTGTGTGTTGTGGTTGATGGTGGGGACCGTGAGTCCGGATGATATGTATATGAAATAGTATTATAATTGATTTCTGCCTTTTATTTCATGTACTATTATACCATTATTATTATATCGTGATTCTCACCCCTGTACTGTTGTTGTGGTCTATTCTTCTTCGGAAGTACAGACAATCCAGGTGTTTAGCTAGCTTGGATTGTGGCGTCGTCGTAGGTTTGCTCTGATACGTAACACCGGGGCATTTTTGGGAGTATTATTGTGTATTTTTGATATGTGTGCCCCGTGGCGTATCTGATATTTTGTGAGATGTTTGATGTTGATCAATGATGATGTTATGTATTTTGAGGCAGATGGCCGTTATTGTATATATGATGATGATGATGAATATGGATGATGTATGTATATGATATTTTTTGTTATGGCAGACCCTATCTTTTTCCGCTGCAGTTTTATTGAAAAATTTAGTTAAATTATTTGGAAAAATATTTGTGGAAATTTTGATGTGTGTTGTGGCATCCCGTTTGGGAGAGAAACTCTGATATGTGTTTTATTTGATTGTTTTATTTTATTTTGGGAACGGGGTGTTTCAATTTGGTATCAGAGCAGTTCGGTCCATCCGGCCAAGTTTTCTTGTGTTGTAGTCTAATCCCCTGTATGCGGCATGTGTGAGAAACATTGTCGGTACATGTTGTTGTCTAGCTTTGTTGGTAGAAGTGGAATGATTTGTGGGAAGGATCTTGTGCTTTTCTCGGGTGCTGCACGTGTGGAACTGTAGCTCGGTGTATGGTGGAACGTTCCTATAGTTTGGTAAAGATGGTTCATACCCCATCATGATTTTCGGTTATCTATTGGCAAATTGAGGAACTGATCACCCTTAATCTCTTGTTGATAGCAGTTGGGATTGTGTTGGATGGAATGGACGTGTCTTGCAAGCTTAGATGACGTGAGCAGGAAATTGTCTTGAGTTAAGCTAAGTGCTTAAGTGATTATTTTGAGGAGTCGACGTAAGACGTGTTGAGGTGTTTATGTTAACGGAAATTTTGAATGCTAAGGAAAGTGAGCAAATTAGGGTTTGTCAGTTAATGGTGATTGTCCGGAGATTTCCTGAGGAGGTAAGTGATTTACTGCCGGAATGTGAAGTCAAGCTTGCGCAATGACTTCGTCCTTGGGGCTAGTCTAATATTAGTGACTCCATATTGTGTGTCTGCGTTGGGAATGGAGAAGTTGAAGAGTCAACTTGCAGACCTGCTGGAAGAGAGGTCCTTTTGTTTGAGTGTGTTACCGTAGGGTGCACCGATTTGGTTGGTTAGAAAGATATGAGGTTTTGTGAGACTTTGGGTGAACTATGGATAAGGGATCAAGGTGACTATCAAGGATAAATGTTCGCTTCCAAGAATTGATAATTTGATGGACCAATTGGTTGGAGGATGTGAGTTTTGTGGTCACGTGATCTCAAGTAAAGTTATTGTGGTTGATATGTCGAAGATAGAAGTTGTATCGCATTGGGAGACTTTAAGGTCTGCTTTTGAGATTGGGAGTAATTGGGTTTCAAAATATTAAAAGATTGAAAGTGTGTTGGATGACCTCCTAAGTATGAAATTGTTGTTGTACATTGAATTGCGAGATCGCAGCTTTTTACGAAATCGAAATCGGACACTCGGAAGTCAGGTAACGGTCGAAAATGGGATTTTGGACTGCCATGTTCGCCAGGTCCTTCGCCTAGCGAGCATGCTAGCGAACGTCTCGACGCTCGCTACGGTGTTTGCCTAGCGAAGGGGTCCTGGGCAGAAAATGTTGTTCTGGTATTTTTGTCGTAACAGGAGAACCGTAACTCGGAATGACACACGGTTTAAAGCGTTGGAAAGCTATTACAATGATCTATGTGATGGTGAAGTAATGACATGGAGTTGAGTTTTATTGATGAAACATGGTTGGATGTTGTAGTGGGTGCAGAAGGCACGGTTCGTGTTTCCGCCATAGCTTACAACTTGTTTGTCCGTTTGGCATGGGATTTTCCCCTACTTATTTGAGTGAGGCAATGGTTGTGTTAACCGGTGATATTTTAATACATTCGAAGAATATAGAGGATCATGTTGAAGATCGAGAATTTGAGTTATCATTGTGGGAGAATAAGCAGCTCGTGTGTTGATTTTTGCCGAGCCCGAAGGGACTATTTATTGTGTTTTGTGATGCTTTGTTGATATGATTGGGAGATATGTTAAAGGTACCTTGAAGTACATGAGAGGAATCATCCGACCGGTGATTTAGAGTTGGTTGCGGTTGTGATTGTGCTGGAGTTGGAGACTTCAATCGCTTTGGCTGAGATTTGAAATATTTGGTGATCCTAAGAGCTTAAAGTGTTTGTTTGAGTTGGAAAGGTTGAATATGAGGAAGAGGAAATAATTAGGACTTCTGAAGAATTACGGCTTTTAGTTGAATTACCGTTCGGGTACAACGAACGTGGTAGCTAATGCGGTATGTTGGAAATATTTGCATAATACCCATATTGATGGTGAAAAGAGATAGAACTGATTGAGCAATTTGGTAATATGAGTTTGGTGAGTGAAGAGACTTCATATGGAGTTAAACTTTTATTGTTAGACCCGACTAGTGGTATTCTTGACGAGATTCGAGAAGGTAGGAGATCTAGATTGAGTTGGTGGATCAGTTGAGTTTGATGAATCATAGTCGAAGAGTCGATCTTCGAGTTTATGGGAATAGTACCATGATACGTTGTGGTAGAGTTTGTGTTCCAGATGTCACTAAGTGGAGTAGGGGTACTCTCGAAGAAATACATTGAGGTGGATGGAGTATCCATCCCGGTGCTATGAAGAAGTAACCGAATTTGAGTAAATTGTTTTGGTAACCATAGATGAAGAAAGGTTTGGTGGAGGTGGAAAATACTGGATGAAATTGTCGAGAGTCGAAGATTGAACGTCAGAGATCGTTGAGTTTGACGCGGCCGCTGAATATTCCAGGGAGGAAATTGGGTGGTATTTTCATGAATTTGGGTGTTGATATTTACAAAGAATTGGAAAGATATAATTTTAATTTGGGTTATTGTGAGTGGATTGACTATTCTATATTGAGGATTTATGTGATGCATATTGAGAAAGTGGTGAAGTTGTATGAGATACTGTCGGATTTTGTGCCGAATGGTAATTGGAGGTTTATATTAAGAATTGGGAGAGAGCTTGTGGGTTGGATCAAGGTGGATCGTGGGATGGTTAATTACCGCTGATTGAGTCGCCTACAGTATCAGTTACCACTCTTGTATCAGAATGGCACTGTATGGGGCCTTGTGAGATAGAAAGTGAGGGACTCTCTTGAGTTGGGATGAATCAAGCGAGAGTGTTATGCTCATATCTGAGAATTGTGCATGAGACATCTGAGGAAATCAAGAGGATCCAAGAAAATATGTGTTTTGAGAGTTATGATGGTAACGGTTGTGGGTCGAGCTTCGAAGTCTCGGGAACACACTCGGTGTTTTGTTTATCTATATCAGAGTGGCGCAGCGGAAGCGGGGGGGGGGGGGGGGGGGGGCGGAAAGAAGCATGTTAGACTACTTTGCCGCTATCGTTTATGGATAGCATAATGTGTTTCATGCATTTTCATTGAGGGGGTATCTTGAATCAGATGAATGATGTGCAAGTGAGAAATAATTTGACGGTTGAGGCATCGCTAGTTCGGATTGATGAACAAGAAGCAACTCCAGGGGAAAGAGAAACCTTTGGTGGGAATGGCTTGGAGAGGTGCTGCAAGAGGCAGTGTGACCTGGGAATTGGAAAGCAGGATGCGGGAAGCGTATCCAGAGCTGTTTCCATCAGGTATTTTCGGGGACGAAAATAATTAAAGTGGGGGAGAGTTGTAACACCCATTTTTAATTATTTGGTTTTCCGTATTATTTGTTTTTCGGTGCATTGTGTGTGGAAATTGTTTGAGGAATTGAGTTTCATAATATTAGAAAAATATGATTAATAATAATAATAATAATATGATGATTAATAGTGTTGATACTATTATTATTAATATTATTGTTATTATTGTTATATTTTAAAATATTATTGGAAGAGTTTGGAAATTAAAGTAATGGTGGAAATAATATTAATTTGGAATATTAATATAAATTTGGATTATTTGGAAATTAAAGTGAGGATTTATTATTAAAAAGAATAAGATTATTATTTATGGAATTAAGAAATTTGGAGAATATTATTATTGGGAATTTATTGGAATAATAGAAATGAGAGTTTTATGTTTGGGATTAAGGGCAAAAGTGGGAAAAGGGAAAAAGAAAAAGAGTGAAGGAAGAACACGGAAAGGGAAGAGCACGATCAAAGTAAGCAAGCCAATAGCAAGCTGAACAAGAAGGAGCTTGATTGAGAGATTCTCGTGTGGGATTGTGGAGCTTCGTCTACATCAGAACTTCAATTGAGGTAGGGGGGGGGGAGAATTTAACGGTTAAATGGTTTTACACGAGAATAGGTAAAAAAAGGGGAAAATCCCTAATCCCCATAGATTATCGATAGTTTGATGTTGAATGCATGTTATTGTTGCTGTGATTATGCTGTTTGAATGTGTTAATTCGTTGCATGTGGTTGTGAGAATTGTTTGAGTGCATGTGGGGTTTCCGGGAAACTTTGAAGTTGAGCCGGAAGTGGGTTATTTAAGCAGAGTTGATAATTTGTTGGGTAGAATCGGGAACACACCCCGTAACTAAGTTGTAGTATGTTGTTTGGTTGCGAGTGGATGTTAGACTCGATTTAATCGGGTGGAATCGGTGATGGGTGTTGTTTCTACTGTGCAGAATTTTTCTGAGTACGCAGGTATTCGCTGGGCGAATGAGGGGGCGAGCCTTCGCCAGGCTTCGTCGGGCGAACTAGCTAGCGAGTGCTGGCAGAAGCTTCTGTCTGGCTTCGCCAGAAGTTTTGCCAGGCGAGTTCCAGCGAGTGTTCGGTGTGGGGCTTCACCGAGCGAATGGCCAGCGAGTGTTTGCTGCGGGGCCTCGCCAGGCGAATGTGTCAGCGAGCCCGACAGCAGTTTGTGTTTCTACTTCTGTTCTGTTAGCTTCCTTTGTGGTTTTGGACCCTTGTTGGTCATGTTTGACGATGGGCGTGGTCGCGAGCCGTGGTGAGTGTATGAGTGGTGCAGGATGTGGATTCCTGTATACTCCCTTAATTGGAGGGATTGCGTCAGTGTAAGTTATGATACCTATATGTGGTGATATAAGGGTGCTGAGTGCGATCGGATTGATGTGCT
>CAWUDS030002112.1:0-25974 GCA_963859935.3 Lathyrus sativus
GTCCCTAGTCAACCACTTCGAGCCTAGAAGTAGGAGTTTCCTTTGGATCTATAAACCCTTACATTTAACCTGGGGAATGGGTAGTGTTCAGTTAACCTGATTACGTATTCAAAAAGCAAAAATCCCAAATACAAGATGGTTGTTCATTAATAACCCTTTGACATGGCAGTCATAATCCTTCAAAAAAAAAATCAAAAGTCTGCTAAGTCGAACACCTCAAAAGGGGACTTTGGTAAAAATCAAGGCAATCCCGGTGGACTCGAAAAACAAAATCAGTCCAGGCAAAATAAGGTGACTGCCATCTCGAGCGAACCTTGAACCATCTAGCTTACACCGTCAAGGTAAGCTTTTGCAGAAGTAACTGAACGTAGGTATGGAGATCATCACGAAGAAGGGGTGGGTACAAATAATACTTTGAGCCTAATATCCTTTGTTTCTATAACCGTGAACCAGACCACGATACAACCCTCAAAAGACCTAATTGAGGCGGGGCTTATTCCGAAAGCATATTATTGCAAGGTTGCGTAAACTGACTCCTACATATTTGCTAAGCTCATGTATTGGTGTCATATTCTTGCTATATCGTTCACACCAATTAAATCAGCATTGTGTTTGGATTAACGATCCAATCGTCACACATTTTCACATCATTCCCAATGAATGATATTTTCATAACTTGCATGAATGTCACATTAAAATTACCATTTTTGAATAAACACTTTTAACTGCAAGTCAGTACTTGGCATTATGGAAATTTCAACAAAAGAACAGTCAAAGAGGAACTTGATCACTCATTGGCGTTGACCTGAATCAAGAATTTCTCCTAACCCTACGGATCTGGGGCAAGTCCTTTTGAGGTTTAAACCGGGGCAAACCACTACAAGGTCCAGCCTCTGGGGCAAATGGGTTCAAGCCATATCCTGGTATAATCATCGCCAAAGTTTCTCATCCAGAAGAAAGTCCTTCAAACACCCGGCAGACTGGGGCAAGCTGGTTGAACTTGCGGCAAACTAGCTTATGGTGGAGGTCAACAAGCGTCAAAGGCCTTGGGGCAGAGCAAAAGCCCGACTAATACACGTTAGTTAAGTCGCTACGCTCGCACAGTCAAAATGCTCTGGATGAGTCGCTACGCTCAACATTTGTAAGCTGTCATGAGATATCAGCTAGAAGCTAGGTTCTTACCAGAACGAGTATACCACTTCTGCAAAGGATCCAACAAGGGGCAGGCTACCCAGAGTTTCAGGAGAGTCCCTCCAACGCTCAATCAACACAAGTCATGTCGCTTCAACGTTCATTCTGGAGCAGACTACCTCAAGAATAATTTGAAGCCAATTACCCCAAGGGTCAGTTAATCAAGGTCAAAACCCTTCCTGACTAAAATTTACAACAAACCATCCCGGGATCGTCTCGTGGTATATCTGCGTCCGAATTCCTTTCATGACTCGGAGTTTTGGAACAAACCATCTCGAGTTCATCTCATGGTACAACTGTTTCCAGCTTCCTTTCACGACTTGGAATGCTGGGGCAAGCCATCTCGAGTTCGTCTCATGGTATGATTGCTTCCAATTTCCATTCAAGGAAAATTCCTTTATAGACCCAAACTGGGGCAAGTTGAACAACATTGGGGCAGTTACTCAAGCAAGTTTATTCTCGTCAACAAAAGTTGAGTGTCGGGGAATCATGCCATCACCCCACCAAATAACCTTAACCTCCTGAAAAAGCCTCTCTGTCTTTGGGTTTCACCCCTACGGTCTGGACCTGATACCTGTCAGAGCTTTGTAACCGAAACAAACCACATAAAGTCCAATCTTCATTGGCAACCACTAAAAGTCCACCCTCGTTGGCATCCTCAATAACCAAAGTCCAAACCATTTGGCAACTACCGAATTCAACCCCTGGTGATGTCTCCGACAGGATTTCATCCCCAGCATACCTGGTCGCTGCATTATCATAAACACGACATACAATATCATATCATAATCATATCAAGCATTAACATATCATTGGCATTCGCATCGTGCACTTCCTAGCAGTTACATCTTAGTTGCATGTTTGGGCATCATAAAACATTACATTGCATAGCAATATGGCAGGATCCAGGATCAGTTCGCGAGCATCTTGGTCAGTCCTCTATTGAAGTTGGCAGTATGACTCTGAAAAGAGTTAATACCCCACGAGTTCAGGGAATTCTACTCCCCAGCAAGTCAGTCTTCAACCATGCAGTTGATGATGATGATCCCCAGCAACTATTGCTCTAGTGGCTCCCCAAGCAGAGGTTATCCTCAAAAGAGTTTCTTGAAGGCTTTCTCCCCTGCAGAGATTGAACAACGCTGTTCCTTTAAATAGGAATTTTAGCTCAACAATTCCTCAGCAAAATTTTCACTAGAGATACTGCTTTGGTATCATCGAAGAGCCTTAATGGATAAGGTACTGCTTCGACCACCCGAAGAATCTCAAGCTTTGTTAGAGATACTGCTTTTGTATCATCGAAGAGCCTTAATGGATAAGGTACTGCTTCGATCACCCGAAGAATCTCAAGTTTTGTTCGAGATACTGCTTTGGTATCATCGAAGAGCCTTAATGGATAAGGTACTGCTTCGATCACCCGAAGAATCTCAAGTTTTGTTCGAGATACTGCTTTGGTATCATCGAAGAGCCTTAATGGATAAGGTACTGCTTCGATCACCCGAAGAATCTCAAGTTTTGTTCGAGATACTGCTTTGGTATCATTGAAGAGCCTTAATGGATAAGGTACTGCTTCGATCACCCGAAGAATCTCAAGTTTTGTTCGAGATACTGCTTTGGTATCATCGAAGAGCCTTAATGGATAAGGTACTGCTTCGATCACCCGAAGAATCTCATGTTTTGTTCGATATAATGCTTTGGTATCATCGAAGAGCCTTAATGGATAAGGTACTGCTTCAATCACCCGAAGAATCTCAAGTTTTTATCAGAGATACTGCTTTGGTATCATCGAAGAGCCTTAATGGATAAGGTACTGCTTCGATCACCCGAAGAATCTCATGTTTTGTTCGAGATACTGCTTTGGTATCATCGAAGAGCCTTAATGGATAAGGTACTGCTTCGATCACCCGAAGAATCTCAAGTTTTTATCAGAGATAATGCTTTGGTATCATCGAAGAGCCTTAATGGATAAGGTACTGCTTCGACCACCCGAAGAATCTCAAGTTTTGTTCGAGATACTGCTTTGGTATCATCGAAGAGCCTTAATGAATAAGGTACTGCTTCGATCACCCGAAGAATCTCAAGTTTTGCTCGAGATACCACTCTGGTACCGCGAAGAACCTTATTGGATAAGGGACTGCTTCGACCACCCAGGGAATATCAGGTTATCTCGTTCATCTATTTTGCATCTTGTCATCCCGTTCAGGTATATCCCACCTCTTTGCATTTTTTTACTTCCTTGTCGGACAAATTTTGGGGTCTTCTTGTATCTAACTGACTTCCACCCTAAGAATGAACGCCATGCAGTTGTTCATTCCCTCAGGTTCAAGGCAATTAAGATAGGGGCATCTGTCATACCCCAAATTTGTCCTACCTTTTTTCAAAATTCTCATTTGCCCGACTTTGTTTTTAATTTACCTCGCTTATACAGCGTAGCGTATTTTTCAGCAAAAACGGGCATTTTCGCTTTTTTTAGCCCAATAAGGGTATGCCACGTGGCATTTGTTTTTTATATGTATACCTGTTTTTTTTATAATTTCATTTTTCTCGTGATAGGTTAATATATTGTTTTTTTATTTTTATTTTTTTTAATTAGTTTTAAAGTAGAAATTAGGATTTAAATTTGTTTTAATTAGATAGATTTAATTTAGAGCTTAATTATAATTTAGAATTCATTTTTAATTTTAAAAAATATAGATTAAAAAATAGAGTTAAAATTTAATTAGAATTTGTTTTAAAAAATTTTAGATTAGATTTTAATTAAGTAGTTTAGATTTAAATTTGTAATTAATGGTTAAAATTAAATTAAATAGGAAAATAGGATTATTAACTTAGTTTATCATTAAAAAGAAATTAAAAGAAAAAAGAAAAAATTCTGAATGAGAACACGGTGGATTAGGGTTTGGTTTTTTGGGGTTATATAAAGGCACTGTTCCCCATACCCTAGAAAAGGAGGGCATATACTGTTCACCCTAACCCTAAACGGCCGCCCCTAATTCTGAAGGGCAACCCTAAAAAAAACCCATCCCCAATTAACCCCAAAAAAACCCTAAATCAGAAACACTGTTCATCATCCCAGAATCCCCAAATCGGCGCCGCTCCAGTCCCTATTGTCCCATTCAATCTTCGATTCTCATAACCATCTTCACTCATTCTGAACCCTCCATTTTGTGTTTCACCCTTTACCATCATCCATTTTTTCTGCCAACACCATCATAAAACCTTCCATCGGTGCTACGCGAACAATAAAGAACAAACTCCCACGCGGTGATGATTTTACGGTAGCAAAACAGCAGGAGCATCGCTCGATTCAACTTGAGGGTCTCGTTTTTAGCTTTAATCAAAGCTCAATATTCACCTTCAATCGCCGCTTACAACGTCGTTCTACGTAACGTACTTCGGGCTGAACAGTGGCAGTTTGCACACAGACTGTTTGATGAAATGCGTCAACAGGGTCTTTCCCCTGATAAATACACTTACTCCACACTCGTTACATGTTTTAGTAAACAAGTGTGTATGGTAAGGCTAAGCTCCTTCCGGAAGCTCGTTTTATTCTTCAAGAGATGAGGGAGAATGGTGTTCGTCCGAATACTGCTAGAATACTGCTAGTTACTCGACGCTTCTTGCGATTTATGTTGACAATCAGAAGTTTGTGGAGGCGTTTTCTTTGTTCTCGGAAATGAATGAAGTTAAATGTCCGATTGATCTTACTACGTGTAATATCATGATTGATGTTTATGGTCAGCTTCAAACGATCAAGGAGGCTGATTGCTTCTTCTGGGGTATGAAGAAAATGGGAATAGAACCCGATGTGGTTAGTCACAATACTATCTTGAGGGTTTATGGAGAGGCTGAGCTATTTGGGGAAGCGGTTCATCTTTTTAGTTGGATCGAAAGGAAAGGTATACTACAGAATGTTGTCACGTACAACACCATGATTAGTATTTATGGCAAATTTCTTGGGCATGAGAAGGCGACAAATCTCATTCAAGAAATGCAGAGTAGAGCTATTCAACTATACCATCACAGTGGATCGTGTCTCCTCACTTACGGACTCAGCTGCAGCAACAGCCGCATAGATTGCCTCACCCCGTTCAGCAGTCAGCAGCCTTAATGTCAGGTTTACAGCCCCATTCATTTAATCGCCATCTTTCGCCTGGATCATCCATTGGTAGAAAATATGAACACGTGCATGGTTTTGGTGATGTTAGAGAACATAGACAAAAATCAACTCGTAGGCATCGGATCTCTCAACAGGGTTCTAATGCCAGTAGCCAGGAGAGCGATAGTTGTTCAATACAGTTCAGGTCCAAGTATATGACTAGCGAAGAAATTGAGAGTATTCTTAAAATACAGCCACCATGGAAGGTGGAAAACCTACTATTATTACTAACGCTGAAGGTCAACGAACCACGCCTTCTGTGGTTGCGTACACCAAGAACGATGATAGGCTGGTCGGTCAAATTGCGAAGCGGCAGGCGGTTGTGAATCCCGAGAACACGTTTTTCTCCGTCAAGAGGTTTATTGGAAGGAAGATGTCCGAAGTTGATGAAGAGTCAAAGCAGGTTTCTTACAAAGTTATCAGAGACGATAACGGCAGCGTTAAACTTGATTGTCCTGCTATTAGTAAATCTTTTGCAGCTGAAGAAATTTCCGCTCAAGTTTTGAGGAAGCTTGTTGATGATGCTTCAAAGTTTTTGAATGATAAAGTAACTAAGGCTGTGATTACTGTGCCTGCGTACTTCAATGATTCACAAAGAACTGCTACAAAGGATGCTGGAAGGATAGCTGGTCTTGAAGTTCTTAGAATTATCAATGAACCAACTGCTGCATCCTTGGCTTATGGTTTTGAAAGGAAAAACAATGAAACTATTTTGGTATTTGACCTTGGAGGTGGTACTTTTGATGTCTCAGTGCTTGAGGTTGGTGACGGAGTGTTTGAGGTGCTGTCTACTTCTGATGATATCACACTTGTTCCCGATGCTGCCGTAAAGCTAAAAGAGAGAACCTGTTACGCGACTTCGGTTGTGGTCATTCTCAAACTATTTCATTTTCTGTTGTTGCTGAGTTTAATCTTGGCTGTGGCGATGTACAAGTCGAAGGATCCTAGGAGTTCTGATGAGGAGGAAATGGTAGAGAATTTGTTTGATTGTTTGTATTGTTTGTTGATGCCTCCTTTACCAATCCAGCTGGTGAAAATGGGGAATTCCAAGTTGAAGATAGAGAAATAACAGAGGAAGACGAGAATAACCATAACACCGCAAGACTTTAACGCATTCTTCGATCATCCTCATCACATTGTAAGTCACGTTTTGAGACAAAATTGTGACAAGCTTTTGGGGTTGCGAATATGGATACGGTGTTGCCGAGTTTCAAACTGTGCAAGAATAAAGAATGGCACACAACAGCAATTGATCCAAGCATTGCTCAAAATCTACCATGACAGGAACCGAATAGAAATGGCATAAAGCGCGATAGGCACCATGCATTAAATTAGTTTAAAACTTATTCTGTGTGTGGAACTTTATTTGGGACTGTTTGTTTTGGATAACCCAAGGTCTGTTATGAATCTATGGATTTTGTTTCTGTTACCTGTTTGGCCTTATCTGTTTGTTACAGGTTGATTCCAATTTCTATAGTAGCATTGGTGGTTTGATGTCTTGAAGATGCCGTTAGTATCTCAAGGATCCGGCGGCACCTTGTTTCAAATTGGAGTCCGATATCGAACATCTCTACAATAATAGCTTCGATCCTATGATGTCGCAACTCATCGGCAAACTATGCTCTAGCAGAAGGACAACAATAATTGCAGCTGATGTCGTGATGAAGCCTACGTACAAATGGTTACCGTTTTGGAGGTCTCGAGTTCGTGATTATATTCATGTTGTTGATTTAGCAGATGGGCACATTGCTGCATTGCGTAAACTAGATGATCCTAAAACAGGTTGTGAGGTTTTCAACTTGGGAACAGGAAAGGGAACATCAGTATTCGAGATGGTTACAGTTTTTGAAAAGGCCTCTGGAAAGAAAATTCCAATTGTAAAAGCTGGTCGGAGACCTGGAGATGCCGAAACTGTTTATGGATCAACATCAAAAGCAGAAAAAGAACTGAACTGGAAAGCTAAATATGGCCTCGATGATATGTGCCGTGATCAATGGAACTGGGCTAGCAAAAACCCTCATGGATATGGTTAGTATCAACAAGTCAACCTTGCAAATTCATCCACTGAATTCAGAAACGACAACATAACTCGGCGAAAACCGCAGCGCGCGAGTGACATCGGTAACACTCCAATTTATTATGTCGTTATTGAGCTGTATGTAAGTCTAAAAAACAGTGATGTTCTGATGCTGAGATTTCATTCTAATTCGTTTCAATGCTGATTCAACATGTTGCTTATCTTGAAGTTTCATGTTACGTTTTAAGTTGAGGAAGATGCATATATCCTCATTTTCTGCCTATTTTGCATTAACATAGCTTTAATCCCATTGATTCCAAAGCTGGTATCTGTGGCCTTCTGAATGAGTTGCGGTTTGTTGTTTTACTGAGTGATTTTCCAGTTGATTCTTGTGGGAAGTTGTTATTTCTGTTGGTTTGTGTTTCAATTCTATGTGCAGGGGTATTGTCCAGTTACTTCTATGAGCATTAGTGTCGCCTTCAAGTAGGCAGCTCCGCCATAGTCGCCGCAACTCGGTTCCATTTCTTTCCAATAACAACAGTTCGCGTTGCTGCGAAATAACATCGTCCCAGCTCAACAGCTCTGCTACTCAGTCCTTAACCGCGACAACCAAGGAGGTCCCAGCTATGGATGCAGCAACAACAACTTGACTTTGCGGCAATGTGGTCCATTCTCAAGCTCCGCCTCCGACAATCTCAAGTCGCAGCGATGTGCATACCTCTTCGGTTGGTATTTCCCCTTTATTCTGTTTCTGATTAATGTCATTGTATTAATGCGTCATTGATAATCGATACAGTAACTATTGTTTCATGGTCATATTTTGGTTGTCGCACGCCATGTTAGTTTTGTAAGAACTTCAACAGGGTAAGTGATGTTGGATTAACACTCTGTAACTACTGTATGTTACTTGTATGCTTGAAAGTTAGTTTCGGTTTTTACAGTATTGTTATCAATTTGATATATAATACTTGTTTCTACTTATCCAAATCGAACCTATTGTTGATATCATTAGGGCGTGTTAACTACAATTGTTATAGTGCTATTATTTGAGTCGTCGTTCTCGATTACGGTATACCGAGTTTTACATTCTATTTTTCTTATGTGATGGGTTATCTATGAATTGAAGATTATGTGGTGTTTCAGTTTTCATCTCTAAAATAATTCTGCTTGTTTTTTATATATAGGTGTTGAAATGTGAAATACATAACAGGGCTGTAATTAATAACACCTGTAATTTGTGTAATTAAATTCATGTTTTTAAATCTTTTCTTAATTAAATGATGAAGCAGTGGGTTCTTGGAGTCTAGCACTCCTTGAATCCTTGAATGACCACTCTCGAGGCGCACGCCCTTGAGTTGTGGTTGTTCCGTCTTTCGTTCTTCAAACTTTTTTTTTTTTTTTACTCAAATTTATTGAGGTTTACAAAAGATTTTTGTTAATAAATTTTATTAGATATTTTTATAAAATTCTAATTATTCATGGAAAATATATATGTATTTTAAAAATCAATATTTTAAATATTAAACTTTTCAAAAATATTTTATTTAAAACTTATCTCTTCTTAAAGACATTTTTTTCCTCTCAATTAATTATAATAATATTTTAAGAATTGAAAAGCTACACTTTGTTAATTAAATTGAAACTTTTCTAAGAATATTAAACTTTTCCCAAATCAAAACTTTACAATTGATTAATTTATTGTATATGAAAATTAAAACTATTTTTCTTAATTAAATTAAACAATTTTCTCAAACAAATTTTAAAACAATTAAATTCTTGGATCTCGCCTTCCTTGAATTTTTTAAGCGACCGCTCTCGAGGTGCACACCTCGAGTTGTGACCCTTTCGATCTTATTTTCTAAAATACATAGCACGCCTAGTCCGAGTACGCTACTATTCCTAATTTATTTTCATAATTAAATCACGAAATAATCGAGTTCCTGGAGTCGCGCATTCCTCGAATTTGAGAGTGACTACTATTGAGGCGTACGCCTTGAATGGTGCGTCGTTCGAATTTTCGTTTCTAAAATACCTCTTTTAATTATTTGGGCAAGTACTCTCACTGTCCAACAAACACTATTTTATAATTAATGGAATGAAAAAGGTATCGTTGGGATCTAGCATTCCAACGATATCCCGATTAATTGATTACAAGGCCGACGTCTTGCTTATCGAATAGTCGTCATTCCTCCTAAAATTTTCAACCCGCGTAACCTCATTTCTCACCCTCGTGTGATTGAATCAAAATCTCTTCCGATTCAAACTCTTTCGCGTCTAAACCGTTCAAACACATATTTCGCAATTTATGGAATGAAAAAGGTGTCGTTGGGATCTGGCATTCCAACGATATCCCGACTAATTGGTTACGAGACTGACGTCTCGTTTATCGAGTAGTGTCATTCTCCATTAAAATATCCAACCATTCCAACTCTTTCCTCGCCCTCGTGCGATCTCCAACCTAAATACTTTACCAAGAACATCGTTTAGTCCATTCTTCCGCGCATAAAGAACTCGTGCTTCAGCCTCCCCTAGCGAGCAGACAAGCCAATGTTTAGCAGTTAGAATGCGACCTAAACTCTCGTTCAACTCATACCCACCTTTTACCAAGAACATCATTTAGTCCATTCTTCCGCCCATAAAGAACTCGTGCTTCAGCCTCCCCTAGCGAGCAGACAAGCCAATGTTTAGCAGTTAGAATGCGACCTAAACTCTCGTTCAACTCATACCCACCTTTTACCAAGAACATCGTTTAGTCCATTCTTCCGCGCATAAAGAACTCGTGCTTCAGCCTCCCCTAGCGAGCAGACAAGCCAATGTTTAGCAGTTAGAATGCGACCTAAACTCTCGTTCAACTCATACCCACCTTTTACCAAGAACATCGTTTAGTCCATTCTTTCGCGCATAAAGAACTCGTGCTTCAGCCTCCCCTAGCGAGCAGACAAGCCAATGTTTAGCAGTTAGAATGCGACCTAAACTCTCGTTCAACTCATACCCACCTTTTACCAAGAACATCGTTTAGTCCATTCTTCCGCGCATAAATAACTCGTGCTTCAGCCTCCCCTAGCGAGCAGACAAGCCAACGTTTAGCAGTTAGAATGCGACCTAAACACTCGTTCGTTCACCAAACCTTTTACCGTAGTTAGCCGAACTACGGCTGCTCTGATCTCTCATATCTGTTGAGAGTATGTAGGCATAGGATTGCGATAATCCTAGCGAGCACAATCCCCTCTTTTTCCCGTAGTCCCACGAACTACGATTGCTCTGATTTTCCACTTCTTACAAGTGAAGATACGTAGGCACAAGGGCCCAAATCCTTGGCGAGCACCCTATCTTAAAACCACCATTTCCCCCCATAGGAGAAACCTTAGAAAAAAATATACAGGCATAGTTGACTTTACTCTCGAATCGATCAAGAGGTTCCCGTTGAGTACAACGGACGTAGAGGGTGCTAATACCTTCCCTCTACGTAACCGACTCCCGAACCTAGAATATTGGTTGCGATGACCATGTTCTTATCTCCTTTAAGGTTTTATCGATATTTTCCTATTCCATCCTTGGAATGAATAAAGTTCGGTGGCGACTCTGTTTCGAACAGTATTTTTCCGCGGCCATCGCGAGGATCGTATTTTTTGAGGTACGACACTTGGGCATCAGCCGGATGCCTTAACTTCCCATCCCTTGAACGATGGTCTGCATGCCACCTCAATGTGTCGGCTGTCTTTGAACACATAAAAAGTCTTTTCAATCTTGGAATCAAAAGAAAATGTCTTAGAACTTTGGCAGAAACCCTGTGAGCTTTTATAGATTCTTCAAGATCATTAGCAACTTCAGGATATTCAATCCACCTTGATGCTCCACAAATATGACATGAATCATCTTTCCCATGATCTTTCCAAAATAACATGCAATTGTTGGGACATGCATCAATCTTTTTATAGTCTAAGCCCAAATCTTTAATCATAGATTTTGTTTTATTGAAAGAAACAGGGATGTTCAAATCAGGCATAGCCTCTTTCAACAACTCTAAGAGAGCAGTGAACGATGCATTGCTCCATCCATGGAGACATTTCAACAAATAAATTCAAATAGTGAATAATAATGAGGAAAACTTTTCACAACCTGGATACAACTCTTGGTTTGCATCATCAACTAGTTTATAAAATTTCTTTGCATCTTCATTTAGACCTTCATGTACTCCACCTCCTTCATCCACATCTTTAAATGTCTCAAATAACAAGCCATCGATATCATCATGAGATGATGTTTCATTATCACTATCGTCATCAAGATCCATAAGGCTTTTATCTTCACCATGATAAATCCATTCAGTGTATCCCTTTACAAATCCTTTGCTACATAAATGGTCATACACTACATCTCTTACTTCCCAACTATCATTACAACATACAACACAAGGACACAAAATCTCTTCTTCTTCAACCATTCCTTTAGTAAACGTGATATCCAAAAAGTAATTGATACCATCCTTATAATCTTGACTGTGTGGAGGAAACTCCACCCAATCCTTCTTTATCATGTTTAGTTTTCTAAAATAAAATAAATTATATATTACTATAGGGAAATAGTGTATAATAGACCAAATAAATACTCTTATTATGATATATGGTAAAAATTGATATGTTTAATACAATAAAGGTGGTTTCTGAGAATTTGAGTGCTCTGTGCAAATTTTTATGCAGCTTGCACTTGTAACTAAAAGAGAGCAATGGAAATAAAAGTGGAAAGCTACAACAACGTTGAAACCAAATACTGCATATGCACAATAGAATGAAGATAAATTCAAACTTCTAGTAAGAGGAGGAAAAAAGTATTTGCAATCTAGAGACCAATACAAATTAAAAGAAACATGGAAAGAATGAACACTACCTGAACAATAGCATATAGAAAAGAGAAAGAAACATGAAGCATATAAACTTGATATAATAAAATATTAAATAGTAAACATAAAATTATATATTAAACTAAATGAAATTAAAAGCATATAGACAAGAGAAAGAAACATGAAGTATTGCAGTAACATGTAACAGGAATAAGTGGAAAAGAAAAATGAAGCAATGTGTTCTTCATGAGATTTTTTAATTTTGAAAAGTCAACTCCACTTAAAGATTGACATATGGTAATCATAAAGAAAGAAATATCAAAAGAACAATTGAAACCATTATATGTTCCCCCTTTATGCTACGTTACTTTCAGAAAGTAAAAAAGAAAAAATATTTACATGTGCTTGCATAAATAAAAAAGAGCATGTACAACAATAACAACCACCTTGCATCACATCCTTATCTTACACAATCCGAAATTAAAAACTATTATGAATGAAAAAAAAACTGCAGCAACGTATTAGCAGTAACATATTGATACATTTAATTAAACTTTAATTAACTGCACAAATTGCAAATAAACTTATCTATATATAACATAAAATCAATCACAGAATATTTATCAACCCAAAGAAAGCATGAACGTATTAACAGCAAACATGCAGAACATCACAAAGCTCACATACGAAACCAAATTCGTAACAATGTGAGCAAATCAAGATTAATACGCAAAACGCTCTCATACAAAAACGATATTTGTAACAATGCGAACAATATTAAAGATAATATGCAAAGCAGAACCAAAACACAATGTACCCAAAATCTCACTCAAAACATTATCGCAATATCAAATCGTTGACACGAATTAGGACCAGCAATAGAGCAACAACAATATCATTTAACATTCTTCAAAATTCTAGCATGAGACAAGTTATAGAATAGGTATTAGTCATGAGAACAACAGAAACAACACCATGCTGCAGATCCACATATCTTGCTAGCTCCGACGGAAATCGACTTAACAAAATTCTCTATATAGCAGAACATTTTACAGTTTGTGATTCAAAGTTTGAGAGTCAATTTCATAGAACCTAAGTTGAAACAGAAAAACTTTGGAGTTAAAAGTCAACTAACAGTTGGGTCAGCTCGGGTCCTATGAGCATACGGCCCTACTAGACCAGCTAATCATGTTTATCCTAGTCAAATAGCAATGTATGAATACTTAAAAATCCTAGCAAATACCTTCCCCCATGGAAAATCCATTTTCTGCATAGTTAAAATATGCAGAAATTACTGATGGATTCTATGCATACTTATAAGTTATAATACTTATCTAATCTTACATGATTCACATACAAATTGTTAAAAGCAAAACAACAATCAACATTTAGAACCATAATAACAATTCACCTAACCACTTTCACATTCCAATCTAATGTAACTTAACATATAAGTCACATGCAAAATCATTAGCCAAGTATTTCAAAATCTAGATTGCCTTAAACAATGGAGAAAAACCAACCTCCATGACAACATAATTCAATAATGCAACCAACAAACACATACAAATTGAAGAGAAAAGTAAGGTTTTTGCGTACCTTCAAGAAGTTAAAAGTGGAAGTGAATATTCTGAAGTTGATGAAACTACTGAAGCCAAGGAAATGGAAGAAGTTGCCCTGGAATCTGGTAGCAATGAAGGTCTGGAATCTAGTCAAGAAAATGTGGAAGATGAAAATAAAAGTAAATACTAAAAATTGACATGTAAATTGACATGTAAATACTAAAAATTGAAACTTAACTAAAAGTAAGGATACATGTGTAACTTAACTGTCTTGACTCAAGTATAACAAAACCATAAAAATTGAACCCATTTATAAACACATGTACCGTGTCTTGACCATTCAATTAATAAAAGTGCAGTTTCTTTCTGTCATAACTTAACTGTTATGTCAAACACAACCCTTGCTATAATTGTCATGTTGTTATTGTATTCTCTACAATGTCATAAATTATTTCCAGCAAATAGACTATATGTAATATGTATAAACTCTAGAATACGGAAATCAAAAACACCACGTCGACACCATATCTAATAATGATATTAATGGTTTAGACTCTAGATTCATAAATGAAGGTGAACAAGGACTGAATTTCATTACCTAAAGACCTTTTAACTTGATTCTAGTAGTAACAGAACCAAAAGCTTCTCCTTAGTCAGAAGTGTCTTCAATTTCAACACAACGTCCTTTTCTACAACAAAAACAACAAAGCTAGTCAATAAAACTACAAGTTTCTTTCTCAAACCACACTGAAATCAAAGAAATACCTTATTGAGGTTTAACTGAGAAAACAACGACGTCACTCCCACGAACGATTTAGAGAGAATAAATCAGAAAACAAAAAAATTAAAACGCATATATAATAAAGAATAAAAAAGATGAAATTGAATACGTCGTCGTTGGAAGAAAGAACGGTGATGTCGATGGACTCGAAGGTGGTTCGATGAGCGGGATTACAGTGAGCAGTTACGATGCGAGAAAGGGGTAAGATGCCAGAACGAAAGGCTTCATCTTCAATTGTTGAGATTTGAGAAATTCGTCGAGGTGGTTGCTGGTTTGGTGGTTGTGATCGGAGAAGACGATGGATTTTGGATGATATCGACGGTGAGATGTTTGAAGAAAGGTGGGAGAACCTCACGTTTTCCTTTTCAAATTTTTTTTCTTTTTTCTTTTTTCAATTTTGTGTATATATGTTATTCTGAAACATGCTTTCCTTTTCATTTTTTTTTTCAATTATATAATGGGTTGATATGTCCGTTTAACTTTTTTTTAAATGGTATATATAAGTATATAGTTTTTGTATTATTAAGTGTTAAATGATTTTTAGTATTTAATTTTTTTTAATAATGTTTAGAGGAAAATTGGAGGGAAGATTGCCACCAAAAATTTGATAAGTCTTAAACTTTTTTAATAATTTTTAGTATTAAGTGTTAAATTTTTTTTAATAAATTTGGAGGGAAGATTGCCACCAAAAATTTGATGTTCCTAAAATTTTATGCAACATTGAATGAATGTAGCCTTTTATTACAAGTAATGTAACAGTCTAAAAATGTTCCCTAAAATATTTAAGGGGACAATTATCAAACATTGCTAAAGAAATAGTATAATGACTCTCCAAAATCGTCCCCAAAAGTAGTTAAAGGCACATTTAACAATCGTTGCCAAAAAAAATAAAAGAGTGACACTCTAAAAATGTCCCCAAAAGTATTTTAGACAACGATTATTAAGGGTTGCATATATATTTTTGTCAACACCCATAAATTGTTGCCTTTACGAATTTTAGGCAACAATTTTTACACGTTACCTAAAAAAGTGTTGCCAAGGACAACAAATGTTGTAGTGTGATAATGGTGTAAAACCTTATCTTGTGTTTCCTAAGCAAAATATTATAAAGAGGATGATTAGCAATATAAGTTTTAAAGTTTTATTTAAATTTCTTTTTGTCAAACATTATAATATTTAGCTGCCTAAACATATTACAATTTAAGCTCATTAAATTTTTAAAATAGATTGTTTTAAAGTTAATTAAGCTTATAATTATAATAGGCAAATAAAAGAAAAAAAAGGGTGGTTAATCGATTACCTTGATCTTTTCATAGTCATATTTTGGGTGATTGTTCAAGTTTTTCTTCCTTATATATCTTTAATATTTTATCATGAATAATAACCAATTTTCTGATTATTCTAGCTCTTTCTGAACCCACTCTGATTTTTTAATCTTTGAACCTAATAATTAATTCATGCTTCTTCCCTACTGCTTTTACATCATCAACTTTTTAATCTTGCCTCCTCCTCGGTTTCTCCATCTTCCTTTAAAGAATATAAACATTAGTTTACAAACATAATACTAATATAGTAGCAGAGAAAGCATATCAAGCACTTAAATCACAAAATTTATTCAAAACAAGCATACATCAAAAGTTAAACGAACATATTATCATTATTTCTTAACACATCATTCCTACACACTCATATTTTATAATCATCACCTGCACATAATAATAATATTTGAAACTATAGTCATATTGCATTCTATATAGTGTGTTTTGAATTATTTAGAAGGTTAACAATATTTTGAAAAGGAATGAATCAACCTCAAAATCTTGCTTCAGAAAAATAAAAAGGAAACATAACATTACGCAAAATAAGATTAATAACAATATTTGCTAATTTATAGTTAACTAACTTGTGTACTCTACCAAATAAGAATAAGAAATTACTATAAAAATAAATAGTACTCTAAGTGATTTCTTATTTTAATTTTTGTAATACAATAACGAACTTGGAAACAATAAATAATATCATACATTTGTAATATTTATTTTCTGGTTAATAATATCAAAAGAATTAACAATTTTGAATTGATATTTGATATATTAAAAAAAGAACGTGCTTTTGATAATGGTGTAACTCCTTATCTTGTGTTTTCTAAGCAAAAGATTATAAAGAGGATGATTAGCAATATAAGTTTTAAAGTTTTATTTAAATTTTTTTGTCAAATATTATAATATTTAGCTGCCTAAACATACTGCAGTTTAAGCTCTTTAAATTTTTAAAATAGATTGTTTTAAAGTTAATTAAGCTTATAAATATAAAATGCAAATAAAAGAAAATAAATGGGTGGTTAATCGATTAGCTTGATCTTTTCATAGTCAGATTTTGGGTGATTGCTCAAGTTTTTCATTCTTATATATCTTTAATATTTTATCATGAATAATAACCAATTATCTGATTATTCTAGGTCTTCCTGAACCGACTATCATTTTTCAATCTTTGATCCTAATAATTAACTCATGCTTCTTCCCTACTGCTTTTACATCACCAACTTTTTAATCTTGCCTCCTCCTCGGTTTCTCCATCTTCCTTTAAAGAAGATAAACATTAGTTTACAAACATAATACTAATATAGTAGCATAGAAAGCATATCAAGCACGTAAATCACAAAAGTTATTCAAAACAAGCAAACATCAAAAGTTAAACCAACATATTATTATTATTTCTTAACACATCATTCCTACACACTCATATTTTATAATCATCACCTGCACATAATAATAATATTTGAAACTATAGTCATATTGCACTCTATATAATGTATATTGAATTATTTATAAGGTTAACAATATTTTGCAAGGGAATGAATCAACCTCAAAATCTTGCATCAGAAAAATAAAAAGGAAACATAACATTAAGCAAAATAAGATTAATGACAATATTTGTTAATTTATAGTTAACTAACTTGTGTACTCTACAAAAAGAGAATAAGAAATTACTGTAAAAATAAATAGTACTCTAAGGGATTTCTTATTTTAATTTTTGTAATACAATAACGAACTTGTAAACAATAAATAATATCATACATTTGTCATACATTTGTGATATTCATTTTGCGATTAATAATATCAAAAGCATTAACAATTTTGAATTGATATTTGATATATTAAAAAAAGAATGTGCTTTTGATAATGGTGTAACACCTTATCTTGTGTTTTCTAAGCAAAAGATTATAAAGAGGATAATTAGCAATATAAGTTTTAAAGTTTTATTTAAATTTCTCTTTGTCAAACATTATAATATTTAGCTGCCTAAACATATTACAATTTAAGCTCTTTAAACTTTTAAAATAGATTGTTTTAAAGTTAATTAAGCTTATAATTATAATAGGCAAATAAAAGAAACAAAAGGTGGTTAATCGATTAACTTGATCTTTTCATAGTCAGATTTTGGGTGATTGTTCAAGTTTTTCTTCCTTATATGTCTTTAATATTTTATCATGAATAATAACCAATTTTCTGATTATTCTAGGTCTTTCTGAACCTACTCTCATTTTTTAATCTTTGAACCTAATAATTAATTCATGCTTCTTCCCTACTGCTTTTACATCATCAACTTTTTAATCTTGCCTCCTCCTCGGTTTCTCCATCTTCCTTTAAAGAATATAAACATTACTTTACAAACATAGTACTAATATAGTAGCATAGAAAGCATATCAAGCACGTAAATCACAAAAGTTTTTCAAAACAAGCATACATCAAAAGTTATATGAACATATTATCATTATTTCTTAACACTTAATTCCTACACACTCATATTTTATAATCATCACCTGCACATAATAATAATATTTGAAACTATAGTCATATTGCACTCTATATAATGTGTATGGAATTATTTATAAGGTTATGAAAATTTTGCAAAGGAATGAATCAACCTCAAAATCATGCATCAAAAAAATAAAAAGGAAACATAACATTAAGCAAAATAAGATTAATGAAAATATTTGCTAATTTATAGTTAACTAACTTGTGTACTCTACAAAAAGAGAATAAGAAATTACTGTAAAAATAAATAGTACTCTAAGGGATTTCTTATTTTAATTTTTGTAATACAATAACGTACTTGGAAACAATAAATAATATCATACATTTGTCATACATTTGTGATATTCATTTTGCGATTAATAATATCAAAAGCATTAACAATTTTGAATTGATATTTGATATATTAAAAAAAGAATGTGCTCTTGATAATGGTGTAACACCGTATCTTGTGTTTTCTAAGCAAAAGATTATAAAGAGGATGATTAGCAATATAAGTTTTAAAGTTTTATTTAAATTTCTTTTTGTCAAACATTATAATATTTAGCTGCCTAAACATATTACAATTTAAGCTCTTTAAACTTTTAAAATAGATTGTTTTAAAGTTAATTAAGCTTATAAATATAATATGCAACTAAAAGAAAAAAAGGGTGGTTAATCGATTAACTTGATCTTTTCATAGTCAGATATTGGGTGATTGTTCAAGTTTTTCTTCCTTATATGTCTTTAATATTTTATCGTGAATAATAACCAATTTTCTGATTATTCTAGGTCTTTCTGAACCTACTCTCATTTTTTAATCTTTGAACTTAATAATTAATTCATGCTTTTTCCCTACTGTTTTTACATCATCAACTTTTTAATCTTGTCTCCTCCTCGGTTTCTCCATCTTCCTTTAATGAATATAAACATTAGTTTACAAACATAATACTAATATAGTAGCAGAGAAAGCATATCAAACACTTAAATCACAAAAGTTATTCAAAACAAGCATACATCAAAAGTTAAACAAACATATTATCATTATTTCTTAACGCATCATTCCTACACACTCATATTTTATAATCATCACCTGCACATAATAATAATATTTGAAACTATAGTCATATTGCACTCTATATAATGTGTTTTGAATTATTTACAAGGTTAACAATATTTTGCAAAGGAATGAATCAAACTCAAAATCTTGCTTCAGAAAAATTAAAAGGAAACAGAACATTAAGCAAAATTAGATTAATAACAATATTTTCTAATTTATAGTTAACTAACTTGTGTACTCTACAAAAAGAAAATAAGAAATTACTTTAAAAATAAATAGTACTCTAAGTCATTTCTTATTTTAATTTTTGTAATACAATAACGAACTTGGAAATAATAAATAATATCATATATTTGTAATATTCATTTGGTGATTAATAATATCAAAAGCATTAACAATTTTGAATTTATAATTGATATATTAAAAAAAGAACATGTTTTGATAATTGTGTAACACCTTATCTTGTGTTTTCTAAGCAAAATATTATAAAGAGGATGATTAGCAATATAAGTTTTAAAGTTTTACTTAGATTTTTTTTGTCAAATATTATAATATTTAGCTGCCTAAACATATTAAAAATTAAGCTCTTTAAATTTTTAAAATAGATTGTTTTAAAGTTAATTAAGCTTATAAATATAGTATGTAAATAAAAGAAAAAAAATGGGTGGTTAATTGATTAACTTGATCTTTTCATAGTCAGATTTTGGGTGATTGTTCAAGTTTTTCTTCATTATATATCTTTAATATTTTATCATGAATAATAACCAATTTTCTTATTATTCTAGGTCTTCCTCAACCTACTCCCATTTTTCAATCTTTGAACCTAATAATTAACTCATGCTTCTTCCCTACTGCTTTTACATCATCAACTTTTTAATCTTGCCTCCTCCTTGGTTTCTCCATCTTCCTTTAAAGAATATAAACATTAGTTTACAAACATAGTACTAATATAGTAGCAGAGAAAGCATATCAAGCACTTAAATAACAAAAGTTATTCAAAACAAGCATACATCAAAAGTTAAACGAACATATTATCATTATTTCTTAACGCATCATTCCTACACATTCATATTTTATAATCATCACGTGCACATAATAATAATATTTGAAACTATATTCATATTGCACTTTATATGATGTGTTTTGAATTATTTAGAAGGTTAACAATATTTTGCAAAGGAATGAATCAACCTCAAAATCTTGCTTCAGAAAAAGAAAAAGGAAACATAACATTAAGCAAAATAAGATTAATAACAATATTTGCTTATTTATAGTTAACTAACTTGTGTAATCTACCAAAAGAGAATAAGAAATTACTATAAAAATAAATAGTACTCTAAGGGATTTCTTATTTTAATTTTCGTAATACAATAACGAACTTGGAAACAATAAATAATATCATACATTTGTGATATTCATTTGGTGATTAATAATGTCAAAAGCATTAACAATTTTTAATTGATAATTGATATATTAAAAAACGAACATGCTTTTGATAATGGTGTAACACCTTATCTGGGTTTTCTAAGCAAAAGATTATAAAGAGGATGATTATCAATATAAGTTTTAAGGTTTTATTTGAATTTTTTTTCTCAAATATTATAATATTTAGCTGCCTAAACATATTATACTTTAAGCTCTTTAAATTTTTAAAATAGATTGTTTTAAAGTTAATTAAGCTTATAAATATAAAATGCAAATAAAAGAAAAAAAAGGGTGGTTAATCGAATAACATGATGTTTTCATAGTCAGATTTTGGGTGATTGTTTAAGTTTTTCTTCGTTATATATATATATATATATATATATATATATATATATATATATATATATATATATATATATATATATATATATATATATATATATATATATATATATATATATATATATATATATATATATATATATATATATATATATAATATTTTATAATGAATAATAACCAATTTTTTTGATTATTCTAGGTCTTCCTGAACTTACTCTCATTTTTCAATCTTTGAACCTAATAATTAACTCATGCTTCTTCCCTACTGCTTTTACATCATCAACTTTTTAATGTTGCCTCCTCCTCGATTTCTCCATCTTCATTTAAAGAATATAAACATTAGTTTACAAACATAATATAGTAGCAGATAAAGCATATCAAGCACTTAAATCACAAAAGTTATTCAAAACAAGCATACATCAAAATTTAAACGAACATATTATCATTATTTCTTAACACATCATTCCTACACACTCATATTTTATAATCATCACCTGCACATAATAATAATATTTGAAACTATAGTCATATTGAACTCTATATAATGTGTTTGGAATTATTTAGAAGGTTAACAATATTTTGCAAAGGAATGAATCAACCTCAAAATCTTGCTTCAAAAAAAAAAAAGGAAACATAACATTAAGCAAAATAAGATTAATAACAATATTTGCTAATTTGTAGTTAACTAACTTGTTTAATCTACCAAAAGAGAATAAGAAATTACTATAAAAATAAATAGTACTCTAACGGATTTCTTATTTTAATTTTTGTAATACAATAACGAACTTGGAAACAATAAATAATATCATACATTTGTGATATTCATTTGGTGATTAATATTATCAAAAGCATTAACAATTTTTAATTTATAATTGATATATTAAAAAAAGAACATGCGTTTGATAATGGTGTAACACCTTATCTTGGGTTTTCTAAGCAAAAGATTATAAAGAGGATGATTAGCAATATAAGTTTTAAAGTTTTATTTAATTTTTTTTGTCAAATATTATAATATTTAGCTGCCTAAACATATTATAATTTAAGCTCTTTAAATTTTTAAAATAGATTGTTTTAAGGTTAATTAAGCTTATAAATATAAAATGCAAATAAAAGTAAAAAAGGGTGGTTAACCGAATAACATGATCTTCTCATAGTCAGATTTTGGGTGATTGTTTAAGTTTTTCTTCCTTATATATATATATATATATATATATATATATATATATATATATATATATATATATATATATATATAATATTTTATAATGAATAATAACCAATTTTTTTGATTATTCTAGATCTTCCTGAACTTACTCTCATTTTTCAATCTTTGAACCTAATAATTAACTCATGCTTCTTCCCTACTGCTTTTACATCATCAACTTTTTAATCTTGCCTCCTCCTCGATTTCTCCATCTTCATTTAAAGAATATAAACATTAGTTTACAAACATAATATAGTAGCAGATAAAGCATATCAAGCACTTAAATCAGAAAAGTTATTCAAAACAAGCATACATCAAAATTTAAACGAACATATTATCATTATTTCTTAACACATCATTCCTACACACTCATATTTTATAATCATCACCTGCACATAATAATAATATTTGAAACTATAGTCATATTGCACTCTATATAATGTGTTTGGAATTATTTAGAAGGTTAACAATATTTTGCAAAGGAATGAATCAACCTCAAAATCTTGCTTCAAAAAAAAAAGGAAACATAACATTAAGCAAAATAAGATTAATAACAATATTTGCTAATTTATAGTTAACTAACTTATGTAATCTACCAAAAGAGAATAAGAAATTACTATAAAAATAAATAGTACTCTAACGGATTTCTTATTTTAATTGTTGTAATACAATAACGAACTTGGAAACAATAAATAGTATCATACATTTGTGATATTCATTTGGTGATTAATAATATCAAAAGCATTAACAATTTTTAATTGATAATTGATATATTAAAAAAAGAACATGCTTTTGATAATGGTGTAACACTTTATCTTGGGTTTTCTAAGCAGAAGATTATAAAGAGGAAGATTAGCAATATAAGTTTTAAAGTTTTATTTAATTTTTTTTGTCAAATATTATAATATTTAGCTGCCTAAACATATTATAATTTAAGCTCTTTAAATTTTTAAAATAGATTATTTTAAAGTTAATTAAGCTTATAAATATAAAATGCAAATAAAAGAAAAAAAGGGGGTGGTTAATCGAATAACATGATCTTTTCATAGTCAGATTTTGGGTGATTGTTTAAGTTTTTCTTCGTTATATATATATATATATATATATATATATATATATATATATATATATATATATATATATATATATATATATATATATATATATATATATATATATATATATATATATATATATATATATATATATATATAGACATATATATATATATATATATATGTATATATATATATATATATATGTATATATATATATATATATATATATATATATATATATATATATATATATATATATAATATTTTATAATGAATAATAACCAATTTTTTTGATTATTCTAGATCTTCCTGAACTTACTCTCACTTTTCAATCTTTAAACCTAATAATTAACTCATGCTTCTTCCCTACTGCTTTTACATCATCAACTTTTTAATCTTGTCTCCTCCTCGATTTCTCCATCTTCATTTAAAGAATATAAACATTAGTTTACAAACATAATATAGTAGCAGATAAAGCATATCAAGCACTTAAATCAGAAAAGTTATTCAAAACAAGCATACATCAAAATTTAAACGAACATATTATCATTATTTCTTAACACATCATTCCTACACACTCATATTTTATAATCATCACCTGCACATAATAATAATATTTGAAACTATAGTCATATTGCACTCTATATAATGTGTTTGGAATTATTTAGAAGGTTAACAATATTTTGCAAAGGAATGAATCAACCTCAAAATCTTGCTTCAAAAAAAAAAGGAAACATAACATTAAGCATAATAAGATTAATAACAATATTTGCTAATTTGTAGTTAACTAACTTGTTTAATCTACCAAAAGAGAATAAGAAATTACTATAAAAATAAATAGTACTCTAACGGATTTCTTATTTTAATTTTTGTAATACAATAACGAACTTGGAAACAATAAATAATATCATACATTTCTGATATTCATTTGGTGATTAATAATATCAAAAGCATTAACAATTTTTAATTGATAATTGATATATTAAAAAACGAACATGCTTTTGATAATGGTGTAACACCTTATCTTGGGTTTTCTAAGCAAAAGATTATAAAGAGGATGATTAGCAATATAAGTTTTAAAGTTTTAGTTAATTTTTTTTGTCAAATATTATAATATTTAGCTGCCTAAACATATTATAATTTAAGCTCTTTAAATTTTTAAAATAGATTATTTTAAAGTTAATTAAGCTTATAAATATAAAATGCAAATAAAAGAAAAAAAGGGTGGTTAATCGAATAACATGATCTTTTCATAGTCAGATTTTGGGTGATTGTTTAATTTTTTCTTCGTATATATATATATATATATATATATATATATATATATATATATATATATATATATATATATATATATATATATATATATATATATATATATATATATATATATATATATATATATATATATATATATATATATATATATATATATATATATATATATATATATATATATTTTATAATGAATAATAATCAATTTTTTTGATTATTCTAGATCTTCCTGAACTTACTCTCATTTTTCAATCTTTGAACCTAATAATTAACTCATGCTTCTTCCCTACTGCTTTTACATCATCAACTTTTTAATCTTTTCTCCTCCTCGATTTCTCCATCTTCATTTAAAAAATATAAACATTAGTTTACAAACATAATATAGTAGCAGATAAAGCATATCAAGCACTTAAATCACAAAATTTATTCAAAACAAGCATACATCAAAAGTTAAACGAACATATTATCATTATTTCTTAACACATCATTCCTACACACTCATATTTTATAATCATCACCTACACATAATAATAATATTTGAAACTATAGTCATATTAAACTCTATATAATGTGTTTGGAATTATTTAGAAGGTTAACAATATTTTGCAAAGGAATGAATCAACCTCAAAATCTTGCTTCAAAAAAAAAAGGAAACATAACATTAAGCAAAATAAGATTAATAACAATATTTGCTAATTTGTAGTTAACTAACTTGTTTAATCTACCAAAAGAGAATAAGAAATTACTATAAAAATAAATAGTACTCTAACGGATTTCTTATTTTAATTTTTGTAATACAATAACAAACTTGGAAACAATAAATAATATCATACATTTGTGATATTCATTTGGTGATTAATAATATCAAAAGCATTAACAATTTTTAATTGATAATTGATATATTAAAAAAAGAACATGCTTTTGATAATGGTGTAACACCTTATCTTGGGTTTTCTAAGCAAAAGATTATAAAGAGGATGATTAGCAATATAAGTTTTAAAGTTTTATTTAATTTTTTTTGTCAAATATTATAATATTTAGCTGCCTAAACATATTATAATTTAAGCTCTTTAAATTTTTAAAATAGATTATTTTAAAGTTAATTAAGCTTATAAATATAAAATGCAAATAAAAGAAAAAAAGGGTGGTTAATCGAATAACATGATCTTTTCATAGTCAGATTTTGGGTGATTGTTTAAGTTTTTCTTCCATATATATATATATATATATATATATATATATATATATATATATATATATATATATATA
>CAWUDS030002113.1:0-50949 GCA_963859935.3 Lathyrus sativus
CGATGCTCGCTTTTATTTAGCAAATGCCTGCTCGTTAGAAAATGTTTTCAACTTCGTGTTGAGTCGGCCTTCGGGTTCGATACTCGATTTTATTCAGCAAATGCCTGCTGGTTAGCAGATGTTCTCAACTTCGTGTTGAGCTGGCCTTCGGGTTCGATGCTCGCTTTTATTTAGCGAATGCCTGCTGGATAGAAGATGTTCTCAACTTCGTGTTGAGCCGGCCTTCGGGTTTGATGCTCGCTTTTATTTGCCAAATGTCTGCTGGTTAGCAGATGTTCTCAACTTCGTGTTGAGCCGGCTTTCGGGTTCGATGCTCACTTTTATTTAGTGAATGCCTGCTGGTTAGCAGATGTTCTCAACTTCATGTTGAGCCGGCTATCGGGTTCGATGCTCGCTTTTATTTAGCAAATGCCTGCTGGTTAGCAGATGTTCTCAACTTCGTGTTGATCCGGCCTTCGGGTTCGATGCTCGCTTTTATTTAGCAAATGCCTGCTGGTTAGCAGATGTTCTCAACTTCGTGTTGATCTGGCCTTCGGGATCGAAGCTCACTTTTATTTAGCGAATGCCTGCTGGATAGCAGATGTTCTCAACTTCGTATTTAGTCGGCCTTCGGGTTTGGTGCTCGCTTTTATTTAGCAAATGTCTGCTGGTTCACAGATCTTCTCAACTTCATGTTGAGTTGGCCTTCGGGTTCGATGCTCGCTTTTATTTAGCGAATGGCTGCTGGTTAGCTGATGATCTCAACTTCGTGTTGAGCCAGCCTTCGGGTTCGACACTCGCTTTTATTTAGCAAATGCCTGCTGGTTAGCAGATGTTCTCAACTTCGTGTTGAGCAGGCCTTCGGGTTCGATGCTCACTTTTATTTAGCGAATGCCTGCTGGATAGCAGATATTCTCAACTTCGTATTGAGTCGGCCTTCGGGTTTGATGCTCGCTTTTATTTAGCAAATGTCTGCTGGTTCACAGATGTTCTCAACTTTGTGTTGAGCTGTCCTTCGGGTTCGATGCTCGCTTTTATTTAGCAAATGCCTGCTCGTTAGAAAATGTTTTCAACTTTGTGTTGAGTCGGCCTTCGGGTTCGATGCTCAATTTTATTCAGCAAATGCCTGCTGGTTAGCAGATGTTCTCAACTTCGTGTTGAGCTGGCCTTCGGGTTCGATGCTCGCTTTTATTTAGCGAATGCCTGCTGGATAGCAGATGTTCTCAACTTCGTGTTGAGCCGGCCTTCGGGTTTGATGCTCGCTTTTATTTGCCAAATGTCTGCTGGTTAGCAGATGTTCTCAACTTCGTGTTGAGCCAGCCTTCGGGTTCGATGCTCGCTTTTATTTAGCGAATCCCTGTTGGTTAGCAGATGTTCTCAACTTCATGTTGAGCCGGCTTTCGGGTTCCATGCTCGCTTTTATTTAGCAAATGCCTGCTGGTTAGCAGATGTTCTCAACTTCGTATTGAGCTGGCCTTCGGGTTCGATGGTCGCTTTTATTTACCAAATGCCTGCTGGTTAGCAGAGTTCTCAACTTCGTGTTGAGCCGACCTTCGGGTTCGATGCTCGCTTTTATTTAGCGAATGCCTGCTGGTTAGTAGATGATCTCAACTTCGTGTTGAGCCGGCCTTCGGGTTCAATGCAAGCTTTTATTTAGAAAATGCCTGCTGGTTAGCATATGTTCTCAACTTCGTGTTGAGCTGGCCTTCGGGTTCGATGCTCACTTTTATTTAGCGAATGCCTGCTAGATAGCAGATGTTCTCAACTTCGTATCGAGTCGGCCTTCGGGTTTGATGCTCGCTTTTATTTAGCAAATGTCTGTTGGTTCACAGATGTTCTCAACTTTGTGTTGAGCCGGCCTTCGGGTTCGACGCTCGCTTTTATTTGACAAATGCCTGCTGGTTAGCAGATGTTCTCAACTTCGTGTTGAGCTGGCCTTCGGGTTCGATGCTCACTTTCATTTAGCGAATGCCTGTTGGATAGCAGATATTCTCAACTTCGTATTGAGTCGGCCTTCGGGTTTGATGCTCGCTTTTATTTAGCAAATGTCTGCTGGTTCACAGATGTTCTCAACTTTGTGTTGAGCTGGCCTTCGGGTTCGATGCTCGCTTTTATTTAGCAAATGCTTGCTCGTTAGAAAATGTTTTCAACTTCGTGTTGAGTCGGCCTTCGGGTTCGATGCTCGATTTTATTCAGCAAATGCCTCCTGGTTAGCAGATGTTCTCAACTTCGTGTTGAGCTGGCCTTCGGGTTTGATGCTCGCTTTTATTTAGCGAATGCCTGCTGAATAGCAGATGTTCTCAACTTCGTTTTGAGCCGGCCTTCGGGTTTGATGCTCGCTTTTATTTTCCAAATGTCTGCTGGTTAGCAGATGTTCTCAACTTCGTGTTGAGACGGCCTTCGGGTTCGATGCTCGCTTTTATTTAGAGAATGCTTGCTGGTTAGCAGATGTTCTCAACTTCGTGTTGAGTCGGCCTTCGGGTTCGATGCTCGCTTTTATTTAGCAAATGCCTGCTGGTTAGCAGATATTCTCAACTTCGGGTTGAGCTGGCCTTCGATGCTCGCTTTTATTTACCAAATGCCTGCTGGTTAGCAGATGTTCTCAACTTCGTGTTGAGCCGGCCTTCGGGTTCGATGCTCGCTTTTATTTAGCGAATGCCTGCTGGTTAGCAGATGATCTCAACTTCGTGTTGAGCCGGCCTTCGGGTTCAATGCAAGCTTTTATTTATCAAATGCCTGCTGGTTAGCAGATGTTCTCAACTTCGTGTTGAGCTGGCCTTCGGGTTCGATGCTCACTTTTATTTAGCGAATGCCTGCTGGATAGCAGATGTTCTCAACTTCGTATCGAGTCGGCCTTCGGGTTTGATGCTCGCTTTTATTTAGCAAATGTCTGTTGGTTCACAGATGTTCTCAACTTCGTGTTGAGCTGGCCTCGGGTTCGATGCTCGCTTTTACTTAGCGAATGGCTGCTGGTTAGCAGATGATCTCAACTTCGTGTTGAGCCGGCCTTCGGGTTCGACGCCCACTTTTATTTAGCAAATGCCTGCTGGTTAGAAGATGTTCTCATCTTCGTGTTGAGCTGGCCTTCGGGTTCGATGCTCACTTTTATTTAGCGAATGCCTGCTGGATAGCAGATATTCTCAACTTCGTATTGAGTCGGCCTTCGGGTTTGATGCTCGCTTTTATTTAGCAAATGTCTGCTGGTTCACAGATGTTCTCAACTTTGTGTTGAGCTGGCCTTCGGGTTCGATGCTCGCTTTTATTTAGCAAATGCCTGCTCGTTAGAAAATGTTTTCAACTTCGTGTTGAGTCGGCCTTCGGGTTCGATGCTCGATTTTATTCAGCAAATGCCTGCTAGTTAGCAGATGTTCTCAACTTCGTGTTGAGCTGGCCTTCGGGTTTGATGCTCGCTTTTATTTAGCGAATGCCTGCTGGATAGAAGATGTTCTCAACTTCGTGTTAAGCCGGCCTTCGGGTTTGATGCTTGCTTTTATTTGCCAAATGTCTGCTGGTTAGCAGATGTTCTCAACTTCGTGTTGAGCCGGCCTTCGGGTTCGATGCTCGCTTTTATTTAGCGAATGCCTGTTGGTTAGCAGATGTTCTCAACTTCGTGTTGAGCCGGCCTTCGGGTTAGATGCTCGCTTTTATTTAGCAAATGCCTGCTGGTTAGCAGATGTTCTCAACTTCGTGTTGAGCCGGCCTTCGGGTTCGATGCTCGCTTTTATTTAGCGAATGCCTGCTGGTTAGCAGATGATCTCAACTTCGTGTTGAGCCATCCTTTGGGTTCAATGCAAGCTTTTATTTAGCAAATGCCTGCTGGTTAGCAGATGTTCTCAACTTCGTGTTGAGCTGGCCTTCGGGTTCGATGCTCACTTTTATTTAGCGAATGCCTGCTGGATAGCAGATGTTCTCAACTTCGTATCGAGTCGGCCTTCGGGTTTGAGGCTAGCTTATATTTAGCAAATGTCTGCTGGTTCACAGATGTTCTCAACTTCGTGTTGAGCTGGCCTTCGGGTTCGATGCTCACTTTTATTTAGCAAATGCCTGCTCGTTAGAAAATGTTTTCAACTTCGTGTTGAGCCGGCCTTCGGGTTCGATGCTCGATTTTATTCAGTGAATGCCTGCTAGTTAGCAGATGTTCTCAACTTTGTGTTGAGCTGGCCTTCGGGTTCGATGCTTGCTCTTATTTAGCGAATGGCTGCTGGATAGCAGATGTTCTCAACTTCGTGTTGAGCCGGCCTTCGGGTTTGATGCTTGCTTTTATTTACTAAATGCCTGCTGGTTAGCAGATGTTCTCAACTTCGTGTTGAGCCGGCCTTCGGTTTTTGATGCTCGCTTTTATTTAGCGAATGTGTCGCTTCCGCGAAAATAAGGTGTCGGCAAAACAGAAGAGTCGCCACCTTTCGTTATTTATCCCTCGGAGCGAGAAAGGAAACGATTGGAAAAACCTGACGAAAAGGGTAAGACAAGGTCATCGCAACCATTGTCTAGGTTCGGGAGTCGGTTACGCAAGGGGAAGGTGTTAGCACCCCTCACGTCCGTCGTACTCGACGGGATCCACGTTTGTTTGTGTTTACTGGACGAGTTGGTTTATCTATCTACCTATCAAGGATGGCTTAAACAGAAAAGAAAAATGACTCGGCAAAGTGTCGCGCTTTATGCCTACGTATTCTCATCAGAGAATGAGAAATCAGAGTCAACGTAGTTCGACTTACTACGGGTTACGGGGAAGGTGGCTCGCCAATACGTCAGTATTGTGCCTACGTTCTCTCAACAGGTATGGGAGATCAGAGCTTACGTAGTTCGGGATAATACGGATTACGGGAATTCAGATTCATCTGATTTATCGAGTATGGTTAAACAACAATTCCAGCAGTTAGGGACAAAGCCTGTTTGCGGTAGAACTGAAGTTTAACGACACTCTTTTCTTCAGAAAAGCTTCCTTTGAATTGTGGGCCCACGGGGCAAAAAGGTTTGAAGTTTGTTTTCTGTCTTTTACGGAAGAACTGTTTTTTATTGTGTTTGCAATTTCAATCGCATTAAAGACTATGACCTGAGAGTGAATGCGTCGCATGTCACCCAAAGGGTGCCATACTAAACATCCAGACTGTTGAAAAGAAGCTCTCCAACAATCTTTTCTCAGGTAGCTTAAGGCTCGTAACGTACGAAAGAAATCATTCATGATTACTGTATCTTAAGCTGTTTTGAGATGAAAAGAGAACAGGCTCAACTACGGGAAACTATCAAGTCCTACTGTTGTCATGCCAAGGATTCATCCTATAGTTGAGGTTTGAAACAGGGAACTCCTAGAAGTTATCATGCATAGGTTTCAACCTAAAGTTCTATCATCACTTCCTTATCAAAGGAAGTAAGATTCCTAAGGGATCATGTCAATGGTAAACAGAAACAGATAAAGCATCAGCTTAAACAGTAAACAGTAAATGACTGTAAAATGCATGAAATGCAAGTGAGGGAGGAAATGTGTGTGGGGCATCAGCCTCCACAAGCTCATCTCAACCTCAAGCCAGATATGAATAACTGCAATCATACAGAAGAGATAACATGCTATCAAGCAAAATAGGAGAAACTGCAATCATACAGAAGAAAATAACATGCTATCAAGCAAAATAAACCACATGGGCAAGGGAGCTGGGCTCTACTGAATACCCGCAAGCAAAGCCATACAGTAACAATACAAGCAGAGGGAGCAACTCAACCTCTAGTGCAATCATGCTCCTAGATTAAAGTCAGACTAATCAGGGACTTATTCTAATGCATCAAGCAAGTCAAACAAGGCACATCAGCACAGAAAAGAAAACAGACAAGGAGGAAGATCAACAACTCTCTCCCAAGCTTCAGCTTTTCACTTAGCAACCCAGTCTTCAGACTTCAATCACCTTTCAAGGCTATCAGCTTCCATGACAAATATCAATTTGTTCTTTCAAGCTCTCAACCTTTCCAACAGCAGTTTCAACTTAATCTTCTTCTTCAACAAGCCTCAGCTTCTCAGTCAATTCCATCTTCATTGGGTCTTCAAGTATCAACTTGATTCCTTCAGGCTCTCAAGTCTCAGTGTAAGTATCAACTCATCCTTTATTCCTCAGCTTCAGCTTTTCACTTAATCTCAATTGAATCCTCTTCATAAGTATCAACTTAGTCTTCAAGCTTCAACTCTCTTTGCTTTATCAGTTTCAACTTGGTCTTCTTCATCTACAAGCCTCAGCTATTCAAAGTAGTCTTCAATCACTTAGAAGTGTCAACTTCATCCTTCAATTTCCCTTAAGCAAGGAACTCCTCACTCTTCACTCCATCTTCATTGAATCTTCAAGTATCAACTTGTTCATCTTGCTCTCCAAGCTTCAGCTGCAATGGCAATGCTCATGGAATCATCCTCTTCCATACTCTTCAATGAAGTCTTCATCTTCAAACTCAAGTCCAACATCTTTCAAGATACTCAAACCAGAAGATAATTGATTTAACAAGATGAGATGAAATGATAAACAACTTACTGACAACCAAAGGAAGCCTGTAAGGGTTCATCATTATGAGAGACTGGTTCCCTCAGAGTTCTACTTCCCAGATAAAGCCACTCATCCTTCCAAAGGAGGGATGTGAATATCTGAGAAGGACTTTTCGTCATTGGGAGGAATGGAAGCACAAGATGCTTTCCATGTTTGTGAAAGAAATCATTCTAACTATAAGGCTCTCCCTATGTCTCCTATCTCCTAATCTTCATCAGACACCTTCAGGCACCAACAAATCCAAAGCTCCAAGCAACTTCAAGCAACTTTAAGCATCCTCCTCTTGTCTTCAACTTGTCTTCAACCTCAACCATAGGCAAACCAAGCACAAACCCTAATCTAAGGGAACTAGGGAAGTTAAACTAGTTGAATTAGTAAATTAGGATCACCTAAAACCTAGTACTAAAGTTAGTCCTAACTAAAATACTAAAAACAATTGTAAAATCCTACAAACATATCTATGGGAACCTAGGTCAATCATGACTCTATCACATTAGTTTCAAAGATCAAATCATCAAATTAGACCTAGAACTAAATCCTACATTCTAAGGTATCAAACCTAAAACCCTAAAAGGAAGCATCTAAACATCAATCTAGAAAGCAAACCTATTTTCATCACAAAAATGTGAGAAAAATTCTATGGGATCATACATGTATAACCTAATCACACACAAAAAATTAGGCTTAAAAACATCACCATGAGATCAAACAAAATTCTACAAAACTATGCACCAAACATGAACATTTTAATATCAATTAAAAATGCAAAATTCCAATTAAATCAGAAATTCCATGAAATGAAAATATTTTTTCTCTAACAAATAATAGACTCAATCATGATTAATATGCAAAAAGAATGGGTTTAATTGGATTAATATTCAATTAGTTATGATTTTTACAAGAATCATGAATTAAATGGAAATTAAATGAAAATCCAATTAAAATAATGAAGCGCACGGTGCAAGAAGTAATCATTTTCAGTTAAAAACATGGGTTGGGCTCGCTGGGGGGTGTGGATAACACTTAAATTATTAAGCCCAAACGCCTGAATAAATGAAACGCATCGTTTCATCATCAGAATCCTTCACAATCCAATTTGAAAACGCAGTCGTTGGATCTGCTCCCAGTCAAAGGTCAAAACATGATCTGATGGTGAGAACTTCATCTTCTCCATTTCAAACGCCTGAACTTCGCGCCCAGCTCCGGCCACCGCCGGTGGAGCTCCGATCATCCCCTTCAACCCTAGTTCTTCCTAGAGGCCTCCAATCCAAGAGGTCAAAACATGAATCTTATCCTAAATCTTGCCACGAGTTCAACCATACCGTTAGTTTCTTCTGAAACCTCAAGAATCATCATCTCTCAATCTCAACCGAAAATGGTGATCTTCCTATTTTGTCTCTAATTCATCAATTAACCATCTGAAATCCATCCTATGCCATTCTACAACTAATCTAGCACCCTAATTCAACCTAATTCTTCCTAAATCATGCTAGGGGAAGAAGGTTACCAACCTGGAAATTCTTGAATAACAGATGCACAGAATCTTCACTTCAAGCCCTCAAATCTTCTGGACACGATCACTGAACCTCCTCCTTGCTTCTGTATGCAAAAGATTCAATGGAAAGTGCTTTAATCTTGAAACACGATGATGAGTTGCAGGTGCTGAAAACCACTTGCTCCCACACGATCTAGCCACCAATTCTTCTTGAAAATGATCTAAAATCACTCCTTGACACTCATGGAAGGAGTATCAATCAAGAAAATGAGTGGAAGTTGAGGAATTTGATGAAACCGATTTCAATTACAATCTATGAAAACTCAATCTCAAACTATGCTTAATCTATCAATGATCACCAACCTCTGCCATGGATCCATTCTACTCAATATATAGATGAAGTTTGGATGATCTAGAACCCTCTAGATCCTTCCAATGAGATTTTCCACATCTCATGTCATGAGATTTTGAATCACTTATCATGACATGTACAACCCTTGCAAACAGCTTGAAATTCATCCCATTCACTCTTAATTTCTCCCCTAGTGAGATATTAGAGGTGTTTAGCTTGCAAAAACCCTTGCCCATGCCTTGATTTTGAGTTTTGCAAATGTTGCTTAATATGCAAGTAAGTGCTTTTTAAAGCAAGTCCATAATTTAGACCTCAAATAAAAAATGTGGCTAAACCAATGTTTTTAAAATGTTTTCTGGAGTCAAAATGATATATTATATGCCATGGTTTAGATGTGTAGGTTGAAAATATCAATTTCCAACTTTGGTTTATTTAACTTATGCCTTTATTTTAGGTCATTTTTGTAACTTCGAGCTAAAAGCCTTTTCAACATCCCATGACCTCCTAACTAGCCTTAAAACATCATTTTGAGCAATTTTGATGTTGAAGATTTTTCCATTTGAAGCTTGGAAATAGGAGTTATGGCCTTATGCTTGAAATGACCTGTAATCTCCAAATGACCAAAATACCCTTGACTTGTCAAAGCCATAACTTGAGTTCTAAAAATCCTATCAAGGACTTCTAGCACTCTATAGAAAGCTAAGAAGATAAGGAACAACATTAATGTTGACCAAAAGTTCATAGGAATCATCCTTCTTGGGAAAACGTTTGATGCAAGTTGGGTGACTTTCAAGGCCCCAGATTCACATACCTCAGATGACCTGTAACTTGCCAAAGTCATAAATTGAGCTCTACAAACCCTATCAAAGACTTATAATACTCAAATTAAATCTAATAACAATATCTACAACATTCATGTTGGGGGTAAGATGAGATGACAATCACATCTTGAGCTAAACTGCCTTGAAGATAGGGGTCAAACTAGGGGATTTTACACTGTCAACCCTTAGAAACCCTAGCTTGAAACTTCTCAAACTCTTCAATCATGATGAGTTAACCTTGGAATCATCTTTATGGCATCTCAATGCATCAATCCATGATCACATGGCCTATGAATTAGGTCTCAACCTTCTCCAAATCATCAGTTGACCTATGGTTGACCCAGTCAAACCCTAATCACACCACTCCTGGCTGAGTCTTCTTAAACTTGCACCATGACCTATCTAGGCTTCATTATGGCTTTCAAGACATCTAATAAGCTCTCTCAAGGCTTCAAGTCTACATTCATGGCTTCAGAATCATCTGAGGTCTTTCCACAACTCTCAAGTTAGGAGGCACACAACCTTGGTTTCAACCACTCTCTCTGAGAATCTTCTGAGTTCTCTGACAAGGATATCAACCCTTGAACACTTGAATAACCTTCTTGGCTAGCTTCATAGTCTTGTGTAAATCTTGGTTGGTACTCACATAAGCTAAGTAAAGAAATGTTGGTCAAATTTTGGGGTGCAACAGCTGCCCCTATTCAAACGGCTTGAACCTGACTGGGTGAGAAGCGAACGGCTCTCAACCAATCAAGGTGCGACACGGTTGAATACCGACAAACTCGAAAATTTGCCAACTGCACAAGTACACGGTACTCTGATGGGAACGAATCTTTGAAAATTGAAATACTAGCTGCACGGCAACTAGCTGGGGAATTGGTCACGCGGTAACCGGTAATACATGGTCGATCACGCCGTCAGGCATCGGTTCTCCTCGGGACAAATCAGGTCAACAATCAGGTTAATCATGTCGTCGGGCATTCGAAGAAATCTTTGGGTGTCAGCCGGACTTCATCAGTAAGTTGGGAATTGAATCTCGGTCAGTCATGAACCAATTGGGGATATCCAAACTTTTACCACCGGGCACTCTGCATCAGCTGAGGGAACTGCTTCGTTAACACTGTTGGACTTCAATCGTCAAGTCTTCAGGGGAAGTTTCAACTTCACGTTTTGGAAACCTGCCGGGGATGACGCATCTCTGCTGGGGATTCTGGAGGACTATCAAGTAATTCCACTTGGGGATCCAGAAATCGTTCTGGATGAATCATCTCTGCTGAGAACCCCAAGAATCATCTTGGACAAATAGCTTTGTGGGGACTTCAAGAATCATCCTGAACCAATAACTCTGCGGGAGATTTCAGGAATCATCCTGAGCAAACACTCTGCCGGGAATTCTAAGCATCAACGTGAGCAACCAACTCTGGCGACTGCACTGGGGATTTTAAGAATCATCTTAAGCAAACGACTTTGTTGGGGAGAATTCAAGATTCATCTTGAGCAACCGACTCCGTTGGGGAGAATTCAAGAATCATCTCGAGCAACCGCCCTGCGGAGGAACACCTGCAAAACAAGAATGGTAACGACCTAGCTCATGTTTAGTATGCATATGCTTCGGCAATGGCGTAATGTTCCACACGGTGGCAATGCTACGCGTTTATGGTAAATGCTATGCAATCATGCAAAATGCTGCGATCCCGTCAGCAAAATAAATGTCGACGAGAGAATCTTCCTGTCAAGGAGAAAGAACCACTCTGGTGGAGAAAAGGTCACGCCGATCTCAATCGGACTCTGCCTGGGGGAATGAACTTCAGTTGACTGCTGCAGGGGAACGAAGCTCTTCGAGAACCTGGACCTGCTGAGGAAAGCGATATCGATCGCAGAAACAAACTGCACGGCATTCGCAACCGACCTTCCTGGAGATGACGACTCCGGCGGGGAAATACGACATCAGCTATTCAACACTCTACTGGGGAAAACCAATCATGGTCCGAAAGGCTTCCAAGGAATCGGCTCTCTTGGGGATCTGCAAACTCGGCTGGGGAAGAAGGAATCATCCTGCCTCGGGGGAGTGTACGGCTCTGCGGGGAATTTCAATTCTCTTGGAGACTTCAGTCTGGAACTATCAATTGCCGCATACTTCAGTATATGACTCAGCTAGGGAGATGACATTCCTTCAGGATACATCTGATTGGGGAGAGAATCCTCTCTGCCTGGGGGGACATATCAATGCTTACGATCTCACGTTCGGACTCTGCGGGGAGAGACTGCTGAACCTTGTTGGAGAAGGAGGAATCATCCTGCTTGGGGACGCGTACGGCGTACTGTCCGGCATCTGCTACACCTGTAACAACACAAACAAACAAACAAGACACCCTTCTCAAAGGGACCTATCAAGGTTATCATCTTGTGACAATGTTCAAGTAATTCATTGTTTCAACAATCAGTGGCCTAGGCCAGTAAGTTTATGTATGCGCATTTTGTCAAAAATATTGGCGTTCTTTTTCGCAAACAAAACAGGTAAATGCTAATCAAACAAACAGAATTGTTGAATAGTATACATTTTATTGATAACGAACCCCTGAATGGGTGAAAATGTTTTACAATAGATGCAAGCTCCTGGAATGAGGAAGCCGCGTAAAAATAAAACATAAATATACATCAGTATATACAAATGTCGGCAACGAGGCGTAGACGAACACCATGAGTTGATCCCTCTATGACCCACTCGACTTCGGTACTTCTCCGAGGCTTCAGCTTCAGAAGAGATTGATTCAGATAAACGGTCCTCAGGTCTTCCAAACCACTAAACAAATACAGTCCACACGCGGAACGCAGTCATTTGCTTTTTCAAATCCCTAACTTTTGCGTGAACCGCCCTTTGCGGGTTTTCAGTTCACCGGGATACCCTTTTTTGCCAAAGTCGCCCATCTGGGTTTTCGACTTTGCGGGTGTACATTTTTCAATTTATATCCCTAATTTTTGCCCGAACCTTTTTTCCTTTTTTATGGTTCGCTGGGATGCCCCATTTTTTGCCTGGATATTCTTTTTACCGTCCAGCGGGTCATTTTCAAGCAAAGTATTTTTTAATTGCGTTTGCGTTCACTGGGGATGCAAAATCTTCACCATCCATCATGGATAACAACAAAGCTCCTCCCTAGAAGACCTTGCTGACGACGTACGGACCTTCGTAATTAGGAGTCCACTTGCCCCGGTGATCGGAGTGTGGAGGAAGAATCTTCTTCAAGACGAGATCACCCGTCTGAAAGCTTCTAGGACGCACCTTCTTATCATAAGCTTTCTTCATTCGTCTTTGGTATAGATGACCATGCGCAATCGATGCCAACCTCTTCTCGTCCATCAGGCTGAGTTGGTTCAGTCGGTTCTTAATCCATTCTGCCTCGTCGAGCTTCACGTCAACCAAAACTCGTAAAGAAGGGATCTCCACTTCTAACGATAGGACAACTTCCATACCGTACACCAAGGAGAAAGGAGTTGCCCCGGTCGATGTACGTACCGTTGTACGATAACCGTGCAGTGCAAATGGTAACATCTCGTGCCAATCTTTGTAGGTCACAACCATCTTCTGAACAATCTTCTTGATGTTCTTATTGGCCGCTTCAACGACGCCATTCATCTTTGGCCGATAAGGAGATGAGTTATGGTGTTCGATCTTGAAACTCTGGCATAGCTCCTTCATCATCTTGTTATTTAGATTCGAACCATTATCAGTAATGATCCGCTCAGGAACTCCGTAACGACAGATGATGTCCCTCTTTATGAATTTAGCCACCACCTGCTTGGTCACATTAGCATATGAGGCTGCCTCCACCGACTTGGTGAAGTAGTCAATAGCTACTAGAATGAAGCGATGACCGTTAGATGCAGTGGGCTCGATCTTGCCTATCATGTCGATGCCCCACATGGAGAACGGCCACGGAGAGGACATGACATTCAACGGGCACGGCGGCACATGAACTTTATCAGCATAAATCTGGCATTTATGACATCTCTTCGCGAATTTGAAGCAATCCGACTCCACCGTCAGCCAGTAGTATCCTGCTCTCAGGATCTTTCTTGTCATAGCATGCCCGCCGGCGTGCGTACCAAATGTGCCTTCATGGACTTCTTCCATGAGCATACTCGCCTCTTTCTCATCTACACATCTGAGTAGCACGAGATCGTGGTTTCTCTTATACAAAACTCCATCAGGATTGAGATAAAAATTTCCAAACAGCCTCCTCAGAGTCTTCTTGTCCTGGTTTGACGCTCCCGCAAGATATTCCTTAGTCATAAGGAAAGTCTGGATGTCATGGAACCATGGCTTGCCATCGGCGGCTTCCTCGATCGCAAAGACAAATGCAGGTCTATCAAGACGGGAAAGGACAACTCTTGGAGCCTCCTTCCAAAAATTGACTTTATACATCGAAGCCAACGTGGCTAAGGCATCAGCCATATGGTTTTCAACCCTGGGCACATGATGGAGTTCCACTCGATCAAATAACGGAAGCAGCCTTCTGGCATAATTCATTTACGACACCAAATTCGATTGACGAGTCTCCCACTCCCCTTTAATCTGGTTGATCACAAGCGCCGAGTCACCATATACATCTAGGTTTTTGATTCTCAAATCAATTGCCTCTTCTAAACCCATGATGCATGCTTCGTACTCCGCTTCATTATTGGTGACTGGAAACGTCAGTCTCGCAGTGAACGGGATGTGGGATCTGTGGGGAGTCGTGATGATCGCCCCAATGCCACTTCCGTAAGAATTAACCGCCCCGTCAAATATCAATTTCCACTAGGATTTCCTATCGGGCCCCTCGTCGGGCAACGACTCATCGCAATCCTTCGCTTTGAGAAACATGATATCCTCATCAGGGAATTCAAATTTCATCGGCTGGTAATCCTCGATCGGCTGTTCGGCCAGGTAATCAGACAATACGCTGCCCTTGATGGCCTTCTGGGAAACGTACTGAATGTCATATTCCGTCAACACCATTTGCCATCTGGCAATCCTTCCCGAAAGCGCTTGCTTCTCGAAAATGTACTTGATCGGATCCATCTTCGAAATTAGCATGGTGGTGTGATTGAGCATGTACTGTCGTAAACGTTTGGCAGCCCAGGCTAGTGCACGACACGTCTTCTCCAGCATCGAGTAACGAGATTCACAGTCAGTGAACTTTTTACTCAAGTAGTAAATGGCACGCTCCTTTCTGCCCGTCTCGTCGTGTTGACCGAGAACACACCCCATACTATTCTCAAGAACGGTCAAGTATATGATTAGTGGCCGTCCAGCCACTGGGGGTATCAAGATTGGAGGTTCCTGAAGATACTTCTTTATCTTGTCGAATGCCTTCTGGCAATCCTCGTTCCATATAATCGCCTGATCTTTCTTTAAAAGCTTGAACATCGGTTCACACGTGGCCGTGAGCTAAGAAATAAACCTTGCAATGTAGTTTATTCTGCCCAAGAAACCACGAACTTCTTTTTCTGTTTTTGGCACTGGCATTTCTTGTATCGCTTTTATCTTCGCAGGATCAACCTCGATGCCTCTTTCGCTCACGATAAACCCCAGTAACTTTCCGGACCGTACTCCGAAAGTACACTTGTTAGGATTCAGCCTCAACCTGAACTTCCTAAGCCTCTCGAAAAGCTTCAGCAAATTGACCAGATGTCCCTCCTCCGTTTGGGACTTCGCAATCATGTCATCAACATAGACTTCAATCTCATTATGAATCATATCATGAAACAAAGTAACCATTGCTCGTTGGTAAGTGGCCCCTGCGTTCTTCAGACCGAAAGGCATTACCTTGTAGCAGAATGTTCCCCAGGGAGTGATAAACGTAGTTTTCTCCATGTCCTCCGGCGCCATCTTGATCTGATTGTAGCCGGAGAAGCCGTCCATGAACAAAAACACAGAGAACTGAGCTGTATTGTCGACCAACACATCAATATGAGGCAGCGGGAAATCATCTTTAGGGCTCGCCCTGTTCAAATCCCGATAATCGACGCACATGCGTACCTTACCGTCCTTCTTTGGTACAGGCACTATGTTGGCGACCCACGGAGGGTAAGTAGTGACCGCTAAGAAGCCAGCATCAAGCTGCTTTTGCACTTCTTCTTTGATCTTAACGGCCATATCTGGTCTCGTCCTTCTAAGCTTCTGCTTAACGGGAGGGCAATCTTCTCGCAGCGGCAACTGGTGGACCACGATGTCAGTATCAAGTCCGGGCATATCTTCGTATGACCAAGCAAAGACGTCACTATACTCTCTCAGCATCTCGACCAATCTCTGCTTGACATCACTCTGCAATGCAGCCCCTATTCTGACATTTCTGACGAGTTCTTCAGAACCCAGATTCACGATCTCAATCTCCTCTTCATGAGGCAGAATAACTTTCTCTTCTTGTTTCAACAAGCGGACCAACTCTTCAGGAAGGTCTTCGTCTTCATCAATCTCTTCTTCGGCTTGATAGATCGGACAATCAAAGTCGAAGTGAGTCATAGAAGGTCCAGAGTCGATGTCATCTGTTATGTGGATCATGCAATAACAAGGGTTAAGTTTAAAACAAGGATGTGCAGGTTAGCACAAACCCCATTGCCATTTTATTGTTTTTCAAAACAAATATAAAACAGGAATAACAGAGATCACAATATTTGAATACGAAGAAAAACGCCTTTTGATTTATTGATAAAATGCATGTACATAATCAAACGAGGCCCTGACAATAAAACCACTATGCCCCGGGTAGGACATAGGGTTGTACAATGATTGGAAAAAAGTAAATCATTACTCTTCGCTTGTCATCTGGATGATATCCTTGACGGACCAGTTGGTAAGGCCCTCGTCTGGCTTGCTTAGCTGAATCCAAGAGTCGAGGTCGCAGTCGCTATCTCCGCTGTCTTCAGACACCGCGTTGATGCTTTCAAAAATCACTCCACCACTGGTAAACTGGATCGGCCCTTTACCTCGCGACGCACTGCTAGAAGAAGAAGCTTCAGCTCTAGGAGAATATCCCAACCCAAACTTATCTTGCTTGTTAGGTATCTCCGAAATTCGCCCCCAGCCTGGGGTAGATCCGGCTTGGACAACGGCCCGAGCTTCCTTGAATGAGGAGAGAGTCATCTCTGGCTTTTCGGTGACTACAGGAGCTACGTCCTTCACTTTAACAGCTTCGAACGCTTGGCATAGAGTTTCATGGATTTCCCCATCCATCTCAACATACTTGAAGGACGACAAATAGCTCACCATTATGTCTTCCTCACCACACACGGTCACGATGCTACCTCCGACAGCGTACTTGAGTTTCTGGTGCAACGTGGAGGTCACGGCACCCGCAACATGGATCCACGGCCGGCCCAAGAGACAGTTGAACGTTTCCGGCCCGACTTGGATTGGAAATGTCACCTCCCCGAAAATGTGGCGTTTAGTTCCATCGAACGCCTTGACAACCAGATCACTGGGTGTGCAAATCACTCCACGAGTATCTAACTTCATTAAGGCCTTCTTCGGAAGAACATTGAGTGACGACCCCGTGTCCACCAACACGTGAGACATAATCGTTCCCCTACACTCTATCGAGATGTGCAGGGCGCTATTGTGATTCCTCCCTTTCGGCGTCAGCTCTAGGTCAGTGAACCCTAGCCCATTTCCAGCATTCACGTGAGCTATGACCTCTTCTAGCTGATTTACCGATATTTCCTGCGGTACATATGCGGCGTTCAACACCTTCAGCAGCGCGTTGCGGTGTGCTTCAGAACACAGCAACAAGTTCAGAATGGAAATCTTCGAGGGTGTCTGATGGAGATGATCCACAATCTTGTAGTCACTCTTTTTAATCAACCGCATAAACTCCTCGGCGTCTTTAACAAGTAAGTCTTTTTCTGCCCCACGTGGGATCTCTTCGACGACTTTACTTTTACCTTTATCAGTTGCATCAGCTCTGACCGCTTTATCCGCCACGACCTCAGGTGGTGCAAACGCTCTTCCGCTGCGAGTAATACCACTGATTCCCGCAAGGTTCTCCACAGACGACCCAAACGGTTCTAGCTCCAACTTCTGTCCGTTGCATTAGACTTCAGCCCCATAATGCCAGGGGACAGCATTGGTACTTTCGAAGGGTATCGGCCCAGCTTTGGTGATGGTAATCGTAGGCGGTCTGGGTGCAGAAATAGTTATCGTCTGGCGAGGGATGGTGATGGTGGCAACCTCATCATCTTGCTTCAGCATTACCTCCCCTGATCCACTTTCAGCTTTCCGGCTAAACTGTAAAATCCCTTCAGTCATCATACTTTGAATTCCCTCTATCAACTGTTCACATCCATCAGGACTTGTCGCACAGCCCATACACAGCTCTCCGCAACCTGGAAAGAAACCTCTTTTCATCAGCTTAGCTTTAACGAAGCTAAGCGGCGTCTTCAGATCTTTGACGTCAGTCAACAAATCCAAACTCTCGTCTTCAATAATGGCGTTTACTCCACCTCCCCTATGATTCGGCATAGGGTTCTTCGTGACGTTTGGCACATTATCTGAGAAGTTGATGATCTTAGCATCCACCATGTCCTGCACCTTGTGCTTGAAGGCTTTGCAATTCTCTATTGTATGGCCTGGTGCCCCTGAGTGAAACTCACAAGTTGCATTCGCGTCATAACCTGGCGGAGGTGCCCCTGTCAAGGGAGCCAAAGTTCTCTTCTGGATCAACTATAGCTGAAGCAAAGTCTGCAATAGTTGCGCGTACGACATGGGCGGTGTCTCGAGGTGATGGCTTGACAGAGGGGCCCTATTTTGATACTTTCTGTACCCTTGTTGATTCAGTTGCTGCTGCTGCTGCTGTGGCTGTTGAATGGTCGGGATAGTTATGTTGGCCACCTGCTGGTGAGGACCTTTACCCTTCCTTCAAGCGTTGGTCACAGCGCTCGTTTCTCCTTCTCGTCTTTTACCACTATAAGGTTTCTTTCCGCCTCCTCCAGCTGAGGATGACTCACCTTGAATTTTCCCGAGCTTGATCCCATTTTCAATGTGCTCACCCGTAATAATGAGATCTGAGAAGGTTCCAGACATACCGCTGACCAACTTCTCATAGTAAACCCCTGGGAGGGTAGCTACGAACATCTGCACGAGCTCACGTTCAACCATCGGCGGCTGAACCCTGGCTGCCAACTCACGCCACCGCTGGGCGTATTCCTTAAACCCTTCGTTGTTCCTTTGCGACAGATTCTGCAGTTGAACTCGGTTCGGGGCCAAGTCGTTGTTGTATTGGTAGTGGTGCACAAATGCTTCAGCAAGGTCCTTCCACGTGCGCACACTGGTAGGCTCCAGACTCATGTACCATTCGAGGGAGGGTCTGGACAGACTGTCTTGAAAGAAGTGCATCAACAACTTCTCGTCCTCAGAATGAGCTGACATTTTCCGGTAGTATGATCTCAGGTCGACGCGAGGGCAAGTGGTGCCCTTGTACTTTTCAAAGACAGGTACCTTGAACTTGTGAGGCACCTTGAAATCAGCAATCAGTCCTAATTTGGACATATCAACACCCAGGGTGTTCTGGTTCTCGATATTTCTCATCTTATCCTCGAGTGCCTTGAACCTTAGACGTGCTTCAGCAGTCAGCTCCCCTTCAGCACCTCTCTGAGAAAACACATCGTCCTGACGGTCTTCTAACCATGGCTGAGGCCCAAACAGATTCCCAACACCTGCATTGCCGTTGCCCAGCCCAACATTGACATTAGCTTCCATACTCCCATTACCGACGCCCGTCGTATTGCCGTTGAGTCCCATGTTAGCTATCACGTTGTCGTTGGCACTGCCATTCCCCCCGGTCACGGGGACGCCATTCTGTGGAGTTTCAACTGGTGGAGGGGTAGGCACAGTCCCACCATGGAGTACGCCATTGCTATCGACCCTTGAAATCAGAGGTTGGACCAAGGTTCTTAGCTGATCCTGGCCATTGGCGACCGCTTGCATGAGCTCCATGAAGCGATCCATTCTTTCGCGGAGTTCCTGAACATCAGTTTGCACTTGCTCCATGATTCTGGTTTGATTTGCTCTGGTCGGATAGCGGTGAATAGGTCTCTGATCAATCCTGGAACCACCTGAAACAACCTGAAAACACAAAAGGGTTAGGAAAAACGACAAAGTGCTCGTTATGCAAATGCTTCATGCAAATGCAAACGTGTGTCTGTGCATTAGGGAGATCTCCCCCGATCCTAGTGCCTGAGTGCCAGTGCTGATAATAAGAAGTCCGAGTCCAATCATGGAAATAACATTTCATATATAAAGAAAGCCCATCAAGGCAGTACACAACATCAGCGAGTACAAGATGAATCAACAACGTGACCTCAGCCAACAAGCCTGGTGATGGTCAGCATACAACGATGATCAAACAAAAGGAATACAAATAGTCAAGCACGGCCACGGGCGCGATACTCTTCTAACAACTCCTTCGTTTCTGGATGATCAGGTCGAGTGAGTAACCCTTCGACGAGTAATTCCCTCTGCACAATGGTATATTGAAGACCTTCGACCGAATCTTCCCATGCTCTTTCGCCGAAACAATCTTCTAGCTTCCGCTTTTTGGATTCAAACGTCAGTTTGCGCTCCTTCAGGTTAGCGAGAGCTCTGTTATGTTGGCCTTCAGCGGTGTATCTGCGAGCGGTTTCTTCATCAAACCTCTTCTCACTAGCCTTTACCTGGGCTTCCAGCTTGGAGATCTGTTGCATCAGCTTGTCCTCCCGCTCTCTCCTGGTGGCTAGGGAGGCCTTCCAGTGCTGGTTAAACTTGGATATCCTCCGATACGCTTCGTCCAAGTGCTGCTTCTTCGTAGCCAGTACATCGTTGACAACTTTGAAGTCTTGACCCATGCGCTCACGCTCAGCTATCTGCTTAGTCAAATCTGTACCTAGCTGGTTCACCAGCTCTGTCTGCCTCTTGAAGGAATGAACGGCTTCGTTTCTCTCGCTTCGGAGCTGCGCCAATTCTTTCTCCAGTTCTTCATTCGCCCTTTTCAATTCATCTTTCTCAGCTAACACCTGATTATGCTGCTGAATAGGCACGGTGGTAGGCTCTTCAATCACTGGAGGGCTTTCTGGCTTGGTAGGAGGAAACGACATCCCTATAGCACCTGCTCTGGCTCGGATCCAAGTCACGTACGGAGGGTAGGCTTGATTATTGCTTCTCCCTAGCAATGGTTTTCCCCTCTTACTGACGCCATTCCAGGCACGCTGAAGCTTAGATAACAGATCCCCCTCTAGAAGACCAGTGAGGTACAGAGATTCCTGCACCTCTTCATCCTTCGGTAGAGCTCTCAAAGCATACGCGAACTGTCGGACCAGCAAAGATGGATTATAGTTTATGCAGCCCTTCCTGCCTATCAAAGGCACGTTCGGGAACCCGCTGCAGTTGAAGATAATCTCGGTACCCAACCTATCTCTGTCAAACCAGTCAATATCCTCTGCTGATAGACTCATCAAACGTTCGGACCACTCAGCTGTGGCTGCAGACGAAACAAAGGGACCCCTCTTGGGTAGATGACTATCAAGCCACTTGTAAAGCAGGGGCACACAGCATGAGACATTTTTGCCCCTTCTGTTCTCGTTTTTGTAGTGGATAGAATGGTAGACATCTCCTATCAAGGTAGGCACTAGATTCCCTGAAGCAAAGATGCGAAAGGCGTCGAAGTCTATAAAGTCGGGCATATTGGGGAACAGAATGATGCCATATATGCACAGAGCGAGGATGGCGTTGAATACGACCCAACATCCGTCTTTGGCGCACTGCTGAGCCTTACCCACTAAGAGTTGCAGGGAGAAACCAGGAACCTTGTTCCAACTAGACAATACCAACTCGGAGACATCCAGATGAAGTGAAGGAGCTAGACTAGTCAGATCAGGCTCAACATCCATATGCACAAAAGGCATCTGCCTCTTGATAGGCACACCTAACAAATCAGCATATTCCTCTAACGTAGGTGCGAGAACAAAATCCTGGAAAGTAAAGCATCTCAACGGAGGATCGTAGAACTGCAGCAGAGCGTGCAACCCATTCAACTCGAACGTAGAAGGTTTACAAACCAAACTGAGCAATTTGCCGTAAGACTTTCTGAACTCATCTCTCACATAATCATCTGCTAAAGCAATCAAACCAGTCAGCTGAACCACATCAGGGGCAGGGAGCTTGTAAGCCACGGTCTTCCTCAGAGAACCCATAACAATACAGTAGGAGGCAAGAAATCCTGGATCAGGGAAAACGGTACTTGCAACACAAACACACGTTAATGAAATGCAAATGAGTATGCAAAGCAACGTAAAATGAAATCATGCAGCAGGAGATCAAGGCAACTGTGCTGTGGAGATTCTGCATCAACAAAACCATAATCCCGCTCTATCAAGAACAACCACTATATCTGATAATAAGAAAACCCTGGTATCGGACCACAAATCTGCTCTGTCAAGACCATAGATATATAGGACCATAAACCTGCTCTATCAAGAACAATCATCTGATAATAAGGACCTCTGATACCGGATCCTAACTCTGCTCTGTCAAGAACAAACATCTGATAAAACTCTACTCTGTCAAGAACAACCATACATATGCTGATGAGATCCTCAGACCCTAATCATAAACCTGCTCTATCAAGAACAAATACTCATCTGAATATAAGGTCCTCTGATACAGGACCAAAGCTCTTCTCTGTCAAGAACAATCATATCTGATGATGAGAACCTCTGGTACCAACAAAACTGATTCACTGTCAAGAAAACCAGGTAGTCTGAAGGTCAAAGTTTCCTGCAATAAACCCAACCCCGCTCACAGGTATGGACCTAAACTGACTCAAGTTCGGCATCCTATGCGTTCATCAGCGTCACAGACATTCAAGAGGGGTGATACGATACCCAGAAGGTGTGGCATCACCAGCTCATGAAGCGGCCTCACTCGGCTGAATCACAAATGATCGGTCCCCAGAGTCGACAATCCTCCAAACCAACAACCCCCTCAACCCAAAGGGTTGAAAAAGAAGCCAACCGGGAGAACCTCGTCTGAGCGTGGATTTCACGAGACACTAGTGCTTGCCAAGCAAGCACGCGCCCACTAATTTCCACAACTAATGCTATGTTCACTCAAGCCTGGGTCTGGCTTCTCACTCATCAGGATGTCCCTCCCACAACAGCACAAATAATCATATCATACTGAAAATGAAATGCGGGAAATAAAGTGCGATAAATAAACACAACCCAACAAGTAATCATACAAGCGCTAGGATTGACTCTCGCAGGGGACGTCGAATCTCCAAACTGACTCGCATTCGGGACGTTGGATCCCTAGGAAACTATGGTTTTCCCCAGCAGAGTCGCCAGTTGTCGCTTCCGCGAAAATAAGGTGCCGGCAAAACAGAAGAGTCGCCACCTTTCGTTATTTATCCCTCGGAGCGGGAAAGGAAACGATCGGAAAAACCTGACGAAAAGGGTAAGAAAAGGTCATCGCAACCATTGTCTGGGTTCAGGAGTCGGTTACGCAAGGGGAAGGTGTTAGCACCCGTCATGTCCATCGTACTCGACGGGATCCACGCTTGTTTGTGTTTACTGGACGAGTTGGTTTATCTATCTACCTATCAAGGCTGGCTTAAACAGAAAAGAAAAATGACTCGGCAAAGCGTCGCGCTTTATGCCTACGTATTCTTATCAGAGAATGAGAAATCAGAGTCAATGTAGTTCGACTTACTACAGGTTACGGGGAAGGTGGCTCGCCAATACGTCAGTATTGTGCCTACGTTCTCTCAACAGGTATGAGAGATCAGAGCTTACATAGTTCGGGATAATACGGATTACGGGAATTCAGATTCATCTGTTTTATCGAGTAGGGTTAAACAACAATTCCAGCAGTTAGGGACAAAGCCTGTTTGCGATAGAACTGAAGTTTAACGACACTCTTTTCTTCAGAAAAGCTTCCTTTGAATTATGGGCCCACGGGGCAAAAAGGTTTGAAGTTTGTTTTCTGTCTTTTACGGAAGAACTGTTTTTTATTGTGTTTGCAATTTCAATCGCACTAAAGACTATGACCTGAGAGTGAATGCGTCGCATGTCACCCAAAGGGTGCCATACTAAACACCCAGACTGTTGAAAAGAAGCTTTCCAACAATCTTTTCTCAGGTAGCTTAAGGCTCGTAACGTACGAAAGAAATCATTCATGATTACTGTATCTTAAGCTGTTTTGAGATGAAAAGAGAACAGGCTCAACTACGAGAGACTATCAAGTCCTACTGTTGTCATGCCAAGGATTCATCCTATAGTTGAGGTTTGAAACAGGGAACTCCTAGAAGTTATCATGCATAGGTTTCAACCTAAAGTTCTATCATCACTTCCTTATCAAAGGAAGTAAGATTCCTAAGGGATCATGTCAATGGTAAACAGAAACAGATAAAGCATCAGCTTAAACAGTAAACAGTAAACGACTGTAAAATGCATGCAATGCAAGTGAGGGAGGAAATGTGTATGGGGCATCAGCCTCCACAAGCTCATCTCAACCTCAAGCCAGATATGAATAACTGCAATCATACAGAAGAGATAACATGCTATCAAGCAAAATAGGAGAAACTGCAATCATACAGAAGAAAATAACATGCTATAAAGCAAAATAAACCACATGGGCAAGGGAGTTGGGCTCTACCGAATACCCGCAAGCAAAGCCATACAGTAACAATACAAGCAGAGGGAGCAACTCAACCTCTAGTGCAATCATGCTCCTAGACTAAAGTCAGACTAATCATGGACTTATTCTAATGCATCAAGCAAGTCAAACAAGGCACATCAGCACAGAAAAGAAAACAGACAAGGAGGAAGATCAACAACTCTCTCCCAAGCTTCAGCTTTTCACTTAGCAACCCAGTCTTCAGACTTGAAGCACCTTTCAAGGCTATCAGCTTCCATGACAAATATCAATTTGTTCCTTTAAGCTCTCAACCTTTCCAACAGCAGTTTCAACTTAATCTTCTTCTTCAACAAGCCTCAGCTTCTCAGTCAATTCCATCTTCATTGGGTCTTCAAGTATAAACTTGATTCCTTCAGGCTCTCAAGTCTCAGTGTAAGTATCAACTCATCCTTTATTCCTCAGCTTCAGCTTTTCACTTAATCTCAATTGAATCCTCTTCATAAGTATCAACTTAGTCTTCAAGCTTCAGCTCTCTTTGATTTATCAGTTTCAACTTGGTCTTCTTCATCTACAAGCCTCAGCTATTCAAAGTAGTCTTCAATCACTTAGAAGTGTCAACTTCATCCTTCAATTTCCCTTAAGCAAGGAACTCCTCACTCTTCACTCCATCTTCATTGAATCTTCAAGTATCAACTTGTTCATCTTGCTCTCCAAGCTTCAGCTGCAATGGCAATGCTCAAGGAATCATCCTCTTCCACACTCTTCAATGAAGTCTTCATCTTCAAACTCAAGTCCAACATCTTTCAAGATACTCAAACCAGAAGATAATTGATTTAACAGGATGAGAGGAAATGATAAACAGCTTACTGACAACCAAAGGAAGCCTGTAAGGGTTCATCATTATGAGAGACTGGTTCCCTCAGAGTTCTACTTCCCAGATAAAGCCACTCATCCTTCCAAAGGAGGGATGTGAATATATGAGAAGGACTTTTAGTCATTGGGAGGAATGGAAGCACAAGATGCTTTCCATGTTTGTGAAAGAAATCATTCTAACTATAAGGCTCTCCCTATGTCTCATATCTCCCAATCTTCATCAGACACCTTCAGGCACCAACAAATCCAAAGCTCCAAGCAACTTCAAGCAACTTTAAGCATCCTCCTCTTGTCTTCAGCTTTTCTTCAACCTCAACCACAGGCAAACCAAGCACAAACCCTAATCTAAGGGAACTAGGGAAGTTAAACTAGTTGAATTAGTAAATTAGGATCTTCTAAAACCTAGTACTAAAGTTAGTCCTAACTAAAATACTAAAAACAATTGTAAAATCCTACAAAAATATCTATGGGAACCTAGGTCAATCATGACTCTATCACATTAGTTTCAAAGATCAAATCATCAAATTAGACCTAGAACTAAATCCTACATTCTAAGGTATCAAACCTAAAACCCTAAAAGGAAGCATCTAAACATCAATCTAGAAAGCAAACCTATTTTCATCACAAAAATTTGAGAAAATTTCTATGGGATCATACATGTCTAAGCTAACCACACACAAAAAATTAGGCTTAAAAACATCACCATGAGATCAAACAAAATTCTACAAAACTATACACCAAACATGAACATTTTAATATCAATTAAAAATGAAAAATTCCAATTAAATCAGAAATTACATGAAATGGAAATATTTTTTCTCTAAAAAATAATAGACTCAATCATGATTAATATGCAAAAAGAATGGGTTTAATTGGATTAATATTCAATTAGTTATGATTTTTACAAGAATCATGAATTAAATGGAAATTAAATGAATATCCAATTAAAATAATGAAGCGCGCGGTGCAAGAAGTAATCATTTTCAGTTAAAAACATGGGTTGGGCTCGCCGAGGGGTGTGGATAACCCTTAAATCATTAAGCCCAAACGCCTAAATAAATGAAACGCATCGTTTCATCATCAGAATCCTTCACAATCCAATTTTAAAACGCAGCTGTTGGATCTGCTCCTAGTCAAAGGTCAAAACATGATTTGATGGTGAGAACTTCATCTTCTCCATTTCAAACGCCTGAACTTCGCGCCCAGCTCCGACCACCGCCGGTGGAGCTCTGATCATCCCCTTCAACCCTAGTTATTCCTAGAGGCCTCCAATCCAAGAGGTCAAAACATGAATCTTATCCTAAATCTTGCCACGAGTTCAACCATACCATTAGTTTCTTCTGAAACCTCAAGAATCATCATCTCTCAATCTCAACCGAAAATGGTGATCTTCCTATTTTGTCTCTAATTCATCAATTAACCATCTGAAATCCATCCTATGCCATTCTACAACTAATCTAGCACCCTAATTCAACCTAATACTTCCTAAATCATGCTAGGGGAAGAAGGTTACCAACCTGGAAATTCTTGAATAACAGATGCACGAAATCTTCACTTCAAGCCCTCAAATCTTCTGGACACGATCATTGAACCTCCTCCTTGCTCTGTATGTAAAAGATTCAATGGAAAGTGCTTCAATCTTGAAACACGATGATGAGTTGCAGGTGCTGAAAACCACTTGCTCCCACACGATCTAGCCACCAATTCTTCTTGAAAATGATCTGAAATCACTCCTTGACACTCATGGAAGGAGTATCAATCAAGAAAATGAGTGGAAGTTGAGGAATTTGATGAAACCGATTTCAATTGCAATCTATGAAAACTCAATCTCAAACTATGCTTAATCTTTCAATGATCACCAACCTCTGCCATGGATCCATTCTACTCAATATATAGATGAAGTTTGGATGATCTAGAACCCTCTAGATCCTTCCAATGAGATTTTCCACATCTCATGTCATGAGATTTTGAATCACTTATCATGACATGTACAACCCTTGCAAACAGCTTGGAATTCATCCCATTCACTCTTAATTTCTCCCCTAGTGAGATATTAGAGGTGTTTAGCTTGCAAAAACCCTTGCCCATGCCTTGATTTTGAGTTTTGCAAATGTTGCTTAATATGCAAGTAAGTGCTTTTCAAAGCAAGTCCACAATTTAAACCTCAAATAAAAAATGTGGCTAAACCAATGTTTTTAAAATGTTTTATGGAGTCAAAATGATATATTACATGCCATGGTTTGGATGCGTAGGTTGAAAATATCAATTTCCAACTTTGGTTTATTTAACTTATGCCTTTATTTTAGGTCATTTTTGAAACTTTGAGCTACATGCCTTTTCAACATCTCATGACCTCCTTACTAGCCTTAAAACATCATTTTGAGCAAGTTTGATGTTGAATATTTTTCCATTTGAAACTTGGAAGTAGGAGTTATGGCCTTATGCTTGAAATGACCTGTAATCTCCAAATGACCAAAATACCCTTGACTTGTCAAAGCCATAACTTGAGTTATACAAATCCTATCAAGGACTTATAGCACTATCTAGAAAGATAAGAAGATAAGGAACAACATTCATGTTGACCAAAAGTCCATAGGAATCATACTTCTTGGGAAAAAGTTTGATGCAAGTTGGGTGACTTTCAAGGCCCCAGATTCACATACCTCAGATAACCTGTAACTTGCCAAAGTCATAACTTGAGCTCTACAAACCCTATCAAGGACTTATAATACTCAAATTAAAGTTAAGAACAATCTCTACAACATTCATGTTGGGGATAAGATGAGATGACAATCACATCTTGTGCTAAACTGCCTTGAAGATAGGGGTCAAACTAGGGGATTTTACACTGTCAACCCTTAAAAACCCTAGCTTGAAACTTCTCAAACTCTTCAATCATGATGAGTTAACCTTGGAATCATCCTTATGGCATCATAATTCATCATTCCATGATCACATGGCCTTTGAATTAGGTCTCAACCTTCTCCAAATCATCAGTTGACCTAGGGTTGACCCAGTCAAACCCTAATCACACCACTCCTGGATGAGTCTTCTTAAACTTGCACCATGACCTATCTAGGCTTCATGATGGCTTTCAAGACATCTCATAAGCTCTCTCAAGGCTTCAAGTCTACATTCATGGCTTCAGAATCATCTGAGGTCTTTCCATAACTCTCAAGTTAGGAGGCAGACAACCTTGGTTTCAACCACTCTCTCTGTGAATCTTCTGACTTCTCTGACAAGGATATCAACCCTTGAACACTTGAATAACCTTCTTGGCTAGCTTCATAGTCTTGTGTAAATCTTGGTTGGTACTCACACCTCTTGATCTCCTGCACACATGTCAATGAAATGCAACTGATAATGCTAATGTGAATGAAATGAAACATAAGCTAAGTAAAGAAATGTTGGTCAAATTTTGGGGTGCAACAGAAAGCCTCCTGGTTAGCAGATGTTCTCAACTTTGTGTTGAGCCGGCCTTCGGGTTCGATGCTCGCTTTTATTTAGCAAATGCCTGCTGGTTAGCAGATGTTCTCAACTTCGTGTTGAGCCGGCCTTCGGGTTTGTTGCTCGCTTTTATTTACCAAATGCCTGCTGCTTAGCAGATGTTCTCAACTTCGTGTTGAGCCGGCCTTCGGGTTCGATGCTCGCTTTTATTTAGCGAATGCCTGCTGGTTAGCAGATGTTCTCAACTTCGTGTTGAGCCGGCCTTCGGGTTCGATGCTCGCTTTTATTTAGCAAATGCCTGCTGGTTAGCAGATGTTCTCAACTTCGTGTTGAGCTGGCCTTCGGGTTCGATGCTCGCTTTTATTTAGCGAATGCCTGCTGGTTAGCAGATGTTCTCAACTTCGTTTTGAGCTGGCCTTTGGGTTCGATGCTCGCTTTTATTTAGCGAATGCCTGCTGGTTAGCAGATGATCTCAACTTCGTGTTGAGACGGCCTTCGGGTTCGATGCTCGCTTTTATTTAGCAAATGCCTGCTGGTTAGCAGATGTTCTCAACTTCGTGTTGAGCTGGCCTTCGGGTTCGAAGCTCACTTTTATTTAGCGAATGCCTGCTGGATAGCAGATGTTCTCAACTTCGTATTTAGTCGGCCTTCGGGTTTGATGCTCGCTTTTATTTAGTAAATGTCTGCTGGTTCACAGATGTTCTCAACTTCGTGTTGAGCTGGCCTTCGGGTTCGATGCTCGCTTTTATTTAGAGAATGGCTGTTGGTTAGCAGATGATCTCAACTTCGTGTTGAGCCGGCCTTCGGGTTCGATGCTCGCTTTTATTTAGCAAATGCCTGCTGGTTAGCAGATGTTCTCAACTTCGTGTTGAGCTGGCCTTCGGGTTCGATGCTCACTTTTATTTAACGAATGCCTGCTGGATAGCAGATATTCTCAACTTCGTATTGAGTCGGCCTTCGTGTTTGATGCTCGCTTTTATTTAGCAAATGTTTGCTGGTTCACAGATGTTCTCAACTTCGTGTTAAGCTACCTTCGGGTTCGATGCTCGCTTTTATTTAGCAAATGCCTGCTCGTTAGAAAATGTTTTCAACTTCGTGTTGAGTCGGCCTTCGGGTTCGATGCTTGATTTTATTCAGCGAATGCCTGCTGGTTAGCAGATGTTCTCAACTTCGTGTTGAGCCGGCCTTCGGGTCCGATGCTCGCTTTTATTTAGCGAATGCCTGCTGGATAGCAGATGTTCTCAACTTCGTGTTGAGCCGGCCTTCGGGTTTGAGGCTCGCTTTTATTTACCAAATGTCTGCTGTTTAGCAGATGTTCTCAACTTCGTGTTAAGCCGGCCTTCGGGTTCGATGCTCGCTTTTATTTACCAAATGCCTGTTGGTTAGCAGATGTTCTCAACTTCGTGTTGAGCCGGCCTTCGGGTACGATGCTTGCTTTTATTTAGCGAATGCCTGATGGTTAGCAGATGTTCTCAACTTCGTGTTGAGCCGGCCTTCGGGTTCGATGCTCGCTTTTTTTTTAGCAAATGCCTGCTGGTTAGCAGATGTTCTCAACTTCGTGTTGAGCTGGCCTTCGGGTTCGATGCTCGCTTTTATTTACCAAATGCCTGCTGGTTAGAAGATGTTCTCAACTTCGTGTTGAGCTGGCCTTCGGGTTCGATGCTCGCTTTTATTTAGCAAATGCCTGCTGGTTAGCAGATCATCTCAAATTCGTGTTGAGCCGGCCTTCGGGTTCGATGCTCGCTTTTATTTAGCGAATGCCTGCTGGTTAGCAGATGTTTTCAACTTCGTGTTGAGCCGGCCTTCGGGTTCGATGTTCGCTTTTATTTAGCAAATGCCTGCTGGTTAGCAGATGTTCTCAACTTCGTGTTGAGCCGGCCTTCGGGTTCGATGCTCGCTTTTATTTAGCAAATGCCTGCTGGTTAGCAGATGTTCTCAACTTTGTGTTGAGCCGGCCTTCGGGTTCGATGCTCGCTTTTATTTACCAAATGCCTGCTGGTTAGCAGATGTTCTCAACTTCGTGTTGAGCTGGCCTTCGGGTTCGATGCTCGCTTTTATTTAGCAAATGCCTGCTGGTTAGCAGATGGTCTCAACTTCGTGTTGAGCCGGCCTTCGGGTTCGACGCTCGCTTTTATTTAGCAAATGCCTGCTGGTTAGCAGATGTTCTCAACTTCGTGTTGAGCTGGCCTTCGGGTTCGATGCTCACTTTTATTTAGCGAATGCCTGCTGGATAGCAGATGTTCTCAACTTCGTGTTGAGCTGCCTTCGGGTTCGATGCTCACTTTTATTTAGCAAATGCCTGCTCGTTAAAAATGTTTTCAACTTCGTGTTGAGTCGGCCTTCGGGTTCGATGCTAGATTTTATTCAGCGAATGCCTGCTGGTTAGCAGATGTTCTCAACTTCGTGTTGAGCTGGCCTTCGGGTTCGATGCTCGCTTTTATTTAGCGAATGCCTGCTGGATAGCAGATGTTCTCAACTTGGTGTTGAGCCGGCCTTCGGGTTTGATGCTCGCTTTTATTTACCAAATGTCTGCTGGTTAGCAGATGTTCTCAACTTCGTGTTGAGCCAGCCTTCGGGTTCGATGCTCGCTTTTATTTAGCGAATGCCTGCTAGATAGCAGATGTTCTCAACTTCGTATTTAGTCGGCCTTCGGGTTTGATGCTCGCTTTTATTTAGCAAATGTCTGCTGGTTCACAGATGTTCTCAACTTCGTGTTGAGCTGGCCTTCGGGTTCGATGCTCGCTTTTATTTAGCGAATGGCTGCTGGTTAGCAGATGATCTCAACTTCGTGTTGAGCCGGCCTTTGGGTTCGACGCTCGCTTTTATTTAGCAAATGCCTGCTGGTTAGCAGATGTTCTCAACTTCGTGTTGAGCCGGCCTTCGGGTTCGACGCTCGCTTTTATTTAGCAAATTCCTGCTGGTTAGCAGATGTTCTCAACTTCGTGTTGAGCTGGCCTTCGGGTTCGATGCTCACTTTTATTTAGCGAATGCCTGCTGGATAACAGATGTTCTCAACTTCGTGTTGAGCTGCCTTCGGGTTCGATGCTCGCTTTTATTTAGCAAATGCCTGCTCGTTAAAAATGTTTTCAACTTCGTGTTGAGTCGGCCTTCGGGTTCGATGCTAGATTTTATTCAGCGAATGCCTGCTGGTTAGCAGATGTTCTCAACTTCGTGTTGAGCTGGCCTTCGGGTTCGATGCTCGCTTTTATTTAGCGAATGCCTGCTGGATAGCAGATGTTCTCAACTTCGTGTTGAGCCGGCCTTCGGGTTTGATGCTCGCTTTTATTTACCAAATGTCTGCTGGTTAGCAGATGTTCTCAACTTCGTGTTGAGCCGGCCTTCGGGTTCGATGCTCGCTTTTATTTAGCGAATGTCTGCTGGTTAGCAGATGTTCTCAACTTCGTGTTGAGCCGGCCTTCGGGTTCGATGCTCGCTTTTATTAAGCAATTGCTTGCTGGTTAGCAGATGTTCTCAACTTCGTGTTGAGCTGGCCTTCGGGTTCGATGCTCGCTTTTATTTACCAAATGCTTGCTGGTTAGCAGATGTTCTCAACTTCGTGTTGAGCCGGCCTTCGGGTTCGATGCTCGCTTTTATTTAGCGAATGCCTGCTGGTTAGCAGATGATCTCAACTTTGTGTTGAGCCGGCCTTCGGGTTCGATGCTCGCTTTTATTTAGCAAATGCCTGCTGGTTAGCAGATGTTCTCAACTTTGTGTTGAGCTGGCCTTCGGGTTCGATGCTCGCTTTTATTTACCAAATGCCTGCTGGTTAGCAGATGTTCTCAACTTCGTGTTGAGCCGGCCTTCGGGTTCGATGCTCGCTTTTATTTATCAAATGCCTGCTGGTTAGCAGATGATCTCAACTTCGTGTTGAGCCGGCCTTCGGGTTCGATGCTCGCTTTTATTTAGCAAATGCTTGCTGGTTAGAAGATTTTCTCAACTTCGTGTTGAGCTGGCCTTCGGGTTCGAAGCTCACTTTTATTTAGCGAATGCCTGCTGGATTGCAGATGTTCTCAACTTCGTATTTAGTCGGCCTTCGGGTTTGATGCTTGCTTTTATTTAGCAAATGTCTGCTGGTTCACAGATGTTCTCAACTTCGTGTTGAGCTGGCCTTCGGGTTCGATTCTTGCTTTTATTTAGCAAATGCCTGCTCGTTAGAAAATGTTTTCAACTTCGTGTTGAGTCGGCCTTCGGGTTCGATGCTCGATTTTATTCAGCGAATGCCTACTGGTTAGCAGATGTTCTCAATTTCGTGTTGAGCTGGTTTTCGGGTTCGATGCTCGCTTTTATTTAGCGAATGCCTGCTGGATAGCAAATGTTCTCAACTTCTTGTTGAGCCGGCCTTCGGGTTTGTTGCTCGCTTTTATTTACCAAATGCCTGTTGGTTAGCAGATGTTCTCAACTTCGTGTTGAGCCGGCCTTCGGGTACGATGCTCGCTTTTATTTAGCGAATGCCTGATGGTTAGCAGATGTTCTCAACTTCGTGTTGAGCCGGCCTTCGGGTTCGATGCTCGCTTTTATTTAGCAAATGCCTGCTGGTTAGCAGATGTTCTCAACTTCGTGTTGAGCTGGCCTTCGGGTTCGATGCTCGCTTTTATTTACCAAATGCCTGCTGGTTAGAAGATGTTCTCAACTTCGTGTTAAGCTGGCCTTCGGGTTCGATGCTCGCTTTTATTTAGCAAATGCCTGCTGGTTAGCAGATGATCTCAACATCGTGTTGAGCCGGCCTTCGGGTTCGATGCTCGCTTTTATTTAGCGAATGCCTGCTGGTTAGCAGATGTTTTCAACTTCGTGTTGAGCCGGCCTTCGGGTTCGAGGCTCGCTTTTATTTAGCAAATGCCTGCTGGTTAGCAGATGTTCTCAACTTCGTGTTGAGCCGGCCTTCGGGTTCGATGCTCGCTTTTATTTAGCAAATGCCTGTTGGTTAGCAGATGTTCTCAACTTTGTGTTGAGCTGGCCTTCGGGTTCGATGCTCGCTTTTATTTACCAAAAGCCTGCTGGTTAGCAGATGTTCTCAACTTCGTGTTGAGCCGGCCTCCGGGTTCGATGCTCGCTTTTATTTAGCAAATGCCTGCTAGTTAGTAGATGGTCTCAACTTCGTGTTGAGCCGGCCTTCGGGTTCGACGCTCGCTTTTATTTAGCAAATGCCTGCTGGTTAGCAGATGTTCTCAACTTCGTGTTGAGCTGGCCTTCGGGTTCGATGCTCACTTTTATTTAGCGAATGCCTGTTGGATAGCAGATGTTCTCAACTTCGTGTTGAGCTGCCTTCGGGTTCGATGCTCAGTTTTATTTAGCAAATGCCTGCTCGTTAAAAATGTTTTCAACTTCGTGTTAAGTCGGCCTTCGGGTTTGATGCTAGATTTTATTCAGCGAATGCCTGCTGGTTAGCAGATGTTCTCAACTTCGTGTTGAGATGGCCTTCGGGTTCGATGCTCGCTTTTATTTAGCGAATGCCTGCTGGATAGCAGATCTTCTCAACTTGGTGTTGAGCCGGCCTTCGGGTTTGATGCTCGCTTTTATTTACCAAATGTCTGCTGGTTAGCAGATGTTCTCAACTTCGTGTTGAGCCGGCCTTCGGGTTCGATGCTCGCTTTTATTTAGCGAATGCCTGCTGGATAGCAGATGTTCTCAACTTCGTATTTAGTCGGCCTTCGGGTTTGATGCTCGCTTTTATTTAGAAAATGTCTGCTGGTTCACAGATGTTCTCAACTTCGTGTTGAGCTGGCCTTCGGCTTCGATGCTCGCTTTTATTTAGCGAATGGCTGCTGGTTAGCAGATGATCTCAACTTCGTGTTGAGCCGGCCTTCGGGTTCGACGCTCGCTTTTATTTAGCAAATGCCTGCTGGTTAGCAGATGTTCTCAACTTCGTGTTGAGCCGGCCTTCGGGTTCGACGCTCGCTTTTATTTAGCAAATGCCTGCTGGTTAGCAGATGTTCTCAACTTCGTGTTGAGCTGGCCTTCGGGTTCGATGCTCACTTTTATTTAGCGAATGCCTGCTGGATAACAGATGTTCTCAACTTCGTGTTGAGCTGCCTTCGGGTTCGATGCTCGCTTTTATTTAGCAAATGCCTGCTCGTTAAAAATGTTTTCAACTTCGTGTTGAGTCGGCCTTCGGGTTCGATGCTAGATTTTATTCAGCGAATGCCTGCTGGTTAGCAGATGTTCTCAACTTCGTGTTGAGCTGGCCTTCGGGTTCGATGCTCGCTTTTATTTAGCGAATGCCTGCTGGATAGCTGATGTTCTCAACTTCGTGTTGAGCCGGCCTTCGGGTTTGATGCTCGCTTTTATTTACCAAATGTCTGCTGGTTAGCAGATGTTCTCAACTTCGTGTTGAGCCGGCCTTCGGGTTCGATGCTCGCTTTTATTTAGCGAATGTTTGCTGGTTAGCAGATGTTCTCAACTTCGTGTTGAGCCGGCCTTCGGGTTCGATGCTCGCTTTTATTTAGCAAATGCTTGCTGGTTAGCAGATGTTCTCAACTTCGTGTTGAGCTGGCCTTCGGGTTCGATGCTCGCTTTTATTTAGAGAATGGCTGCTGGTTAGCAGATGATCTCAACTTCGTGTTGAGTCGGCCTTCGGGTTCGACGCTCGCTTTTATTTAGCAAATGCCTGCTGGTTAGCAGATGTTCTCAACTTCGTGTTGAGCTGGCCTTCGGGTTCGATGCTCACTTTTATTTAGCGAATGCCTGCTGGATAGCAGATATTCTCAACTTCGTATTGAGTCGGCCTTCGGGTTTGATGCTCGCTTTTATTTAGCAAATGTTTGCTGGTTCACAGATGTTCTCAACTTCGTGTTGAGCTGCCTTCGGGTTCGATGCTCGCTTTTATTTAGCAAATGCCTGCTCGTTAGAAAATGTTTTCAACTTCGTGTTGAGTCGGCCTTCGGGTTCGATGCTCGATTTTATTCAGCGAATGCCTGCTGGTTAGCAGATGTTCTCAACTTCGTGTTGAGCCGGCCTTCGGGTCCGATGCTCGCTTTTATTTAACGAATGCCTGCTGGATAGCAGATGTTCTCAACTTCGTGTTGAGCCGGCCTTCGGGTTTGATGCTCGCTTTTATTTACCAAATGTCTGCTGGTTAGCAGATGTTCTCAACTTCGTGTTGAGCCGGCCTTCGGGTTCGATGCTCGCTTTTATTTAGCGAATGCCTGCTGGTTAGCAGATGTTTTCAACTTCGTGTTGAGCCTGCCTTCGGGTTCGATGCTCGCTTTTATTTAGCAAATGCCTGCTGGTTAGCAGATGTTCTCTACTTCGTGTTGAGCCGGCCTTCGGGTTCGATGCTCGCTTTTATTTAGCAAATACCTGCTAGTTAGCAGATGTTCTCAACTTTGTGTTGAGCTGGCCTTCGGGTTCGATGCTCGCTTTTATTTACCAAATGCCTGCTGGTTAGCAGATGTTCTCAACTTCGTGTTGAGCCTGCCTTCGGGTTCGATGCTCGCTTTTATTTAGCAAATGCCTGCTGGTTAGCAGATGATCTCAACTTCGTGTTGAGCCGGCCTTCGGGTTCGATGCTCGCTTTTATTTAGCAAATGCTTGCTGGTTAGCAGATGTTCTCAACTTCGTGTTGAGCTGGCCTTCGGGTTCGAAGCTCACTTTTATTTAGCGAATTCCTGCTGGATAGCAGATGTTCTCAACTTCGTATTTAGTCGGCCTTCGGGTTTGATGCTTGCTTTTATTTAGCAAATGTCTGCTGGTTCACAGATGTTCTCAACTTCGTGTTGAGCTGGCCTTCGGGTTCGATTCTTGCTTTTATTTAGCAAATGCCTGCTCGTTAGAAAATGTTTTCAACTTCGTGTTGAGTCGGCCTTCGGGTTCGATGCTCGATTTTATTCAGTGAATGCATGCTGGTTAGTAGATGTTCTCAATTTCGTGTTGAGCTGGCCTTCGGGTTCGATGCTCGTTTTTATTTAGCGAATGCCTGCTGGATAGCAGATGTTCTCAACTTCTTGTTGAGCCGGCCTTCGGGTTTAATGCTCGCTTTTATTGACCAAATGCCTGTTGGTTAGCAGATGTTCTCAACTTCGTGTTGAGCCGGCCTTCGGGTTCGATGCTCGCTTTTATTTAGCGAATGCTTGCTGGTTAGCAGATGTTCTCAACTTCGTGTTGAGCCGGCCTTCGGGTTCGATGCTCGCTTTTATTTAGCAAATGCCTGCTGGTTAGCAGATGTTCTCAACTTCGTGTTGAGCTGGCCTTCGGGTTCGATGCTCGCTTTTATTTACCAAATGCCTGCTGGTTAGAAGATGTTCTCAACTTCGTGTTGAGCTGGACTTTGGGTTCGATGCTCGCTTTTATTTAGCAAATGCCTGCTGGTTAGCAGATGATCTCAACTTCGTGTTGAGCCGGCCTTCGGGTCCGATGCTCGCTTTTATTTAGCAAGGTCCTGCTGGTTAGCAGATGTTCTCAACTTCGTGTTGAGCTGGCCTTCGGGTTCGAAGCTCACTTTTATTTAGCGAATGCCTGTTGGATAGCAGAGGTTCTCAACTTCGTATTTAGTCAGCCTTCGGGTTTGATGCTCGCTTTTATTTAGCAAATGTCTGCTGGTTCACAGATGTTCTCAACTTCGTGTTGAGCTGGCCTTCGGGTTCGATGCTCGCTTTTATTTAGCGAATGGCTGCTGGTTAGCAGATGATCTCAACTTCGTGTTGAGCCGGCCTTCGGGTTCGACGCTCGCTTTTATTTAGCAAATACCTGCTGGTTAGCAGATGTTCTCAACTTTGTGTTGAGCTGGCCTTCGGGTTCGATGCTCGCTTTTATTTACCAAATGCCTGCTGGTTAGCAGATGTTCTCAACTTCGTGTTGAGCCTGCCTTCGGGTTCGATGCTCGCTTTTATTTACCAAATGCCTGCTGGTTAGCAGATGATCTCAACTTCGTGTTGAGCCGGCCTTCGGGTTCGATGCTCGCTTTTATTTAGCAAATGCTTGCTGGTTAGCAGATGTTCTCAACTTCGTGTTGAGCTGGCCTTCGGGTTCGAAGCTCACTTTTATTTAGCGAATGCCTGCTGGATAGCAGATGTTCTCAACTTCGTATTTAGTCGACCTTCGGGTTTGATGCTTGCTTTTATTTAGCAAATGTCTGCTGGTTCACAGATGTTCTCAACTTCGTGATGAGCTGGCCTTCGGGTTCGATTCTTGCTTTTATTTAGCAAATGCCTGCTCGTTAGAAAATGTTTTCAACTTCGTGTTGAGTCGGCCTTCGGGTTCGATGCTCGATTTTATTCAGCGAATGCCTGCTGGTTAGCAGATGTTCTCAATTTCGTGTTAAGCTGGCCTTCGGGTTCGATGCTCGTTTTTATTTAGCGAATGCCTGCTGGATAGCAGATGTTCTCAACTTCGTGTTGAGCCGGCCTTCGGGTTCGATGCTCGCTTTTATTTAGCAAATGCCTGTTGGTTAGCAGATGTTCTCAACTTCGTGTTGAGCCGGCCTTCGGGTTCGATGCTCGCTTTTATTTAGCGAATGCCTACTGGTTAGCAGATGTTCTCAACTTCGTGTTGAGCCGGCCTTCGGGTTCGATGCTCGCTTTTATTTAGCAAATGCCTGTTGGTTAGCAGATGTTCTCAACTTCGTGTTGAGCTGGCCTTCGGGTTCGATGCTCGCTTTTATTTACCAAATGCCTGCTGGTTAGAATATGTTCTCAACTTCGTGTTGAGCTGGCCTTTGGGTTCGATGCTCGCTTTTATTTAGCAAATGCCTGCTGGTTAGCAGATGATCTCAACTTCGTGTTGAGCCGGCCTTCGGGTCCGATGCTCGCTTTTATTTAGCAAGTGCCTGCTGGTTAGCAGATGTTCTCAACTTCGTGTTGAGCTGGCCTTCGGGTTCGAAGCTCACTTTTATTTAGCAAATGCCTGTTGGATAGCAGAGGTTCTCAACTTTGTATTTAGTCGGCCTTCGGGTTTGATGCTCGCTTTTATTTAGCAAATGTCTGCTGGTTCACAGATGTTCTCAACTTCGTGTTGAGCTGGCCTTCAGGTTCGATGCTCGCTTTTATTTAGCGAATGGCTGCTGGTTAGCAGATGATCTCAACTTCGTGTTGAGCCGGCCTTCGGGTTCGACGCTCGCTTTTATTTAGCAAATGCCTGCTGGTTAGCAGATGTTCTCAACTTCGTGTTGAGCCGGCCTTCGGGTTCGACGCTGGCTTTTATTTAGCAAATGCCAGCTGGTTAGCAGATGTTCTCAACTTCGTGTTGAGCTGGCCTTCGGGTTCGTTGCTCACTTTTATTTAGGGAATGCCTGCTGGATAGCAGATGTTCTCAACTTCGTGTTGAGCTGCCTTCGGGTTCGATGCTCGCTTTTATTTAGCAAATGCCTGCTCGTTAAAAATGTTTTCAACTTCGTGTTGAGTCGGCCTTCGGGTTTGATGCTAGATTTTATTCAGCGAATGCCTGCTGGTTAGCAGATGTTCTCAACTTCGTGTTGAGCTGGCCTTCGGGTTCGATGCTCGCTTTTATTTAGCGAATGCCTGCTGGATAGCAGATGTTCTCAACTTCGTGTTGAGCCGGCCTTCGGGTTTGATGCTCGTTTTTATTTACCAAATGTCTGTTGGTTAGCAGATGTTCTCAACTTCGTGTTGAGCCGGCCTTCGGGTTCGATGCTCGCTTTTATTTAGCGAATGTCTGCTGGTTAGTAGATGTTCTCAACTTCGTGTTGAGCCGGCCTTCGGGTTCGATGCTCGCTTTTATTTAGCAAATGCCTGCTGGTTAGCAGATGTTCTCAACTTCGTGTTGAGCTGGCCTTCGGGTTCGATGCTCGCTTTTATTTACCAAATGCCTGCTGGTTAGCAGATGTTCTCAACTTCGTGTTGAGCCGGCCTTCGGGTTCGATGCTCGCTTTTATTTAGAGAATGGCTGCTGGTTAGCAGATGATCTCAACTTCGTGTTGAGTCGGCCTTCGGGTTCGACGCTCGCTTTTATTTAGCAAATGCCTGCTGGTTAGCAAATGTTCTCAACTTCGTGTTGAGCTGGCCTTCGGGTTCGATGCTCACTTTTATTTAGCGAATGCCTGCTGGATAGCAGATATTCTCAACTTCGTATTGAGTCGGCCTTCGGGTTTGATGCTCGCTTTTATTTAGCAAATGTTTGCTGGTTCACAGATGTTCTCAACTTCGTGTTGAGCTGCCTTCGGGTTCGATGCTCGCTTTTATTTAGCAAATGCCTGCTCGTTAGAAAATGTTTTCAACTTCGTGTTGAGTCGGCCTTCGGGTTCGATGCTCGATTTTATTCAGCGAATGCCTGCTGGTTAGCAGATGTTCTCAACTTCGTGTTGAGCCGGCCTTCGGGTCCGATGCTCGCTTTTATTTAACGAATGCCTGCTGGATAGCAGATGTTCTCAACTTCGTGTTGAGCCGGCCTTCGGGTTTGATGCTCGCTTTTATTTACCAAATGTCTGCTGGTTAGCAGATGTTCTCAACTTCGTGTTGAGCCGGCCTTCGGGTTCGATGCTCGCTTTTATTTAGCGAATGCCTGCTGGTTAGCAGATGTTTTCAACTTCGTGTTGAGCCTGCCTTCGGGTTCGATGCTCGCTTTTATTTAGCAAATGCCTGCTGGTTAGCAGATGTTCTCTACTTCGTGTTGAGCCGGCCTTCGGGTTCGATGCTCGCTTTTATTTAGCAAATACCTGCTAGTTAGCAGATGTTCTCAACTTTGTGTTGAGCTGGCCTTCGGGTTCGATGCTCGCTTTTATTTACCAAATGCCTGCTGGTTAGCAGATGTTCTCAACTTCGTGTTGAGCCTGCCTTCGGGTTCGATGCTCGCTTTTATTTAGCAAATGCCTGCTGGTTAGCAGATGATCTCAACTTCGTGTTGAGCCGGCCTTCGGGTTCGATGCTCGCTTTTATTTAGCAAATGCTTGCTGGTTAGCAGATGTTCTCAACTTCGTGTTGAGCTGGCCTTCGGGTTCGAAGCTCACTTTTATTTAGCGAATTCCTGCTGGATAGCAGATGTTCTCAACTTCGTATTTAGTCGGCCTTCGGGTTTGATGCTTGCTTTTATTTAGCAAATGTCTGCTGGTTCACAGATGTTCTCAACTTCGTGTTGAGCTGGCCTTCGGGTTCGATTCTTGCTTTTATTTAGCAAATGCCTGCTCGTTAGAAAATGTTTTCAACTTCGTGTTGAGTCGGCCTTCGGGTTCGATGCTCGATTTTATTCAGTGAATGCATGCTGGTTAGTAGATGTTCTCAATTTCGTGTTGAGCTGGCCTTCGGGTTCGATGCTCGTTTTTATTTAGCGAATGCCTGCTGGATAGCAGATGTTCTCAACTTCTTGTTGAGCCGGCCTTCGGGTTTAATGCTCGCTTTTATTGACCAAATGCCTGTTGGTTAGCAGATGTTCTCAACTTCGTGTTGAGCCGGCCTTCGGGTTCGATGCTCGCTTTTATTTAGCGAATGCTTGCTGGTTAGCAGATGTTCTCAACTTCGTGTTGAGCCGGCCTTCGGGTTCGATGCTCGCTTTTATTTAGCAAATGCCTGCTGGTTAGCAGATGTTCTCAACTTCGTGTTGAGCTGGCCTTCGGGTTCGATGCTCGCTTTTATTTACCAAATGCCTGCTGGTTAGAAGATGTTCTCAACTTCGTGTTGAGCTGGACTTTGGGTTCGATGCTCGCTTTTATTTAGCAAATGCCTGCTGGTTAGCAGATGATCTCAACTTCGTGTTGAGCCGGCCTTCGGGTCCGATGCTCGCTTTTATTTAGCAAGGTCCTGCTGGTTAGCAGATGTTCTCAACTTCGTGTTGAGCTGGCCTTCGGGTTCGAAGCTCACTTTTATTTAGCGAATGCCTGTTGGATAGCAGAGGTTCTCAACTTCGTATTTAGTCAGCCTTCGGGTTTGATGCTCGCTTTTATTTAGCAAATGTCTGCTGGTTCACAGATGTTCTCAACTTCGTGTTGAGCTGGCCTTCGGGTTCGATGCTCGCTTTTATTTAGCGAATGGCTGCTGGTTAGCAGATGATCTCAACTTCGTGTTGAGCCGGCCTTCGGGTTCGACGCTCGCTTTTATTTAGCAAATACCTGCTGGTTAGCAGATGTTCTCAACTTTGTGTTGAGCTGGCCTTCGGGTTCGATGCTCGCTTTTATTTACCAAATGCCTGCTGGTTAGCAGATGTTCTCAACTTCGTGTTGAGCCTGCCTTCGGGTTCGATGCTCGCTTTTATTTACCAAATGCCTGCTGGTTAGCAGATGATCTCAACTTCGTGTTGAGCCGGCCTTCGGGTTCGATGCTCGCTTTTATTTAGCAAATGCTTGCTGGTTAGCAGATGTTCTCAACTTCGTGTTGAGCTGGCCTTCGGGTTCGAAGCTCACTTTTATTTAGCGAATGCCTGCTGGATAGCAGATGTTCTCAACTTCGTATTTAGTCGACCTTCGGGTTTGATGCTTGCTTTTATTTAGCAAATGTCTGCTGGTTCACAGATGTTCTCAACTTCGTGATGAGCTGGCCTTCGGGTTCGATTCTTGCTTTTATTTAGCAAATGCCTGCTCGTTAGAAAATGTTTTCAACTTCGTGTTGAGTCGGCCTTCGGGTTCGATGCTCGATTTTATTCAGCGAATGCCTGCTGGTTAGCAGATGTTCTCAATTTCGTGTTAAGCTGGCCTTCGGGTTCGATGCTCGTTTTTATTTAGCGAATGCCTGCTGGATAGCAGATGTTCTCAACTTCGTGTTGAGCCGGCCTTCGGGTTCGATGCTCGCTTTTATTTAGCAAATGCCTGTTGGTTAGCAGATGTTCTCAACTTCGTGTTGAGCCGGCCTTCGGGTTCGATGCTCGCTTTTATTTAGCGAATGCCTACTGGTTAGCAGATGTTCTCAACTTCGTGTTGAGCCGGCCTTCGGGTTCGATGCTCGCTTTTATTTAGCAAATGCCTGTTGGTTAGCAGATGTTCTCAACTTCGTGTTGAGCTGGCCTTCGGGTTCGATGCTCGATTTTATTTACCAAATGCCTGCTGGTTAGAATATGTTCTCAACTTCGTGTTGAGCTGGCCTTTGGGTTCGATGCTCGCTTTTATTTAGCAAATGCCTGCTGGTTAGCAGATGATCTCAACTTCGTGTTGAGCCGGCCTTCGGGTCCGATGCTCGCTTTTATTTAGCAAGTGCCTGCTGGTTAGCAGATGTTCTCAACTTCGTGTTGAGCTGGCCTTCGGGTTCGAAGCTCACTTTTATTTAGCAAATGCCTGTTGGATAGCAGAGGTTCTCAACTTTGTATTTAGTCGGCCTTCGGGTTTGATGCTCGCTTTTATTTAGCAAATGTCTGCTGGTTCACAGATGTTCTCAACTTCGTGTTGAGCTGGCCTTCAGGTTCGATGCTCGCTTTTATTTAGCGAATGGCTGCTGGTTAGCAGATGATCTCAACTTCGTGTTGAGCCGGCCTTCGGGTTCGACGCTCGCTTTTATTTAGCAAATGCCTGCTGGTTAGCAGATGTTCTCAACTTCGTGTTGAGCCGGCCTTCGGGTTCGACGCTGGCTTTTATTTAGCAAATGCCAGCTGGTTAGCAGATGTTCTCAACTTCGTGTTGAGCTGGCCTTCGGGTTCGTTGCTCACTTTTATTTAGGGAATGCCTGCTGGATAGCAGATGTTCTCAACTTCGTGTTGAGCTGCCTTCGGGTTCGATGCTCGCTTTTATTTAGCAAATGCCTGCTCGTTAAAAATGTTTTCAACTTCGTGTTGAGTCGGCCTTCGGGTTTGATGCTAGATTTTATTCAGCGAATGCCTGCTGGTTAGCAGATGTTCTCAACTTCGTGTTGAGCTGGCCTTCGGGTTCGATGCTCGCTTTTATTTAGCGAATGCCTGCTGGATAGCAGATGTTCTCAACTTCGTGTTGAGCCGGCCTTCGGGTTTGATGCTCGTTTTTATTTACCAAATGTCTGTTGGTTAGCAGATGTTCTCAACTTCGTGTTGAGCCGGCCTTCGGGTTCGATGCTCGCTTTTATTTAGCGAATGTCTGCTGGTTAGTAGATGTTCTCAACTTCGTGTTGAGCCGGCCTTCGGGTTCGATGCTCGCTTTTATTTAGCAAATGCCTGCTGGTTAGCAGATGTTCTCAACTTCGTGTTGAGCTGGCCTTCGGGTTCGATGCTCGCTTTTATTTACCAAATGCCTGCTGGTTAGCAGATGTTCTCAACTTCGTGTTGAGCCGGCCTTCGGGTTCGATGCTCGCTTTTATTTAGCGAATGCCTGCTGGTTAGCAGATGATCTCAACTTCGTGTTGAGCCGGCCTTCGGGTCCGATGCTCGCTTTTATTTAGCAAGTGCCTGCTGGTTAGCAGATGTTCTCAACTTCGTGTTGAGCTGGCCTTCGGGTTCGAAGCTCACTTTTATTTAGCAAATGCCTGTTTGATAGCAGAGGTTCTCAACTTCGTATTTAGTCGGCCTTCGGGTTTGATGCTCGCTTTTATTTAGCAAATGTCTGCTGGTTCACAGATGTTCTCAACTTCGTGTTGAGCTGGCCTTCGGGTTCGATGCTCGCTTTTATTTAGCGAATGGCTGCTGGTTAGCAGATGATCTCAACTTCGTGTTGAGCCGGCCTTCGGGTTCGACGCTCGCTTTTATTTAGCAAATGCCTGCTGGTTAGCAGATGTTCTCAACTTCGTGTTGAGCCGGCCTTCGGGTTCGACGCTCGCTTTTATTTAGCAAATGCCTGCTGGTTAGCAGATGTTCTCAACTTCGTGTTGAGCTGGCCTTCGGGTTCGTTGCTCACTTTTATTTAGGGAATGCCTGCTGGATAGCAGATGTTCTCAACTTCGTGTTGAGCTGCCTTCGGGTTCGATGCTCGCTTTTATTTAGCAAATGCCTGCTCGTTAAAAATGTTTTCAACTTCGTGTTGAGTCGGCCTTCGGGTTTGATGCTAGATTTTATTCAGCGAATGCCTGCTGGTTAGCAGATGTTCTCAACTTCGTGTTGAGCTGGCCTTCGGGTTCGATGCTCGCTTTTATTTAGCGAATGCCTGCTGGATAGCAGATGTTCTCAACTTCGTGTTGAGCCGGCCTTCGGGTTTGATGCTCGCTTTTATTTACCAAATGTCTGTTGGTTAGCAGATGTTCTCAACTTCGTGTTGAGCCGGCCTTCGGGTTCGATGCTCGCTTTTATTTAGCGAATGTCTGCTGGTTAGTAGATGTTCTCAACTTCGTGTTGAGCCGGCCTTCGGGTTCGATGCTCGCTTTTATTTAGCAAATGCCTGCTGGTTAGCAGATGTTCTCAACTTCGTGTTGAGCTGGCCTTCGGGTTCGATGCTCGCTTTTATTTACCAAATTCCTGCTGGTTAGCAGATGTTCTCAACTTCGTGTTGAGCCGGCCTTCGGGTTCGATGCTCGCTTTTATTTAGCAAATGCTTGCTGGTTAGCAGATGTTCTCAACTTCGTGTTGAGCTGGCCTTCGGGTTCGAAGCTCACTTTTATTTAGCGAATGCCTGCTGGATAGCAGATGTTCTCAACTTCGTATTTAGTCGGCCTTCGGGTTTGATGCTTGCTTTTATTTAGCAAATGTCTGCTGGTTCACAGATGTTCTCAACTTCGTGTTGAGCTGGCCTTCGGGTTCGATTCTTGCTTTTATTTAGCAAATGCCTGCTCGTTAGAAAATGTTTTCAACTTCATGTTGAGTCGGCCTTCGGGTTCGATGCTCGATATTATTCAGCGAATGCCTGCTGGTTAGCAGATGTTCTCAATTTCGTGTTAAGCTGGCCTTCGGGTTCGATGCTCGTTTTTATTTAGCGAATGCCTGCTGGATAGCAGATGTTCTCAACTTCTTGTTGAGCCGGCCTTCGGGTTTGTTGCTCGCTTTTATTTACCAAATGCCTGTTGGTTAGCAGATGTTCTCAACTTCGTGTTGAGCCGGCCTTCGGGTTCGATGCTCGCTTTTATTTAGCGAATGCCTACTGGTTAGCAGATGTTCTCAACTTCGTGTTGAGCCGGCCTTCGGGTTCGATGCTCGCTTTTATTTAGCAAATGCCTGCTGGTTAGCAGATGTTCTCAACTTCGTGTTGAGCTGGCCTTCGGGTTCGATGCTCGCTTTTATTTACCAAATGCCTGCTGGTTAGAAGATGTTCTCAACTTCGTGTTGAGCTGGCCTTTGGGTTCGATGCTCGCTTTTATTTAGCAAAGGCCTGCTAGTTAGCAGATGATCTCAACTTCGTGTTGAGCCGGCCTTCGGGTCCGATGCTCGCTTTTATTTAGCATGTGCCTGCTGGTTAGCAGATGTTCTCAACTTCGTGTTGAGCTGGCCTTCGGGTTCGAAGCTCACTTTTATTTAGCAAATGCCTGTTGGATAGCAGAGGTTCTCAACTTCGTATTTAGTCGGCCTTCGGGTTTGATGCTCGCTTTTATTTAGCAAATGTCTGCTGGTTCACAGATGTTCTCAACTTCGTGTTGAGCTGGCCTTCGGGTTCGATGCTCGCTTTTATTTAGCGAATGGCTGCTGGTTAGCAGATGATCTCAACTTCGTGTTGAGCCGGCCTTCGGGTTCGACGCTCGCTTTTATTTAGCAAATGCCTGCTGGTTAGCAGATGTTCTCAACTTCGTGTTGAGCCGGCCTTCAGGTTCGACGCTCGCTTTTATTTAGCAAATGCCTGCTGGTTAGCAGATGTTCTCAACTTCGTGTTGAGCTGGCCTTCGGGTTCGTTGCTCACTTTTATTTAGGGAATGCCTGCTGGATAGCAGATGTTCTCAACTTCGTGTTGAGCTGCCTTCGGGTTCGATGCTCGCTTTTATTTAGCAAATGCCTGCTCGTTAAAAATGTTTTCAACTTCGTGTTGAGTCGGCCTTCGGGTTTGATGCTAGATTTTATTCAGCGAATGTCTGCTGGATAGCAGATGTTCTCAACTTCGTGTTGAGCTGGCCTTCGGGTTCGATGCTCGCTTTTATTTAGCGAATGCCTGCTGGATAGCAGATGTTCTCAACTTCGTGTTGAGCCGGCCTTCGGGTTTGATGCTCGCTTTTATTTACCAAATGTCTGTTGGTTAGCAGATGTTCTCAACTTCGTGTTGAGCCGGCCTTCGGGTTCGATGCTCGCTTTTATTTAGCGAATGTCTGCTGGTTAGTAGATGTTCTCAACTTCGTGTTGAGCCGGCCTTCGGGTTCGATGCTCGCTTTTATTTAGCAAATGCCTGCTGGTTAGCAGATGTTCTCAACTTCGTGTTGAGCTGGCCTTCGGGTTCGATGCTCGCTTTTATTTACCAAATGCCTGCTGGTTAGCAGATGTTCTCAACTTCGTGTTGAGCCGGCCTTCGGGTTCGATGCTCGCTTTTATTTAGCGAATGCCTGCTGGTTAGCAGATGATCTCAACTTCGTGTTGAGTCGGCCTTCGGGTTCGATGCTCGCTTTTATTTAGCAAATGCCTGCTGGTTAGCAGATGTTCTCAACTTCGTGTTGAGCTGGTCTTCGGGTTCGATGCTCAGTTTTATTTAGCGAATGCCTGCTGGTTAGCAGATGTTCTCAACTTCGTATCGAGTCGGCCTTCAGGTTTGATGCTCGCTTTTATTTAGCAAATGTCTGCTGGTTCACAGATGTTCTCAACTTCGTGTTGAGCTGGCCTTCGGGTTCGATGCTCGCTTTTAGTTAGCAAATGCCTGCTGGATAGCAGATGTTCTCAACTTCGTATCGAGTCGGCCTTCGGGTTTGATGCTCGCTTTTATTTAGCAAATGTCTGCTGGTTCACAGATGTTCTCAACTTCGTGTTGAGCTGGCCTTCGGGTTCGATGCTCGCTTTTATTTAGCGAATGGCTGCTGGTTAGCAGATGATCTCAACTTCGTGTTGAGCCGGCCTTCGGGTTCGACGCTCGCTTTTATTTAGCAAATGCCTGCTGGTTAGCAGATGTTCTCAACTTCGTGTTGAGCCGGCCTTCGGGTTCGACGCTCGCTTTTATTTAGCAAATGCCTGCTGGTTAGCAGATGTTCTCAACTTCGTGTTGAGCTGGCCTTCGGGTTCGATGCTCACTTTTATTTAGCGAATGCCTGCTGGATAGCAGATGTTCTCAACTTCGTGTTGAGCTGCCTTCGGGTTCGATGCTCGCTTTTATTTAGCAAATGCCTGCTCGTTAAGAATGTTTTCAACTTCGTGTTGAGTCGGCCTTCGGGTTCGATGCTAGATTTTATTCAGCAAATGCCTGCTGGTTAGCAGATGTTCTCAACTTCGTGTTGAGCTGGCCTTCGGGTTCGATGCTTGCTTTGATTTAGCGAATGCCTGCTGGATAGCAGATGTTCTCAAGTTCGTGTTGAGCCGGCCTTCGGGTTTGATGCTCGCTTTTATTTACCAAATGTCTACTGGTTAGCAGATGTTCTCAACTTCGTGTTGAGCCGGCCTTCGGGTTCGATGCTCGCTTTTATTTAGCGAATGCCTGCTGGTTAGCAGATGATCTCAACTTCGTGTTGAGTCGGCCTTCGGGTTCGATGCTCGCTTTTATTTAGCAAATGCCTGCTGGTTAGCAGATGTTCTCAACTTCGTGTTGAGCTGGTCTTCGGGTTCGATGCTCACTTTTATTTAGCAAATGCCTGTTGGATAGCAGAGGTTCTCAACTTCGTATTTAGTCGGCCTTCGGGTTTGATGCTCGCTTTTATTTAGCAAATGTCTGCTGGTTCACAGATGTTCTCAACTTCGTGTTGAGCTGGCCTTCGGGTTCGATGCTCGCTTTTATTTAGCGAATGGCTGCTGGTTAGCAGATGATCTCAACTTCGTGTTGAGCCGGCCTTCGGGTTCGACGCTCGCTTTTATTTAGCAAATGCCTGCTGGTTAGCAGATGTTCTCAACTTCGTGTTGAGCCGGCCTTCAGGTTCGACGCTCGCTTTTATTTAGCAAATGCCTGCTGGTTAGCAGATGTTCTCAACTTCGTGTTGAGCTGGCCTTCGGGTTCGTTGCTCACTTTTATTTAGGGAATGCCTGCTGGATAGCAGATGTTCTCAACTTCGTGTTGAGCTGCCTTCGGGTTCGATGCTCGCTTTTATTTAGCAAATGCCTGCTCGTTAAAAATGTTTTCAACTTCGTGTTGAGTCGGCCTTCGGGTTTGATGCTAGATTTTATTCAGCGAATGTCTGCTGGATAGCAGATGTTCTCAACTTCGTGTTGAGCTGGCCTTCGGGTTCGATGCTCGCTTTTATTTAGCGAATGCCTGCTGGATAGCAGATGTTCTCAACTTCGTGTTGAGCCGGCCTTCGGGTTTGATGCTCGCTTTTATTTACCAAATGTCTGTTGGTTAGCAGATGTTCTCAACTTCGTGTTGAGCCGGCCTTCGGGTTCGATGCTCGCTTTTATTTAGCGAATGTCTGCTGGTTAGTAGATGTTCTCAACTTCGTGTTGAGCCGGCCTTCGGGTTCGATGCTCGCTTTTATTTAGCAAATGCCTGCTGGTTAGCAGATGTTCTCAACTTCGTGTTGAGCTGGCCTTCGGGTTCGATGCTCGCTTTTATTTACCAAATGCCTGCTGGTTAGCAGATGTTCTCAACTTCGTGTTGAGCCGGCCTTCGGGTTCGATGCTCGCTTTTATTTAGCGAATGCCTGCTGGTTAGCAGATGATCTCAACTTCGTGTTGAGTCGGCCTTCGGGTTCGATGCTCGCTTTTATTTAGCAAATGCCTGCTGGTTAGCAGATGTTCTCAACTTCGTGTTGAGCTGGTCTTCGGGTTCGATGCTCAGTTTTATTTAGCGAATGCCTGCTGGATAGCAGATGTTCTCAACTTCGTATCGAGTCGGCCTTCAGGTTTGATGCTCGCTTTTATTTAGCAAATGTCTGCTGGTTCACAGATGTTCTCAACTTCGTGTTGAGCTGGCCTTCGGGTTCGATGCTCGCTTTTAGTTAGCAAATGCCTGTTCGTTAGAAAATGTTTTCAACTTCGTGTTGAGCTGGCCTTCGGGTTCGATGCTCGCTTTTATTTACCAAATGCCTGCTGGTTAGCAGATGTTCTCAACTTCGTGTTGAGCCGGCCTTCGGGTTCGATGCTCGCTTTTATTTAGCGAATGCCTGCTGGTTAGCAGATGATCTCAACTTCGTGTTGAGTCGGCCTTCGGGTTCGATGCTCGCTTTTATTTAGCAAATGCCTGCTGGTTAGCAGATGTTCTCAACTTCGTGTTGAGCTGGTCTTCGGGTTCGATGCTCAGTTTTATTTAGCGAATGCCTGCTGGATAGCAGATGTTCTCAACTTCGTATCGAGTCGGCCTTCAGGTTTGATGCTCGCTTTTATTTAGCAAATGTCTGCTGGTTCACAGATGTTCTCAACTTCGTGTTGAGCTGGCCTTCGGGTTCGATGCTCGCTTTTAGTTAGCAAATGCCTGTTCGTTAGAAAATGTTTTCAACTTCGTGTTGAGCCGACCTTCGGGTTCGATGCTCGATTTTATTCAGCGAATGCCAGCTGGTTAGCAGATGTTCTCAACTTCGTGTTGAGCTAGCCTTCGGGTTCGATGCTCGCTTTTATTGAGCGAATGCCTGCTGGATAGCAGATGTTCTCAACTTCGTGTTGAGCCGGCCTTCGGGTTTGATGCTCGCTTTTATTTACCAAATGCCTGTTGGTTAGCAGATGTTCTCAACTTCGTGTTGAGCCGGTCTTCGGGTTCGATGCTCGCTTTTATTTAGCGAATGCCTCCTGGTTAGCAGATGTTCTCAACTTTGTGTTGAGCCGGCCTTCGGGTTCGATGCTCGCTTTTATTTAGCAAATGCCTACTGGTTAGCAGATGTTCTCAACTTCGTGTTGAGCTGGCCTTCGGGTTCGATGCTCGCTTTTATATACCAAATGCCTGCTGGTTAGCAGATGTTCTCAACTTCGTGTTGAGCCGACCTTCGGGTTCGATGCTCGCTTCTATTTAGCAAATGCCTGCTGGTTAGCAGATTATCTCAACTTCGTGTGGAGCCGGCCTTCGGGTTCGATGCTCGCTTTTATTTATCAAATGCCTGCTGGTTAGCAGATGTTATCAACTTCGTATTGAGCTGGCCTTCGGGTTCGATGCTCACTTTTATTTAGCGAATGCCTGCTGGATAGCAGATGTTCTCAACTTCGTATTGAGTCGGCCTTCGGGTTTGATGCTCGCTTTTATTTAGCAAATGTCTGCTGGTTCACAGATGTTCTCAACTTCGTGTTGAGCTGGCCTTCGGGTTTGATGCTCGCTTTTATTTAACAAATGCCTGCTCGTTAGAAAATGTTTTCAACTTCGTGTTGAGTCGGCCTTCGGGTTCGATGCTCGATTTTATTCAGCGAATGCCTGCTGGTTAGCAGATGTTCTCAACTTCTTGTTGAGCCGGCCTTCGGGTTCGATGCTCGCTTTTATTTAGCAAATGCCTGCTGGTTAGCAGATGTTCTCAACTTCGTGTTGAGCTGGCCTTCGGGTTCGATGCTCGCTTTTATTTACCAAATGCCTGCTGGTTAGCAGATGTTCTCAACTTCGTGTTGAGCCGGCCTTCGGGTTCGATGCTCGCTTTTATTTAGCGAATGCCTGCTGGTTAGCAGATGATCTCAACTTCGTGTTGAGCCGGCCTTCGGGTCCGATGCTCGCTTTTATTTAGCAAGTGCCTGCTGGTTAGCAGATGTTCTCAACTTCGTGTTGAGCTGGCCTTCGGGTTCGAAGCTCAGTTTTATTTAGCGAATGCCTGCTGGATAGCAGATGTTCTCAACTTCGTATCGAGTCGGCCTTCGGGTTTGATGCTCGCTTTTATTTAGCAAATGTCTGCTGGTTCACAGATGTTCTCAACTTCGTGTTGAGCTGGCCTTCGGGTTCGATGCTCGCTTTTATTTAGCGAATGGCTGCTGGTTAGCAGATGATCTCAACTTCGTGTTGAGCCGGCCTTCGGGTTCGACGCTCGCTTTTATTTAGCAAATGCCTGCTGGTTAGCAGATGTTCTCAACTTCGTGTTGAGCCGGCCTTCGGGTTCGAC
>CAWUDS030002114.1:0-200799 GCA_963859935.3 Lathyrus sativus
TGTTCTCAACTTCGTGTTCAGCCGGCCTTCGGGTTCATGTTCGCTTTTATTTAGCGAATGCCTGCTGGTTAGCAGATGTTCTCAACTTCGTCTTGAGCCGGCCTTCGGGTTCGATGCTCGCTTTTATTTAGCGAATGCCTGCTGGTTAGCAGATGTTATGAACTTCGTGTTGAGCCGGCCTTCGGGTTCGATGCTTGCTTTTATTTAGCTAATGCCTGTTGTTTAGCAGATGTTCTCAACTTCGTGTTAAGCCGGACATCGAGTTCGATGTTCGATTTTATTTAGCGAATGCGTGCTGGTTAGAAGATGTTTTCAACTTCGTGTTGAGCTGGCCTTCGGGTTCGATGCTTACTTTTATTTAGTGATTGCCTGCTGGTTAGCAGATGTTCTCAACTTCGTGTTGAGCCGCCCTTTACGTTCGATGCTCTCTTTTATTTAGCGAATGTCTGTTGGTTAGCATATGTTATAAAATTCATGTTTTTCCGGCCTTCGGGTTCGTTGCTCGCCTTTATTTAGCCCATGCCTGCTGGTTAGCAGATGTTGTCAACTTCATGTTGAGCCAACCTTCGGGTTCGATGCTCACTTTTATTTAGCGAATGCCTGCTGGTTAGCAGATGTTCTCAACTTCGTGTTGAGCTGACTTTTGAGTTCGATGCTTGCTTTTATTTAGCGAATGTTCGCTTTTATTTAGCGCATGCCTGCTGGTTAGCAGATGTTCTCAACATCGTGTAGAGCCGCCCTTTAGGTTCGATGCTCTCTTTTATTTAGAGAATGTCTGATGGTTAGCAGATGTTATAAAATTCGTGTTTTGTCGGCCTTCGGGTTCGTTGCTCGCCTTTATTTAGCACATGCCTGCTTGTTAGCAGATGTTGTCAATTTCATGTTGAGCCAACCTTCGGGTTCGATGCTCGCTTTTATTTAGTGAATGCCTGCTGGTTAGTAGATGTTCTCAACTTCGTGTTGAGCTGGCCTTCGAGTTCGATACTCACTTTTATTTACCGAATGCCTGCTGGATAGCAGATGTTCTCAACTTCGTATTAAGCCGGCCTTCGTGTTTGATACTCGCTTTTATTTAGGAAATGCCTGCAGGTTAGCAGATGTTCTCAACTTCGTGTTGAGCTAACCTTCACGTTCGATGCTCGCTTTTATTTAACAAATGCCTGCTGGTTAGAAAATGTTCTAAACTTCGTGTTGAGCCGGCTTTCGGGTGTGATGCTCGCTTTTATTTAGCGAATGCCTGCTGGTTAGCAGATGTTCTCAACTTCGTCTTGAGCCGGCCTTCGGGTTCGATGCTCGATTTTATTTAGCGAATGCCTGCTGGTTAGCAGATGTTATCAACTTCGTGTTGAGTCGGCCTTCGGGTTCGATGCTCGCTTTTATTTAGCTAATGCCTGTTGTTTAGAAGATGTTCTCAACTTCGTGTTGAACTGGCCATCGAGCTCAATGTTCGATTTTATTTAGCGAATGCGTGCTGGTTAGAAGATGTTCTTAACTTCGTGTTGAGTTGGCCTTCGGGTTCGATGCTTGCTTTTATTCAGTGAATGCCTGCTGGTTAGCAGATGTTCTCAACTTCGTGTTGAGCCGCCCTTTAGGTTCGATGCTCATTTTTATTTAGCGAATGTCTGCTGGTTAGCATATGTTATAAAATTCGTCTTTTGCCGGCCTTCGGGTTCGATGCTCGCCTTTATTTAGCGAATGCCTGCTGGTTAGCAGATGTTCTCAATATCGTGTTGAGCCAACCTTCGGGTTCAATGCTCGCTTTTATTTAGCGAATGCCTGCTGGTTAGCAGATGTTCCCAACTTCGTGTTGAGCCGGCCTTCGGGTTCGATGCTCGCTTTTATTTAACGAATGCCTGCTGGTTAGGAGATGTTCTCAACTTCGTGTTGAGCTGGCCTTCGAGTTCGATGTTCGATTTTATTTAGCGAATGCATGCTAGTTAGTAGATTTTCTCAACTTCGTATTGAGCCGTCCTTCGTGTTTGGTGCTCGCTTTTATTTAGCAAATGCCTGCAGGTTAGCAGATGTTCTTAACTTTATGTTGAGCTGGCCTTCGGGTTCGATGCTCGTTTTTATTTAGCAAATGCCTACTGGTTAGCAAATGTTCTCAACTTCGTGTTGAGTCGGCCTTCGGGTTCGATGCTCGCTTTTATTTAGCGAATGCCTGGTTAATAGCAGATGTTCTCAACTTCGTGTTGAGCCGGCCTTCGGGTTCAATGCTCGCTTTTACTTTGCAAATGCCTGCTGGTTAGCAGATGTTCTCAACTTCGTTTTCATCCGGCCTTCGGGTTCGATGTTCGCTTTTATTTAGCGAATTCCTGCTGGTTAGCAGATGTTCTCAACTTTGTCTTGAGCCGGCCTTCGGGTTCGATGCTTGCTTTTATTTAGTGAATGCCTGGTGGTTAGCATATTTTCTCAACTTCGTGTTGAGCCGCCCTTTTAGTTCGATGCTCGCTTTTATTTAGCGAATGCCTGTTGGTTAGTAGATGTTCTAAACTTCGTGTTAAGCTGGCCTTCGGGTTCGATGCTCGCTTTTATTTAGCGAATGCCTGCTGGTTAGCAGATGTTATCAACTTTGTGTTGAGCCGCCCTTTGGGTTCGATGCTCGCTTTTATTTAGCGAATGCATGCTGGTTAGAAGATATTCTTAACTTCGTGTTGAGCCGGCCTTCGGGTTTGATGCTCGCTTTTATTTAACGAATGCCTGCTGGTTAGCAGATGCTCTCAACTTCGTGTTGCGCAGGCCTTCGGGAATGATGCTTGCTTTTATTTAGCGAATGCCTGCTGGTTAGTAGATGTTCTCAACTTCGTGTTTAGTCGGCCTTCGGGTTCGATGCTCGCTTTTATTTAGCGAATGCCTGCTGGTTAGCAGATGTTGTCAACCTCGTGTTGAGCCGCCCTTCGAGTTCGATTATCACTTTTATTTAGCGAATGCCTGCTGGTTAGCAGATGTTCTAAACTTCGTGTTAAGCTGGCCTTTGGATTTGATGCTCGCTTTTATTTAGCGAATGCTTGCTAGTTAGCAGATGTTCTCAACTTTGTGTTGAGCTGCCCTTTGGGTTCGATGCTCGCTTTTATTTAGCGAATGCATGCTGGTTAGCAGATATTCTCAACTTCGTGTTGAGCCAGCCTTCGGGTTTTATGCTCGCTTTTATTTAGCGAATGCCTGATAGTTAGCAGATGTTCTCAACTTTGTCTTGAGCCGGCCTTCGGGTTCGATGTTCGCTTTTATTTAACGAATGCCTGTTGGTTAGCAGATGTTCTCAACCTCGGGTTGAGCCGCCCTTCGAGTTCGATGCTCCCTTTTATTTAGCGAATGCCTGCTGGTTAGTAGATGTTCTAAACTTCATGTTGAGCTGGCCTTCGAGTTCGATGCTCTCTTTTATTTAGCGAATGCCTGCTGGTTAGCAAATGTTATCAACTTCGTGTTGAGCAGGCCTTCGGGTTCGATGCTCGCTTTTATTTAGCGAATGCATGTTGGTTAGCAGATATTCTAAACTTCGTCTTGAGCCGGCCTTCGGGTTCGATGCTCGCTTTTATTTAGCGAATGCCTGCTGGTTAGCAGATGTTATGAACTTCGTGTTGAGCCGGCCTTCGGGTTCGATGCTTGCTTTTATTTAGCTAATGCCTGTTGTTTAGCAGATGTTCTCAACTTCGTGTTAAGCCGGACATCGAGTTCGATGTTCGATTTTATTTAGCGAATGCGTGCTGGTTAGAAGATGTTTTCAACTTCGTGTTGAGCTGGCCTTCGGGTTCGATGCTTACTTTTATTTAGTGATTGCCTGCTGGTTAGCAGATGTTCTCAACTTCGTGTTGAGCCGCCCTTTACGTTCGATGCTCTCTTTTATTTAGCGAATGTCTGTTGGTTAGCATATGTTATAAAATTCGTGTTTTTCCGGCCTTCGGGTTCGTTGCTCGCCTTTATTTAGCCCATGCCTGCTGGTTAGCAGATGTTGTCAACTTCATGTTGAGCCAACCTTCGGGTTCGATGCTCACTTTTATTTAGCGAATGCCTGCTGGTTAGCAGATGTTCTCAACTTCGTGTTGAGCTGACTTTTGAGTTCGATGCTTGCTTTTATTTAGCGAATGTTCGCTTTTATTTAGCGCATGCCTGCTGGTTAGCAGATGTTCTCAACATCGTGTAGAGCCGCCCTTTAGGTTCGATGCTCTCTTTTATTTAAAGAATGTCTGATGGTTAGCAGATGTTATAAAATTCGTGTTTTGTCGGCCTTCGGGTTCGTTGCTCGCCTTTATTTAGCACATGCCTGCTTGTTAGCAGATGTTGTCAATTTCATGTTGAGCCAACCTTCGGGTTCGATGCTCGCTTTTATTTAGTGAATGCCTGCTGGTTAGTAGATGTTCTCAACTTCGTGTTGAGCTGGCCTTCGAGTACGATACTCACTTTTATTTACCGAATGCCTGCTGGATAGCAGATGTTCTCAACTTCGTATTAAGCCGGCCTTCGTGTTTGATACTCGCTTTTATTTAGGAAATGCCTGCAGGTTAGCAGATGTTCTCAACTTCGTGTTGAGCTAACCTTCACGTTCGATGCTCGCTTTTATTTAACAAATGCCTGCTGGTTAGAAAATGTTCTAAACTTCGTGTTGATCCGGCTTTCGGGTGTGATGCTCGCTTTTATTTAGCGAATGCCTGCTGGTTAGCAGATGTTCTCAACTTCGTCTTGAGCCGGCCTTCGGGTTCGATGCTCGATTTTATTTAGCGAATGCCTGCTGGTTAGCAGATGTTATCAACTTCGTGTTGAGTCGGCCTTCGGGTTCGATGCTCGCTTTTATTTAGCTAATGCCTGTTGTTTAGAAGATGTTCTTAACTTCGTGTTGAACTGGCCATCGAGCTCAATGTTCGATTTTATTTAGCGAATGCGTGCTGGTTAGAAGATGTTCTTAACTTCGTGTTGAGTTGGCCTTCGGGTTCGATGCTTGCTTTTATTTAGTGAATGCCTGCTAGTTAGCAGATGTTCTCAACTTCGTGTTGAGCCGCCCTTTAGGTTCGATGCTCATTTTTATTTAGCGAATGTCTGCTGGTTAGCATATGTTATAAAATTCGTGTTTTGCCGGCCTTCGGGTTCGATGCTCGCCTTTATTTAGCGAATGCCTGCTGGTTAGCAGATGTTCTCAATATCGTGTTGAGCCAACCTTCGGGTTCAATGCTCGCTTTTATTTAGCGAATGCCTGCTGGTTAGCAGATGTTCCCAACTTCGTGTTGAGCCGGCCTTCGGGTTCGATGCTCGCTTTTATTTAACGAATGCCTGCTGGTTAGGAGATGTTCTCAACTTCGTGTTGAGCTGGCCTTCGAGTTCGATGTTCGATTTTATTTAGCGAATGCATGCTAGTTAGTAGATTTTCTCAACTTCGTATTGAGCCGTCCTTCGTGTTTGGTGCTCGCTTTTATTTAGCAAATGCCTGCAGGTTAGCAGATGTTCTTAACTTTATGTTGAGCTGGCCTTCGGGTTCGATGCTCGTTTTTATTTAGCAAATGCCTACTGGTTAGCAAATGTTCTCAACTTCGTGTTGAGTCGGCCTTCGGGTTCGATGCTCGCTTTTATTTAGCGAATGCCTGGTTAATAGCAGATGTTCTCAACTTCGTGTTGAGCCGGCCTTCGGGTTCAATGCTCGCTTTTACTTAGCAAATGCCTGCTGGTTAGCAGATGTTCTCAACTTCGTGTTCATCCGGCCTTCGGGTTCGATGTTCGCTTTTATTTAGCGAATTCCTGCTGGTTAGCAGATGTTCTCAACTTTGTCTTGAGCCGGCCTTCGGGTTCGATGCTTGCTTTTATTTAGTGAATGCCTGGTGGTTAGCATATTTTCTCAACTTCGTGTTGAGCCGCCCTTTTAGTTCGATGCTCGCTTTTATTTAGCGAATGCCTGTTGGTTAGTAGATGTTCTAAACTTCGTGTTAAGCTGGCCTTCGGGTTTGATGCTCGCTTTTATTTAGCGAATGCCTGCTGGTTAGCAGATGTTATCAACTTTGTGTTGAGCCGCCCTTTGGGTTCGATGCTCGCTTTTATTTAGCGAATGCATGCTGGTTAGAAGATATTCTTAACTTCGTGTTGAGCCGGCCTTCGGGTTTGATGCTCGCTTTTATTTAACGAATGCCTGCTGGTTAGCAGATGCTCTCAACTTCGTGTTGCGCAGGCCTTCGGGAATGATGCTTGCTTTTATTTAGCGAATGCCTGCTGGTTAGTAGATGTTCTCAACTTCGTGTTTAGTCGGCCTTCGGGTTCGATGCTCGCTTTTATTTAGCGAATGCCTGCTGGTTAGCAGATGTTGTCAACCTCGTGTTGAGCCGCCCTTCGAGTTCGATTATCACTTTTATTTAGCGAATGCCTGCTGGTTAGCAGATGTTCTAAACTTCGTGTTAAGCTGGCCTTTAGATTTGATGCTCGCTTTTATTTAGCGAATGCTTGCTGGTTAGCAGATGTTCTCAACTTTGTGTTGAGCTGCCCTTTGGGTTCGATGCTCGCTTTTATTTAGCGAATGCATGCTGGTTAGCAGATATTCTCAACTTCGTGTTAAGCCAGCCTTCGGGTTTTATGCTCGCTTTTATTTAGCGAATGCCTGATAGTTAGCAGATGTTCTCAACTTTGTCTTGAGCCGGCCTTCGGGTTCGATGCTCGCTTTTATTTAACGAATGCCTGTTGGTTAGCAGATGTTCTCAACCTCGGGTTGAGCCGCCCTTCGAGTTCGATGCTCGCTTTTATTTAGCGAATGCCTGCTGGTTAGTAGATGTTCTAAACTTCATGTTGAGCTGGCCTTCGAGTTCGATGCTCTCTTTTATTTAGCGAATGCCTGCTGGTTAGCAAATGTTATCAACTTCGTGTTGAGCAGGCCTTCGGGTTCGATGCTCGCTTTTATTTAGCGAATGCATGTTGGTTAGCAGATATTCTAAACTTCGTGTTGAGCCGTCCTTCGGGTTCGATGCTCGCTTTTATTTAGCGAATGCCTGCTGGTTAGCAAATGTTATCAACTTCGTTTTCTGCTGGCCTTCGGGTTCGATGCTCGCTTTTATTTAGCGAATGCCTGCTGGTTAGCAGATGTTCTCAACTTCGTGTTGAGCCGGCCTTCGGGTTCGATGCTCGCTTTTATTTAACGAATGCCTGCTGGTTAACAGATGTTCTTAACTTCATGTTCTGCCGGCCTTCGGGTTCGATGTTCGCTTTTATTTAGCGAATGCCTGCTGGTTAGCAGATGTTCTCAACTTTGTCTTGAGCCGGCCTTCGGGTTCGATGCTCGCTTTTATTTAGCGAATGCCTACTGGATAGCAGATATTCTCAACTTCGTGTTGAGCCGCCCTTCGAGTTTGATGCTCGCTTTTATTTTGCGTATGCCTGCTGGTTAGCAGATGTTCTAAACTTCGTGTTTAGCTGGCCTTCGGGTTCGATGCTCGCTTTTATTTAGAGAATGCCTGCTGGTTTGCAGATGTTCTCAACTTTGTGTTGAGCTGCCCTTCGAGTTCGATGCTCGTTTTTATTTAGCGAATGCCTGCTGGTTTGCAGATTTTCTAAACTTCGTGTTAAGGTGCCCTTCGGGTGCGATGCTCGCTTTTATTTAGCGAATGCCTACTGGTTAGCAGATGCTCTCAACTTTGTGTTGAGCCGCCTTTTGGGTTCGTTGCTCGCTTTTATTTAGCGAATGCATCATGGTTAGAAGATATTCTTAACTTCGTGTTGGGCCGCCCTTCGAGTTCGATGCTCGCTTTTATTTAGCGAATGCCTGCTGGTTAGCCGATGTTCTAAACTTCGTGTTGAGCTGGCCTTCGGGTTCGATGCTCGCTTTTATTTAGCGAATGCTTGCTGGTTAGCAAATGTTATCAACTTCGTTTTAAGATGGCCTTTGGGTTCGATGCTCACTTTTATTTAGCGAATGCATGCTGGTTAGCAGATATTCTCAACTTCGTGTTGAGCCATCCTTCGGGTTCGATGCTCGCTTTTATTTAGCGAATGCCTGCTGGTTAACAGATGTTATTAACTTCGTGTTCTGCCGGCCTTCGGGTTCGATGCTCGCTTTTATTTAGCGAATGCCTGCTGGTTAGCAGATTGAGCCGGCCTTCAGGTTCGATGCTCGCTTTTATTTAGCGAATGTCTGCTGGTTAGCAAATGTTATCAACTTCGTGTTGAGCTGGCCTTCGGGTTCGTTGCTCGCTTTTATTTAGCGAATGCCTGCTGGATAGCAGATGTTCTCAACTTCGTGTTGAGCCGGCCTTCGGGTTCAATGCTCGCTTTTAATTAGCAAATGCCTGCTGGTTAGCAGATGTTCTCAACTTCGTGTTCTGCCGGCCTTCGGGTTCGATGCTCGCTTTTATTTAGCGAATGCCTGCTGGTTAGCAGATGTTCTCAACTTCGTGTTGAGCCGGCCTTCGGGTTCGATGCTCGCTTTTATTTAGCGAATGCCTGCTGGATAGTAGATGTTCTCAACTTCGTGTTGAGCCGCCCTTCGAGTTCGATGCTCGCTTTTATTTAGCGAATGCCTGCTGGTTAGTAGATGTTCTAAACTTCGTGTTAAGCTGGCCTTCGGGTTCGATGCTCGCTTTTATTTAGCGAATGCCTGCTGGTTAGCAGATGTTCTCAACTTTGTGTTGAGCCGCCCTTTGGGTTCGATGCTCACTTTTATTTAGCGAATGCATGCTGGTTAGAAGATATTCTTAACTTCTTGTTGAGCCGGCCTTCGGGTTTGATGCTCGCTTTTATTTAGCGAATGCCTGCTGGTTAGCAGATGTTCTCAACTTCGTGTTGCGCAGGCCTTCGGGATCGATGCTTGCTTTTATTTAGCGAATGCCTGCTGGTTAGTAGATGTTCTCAACTTCGTGTTTAGTCGGCCTTCGGGTTCGATGCTCGCTTTTATTTAGCGAATGCCTGCTGGTTAGCAGATGTTGTCAACTTCGTGTTGAGCCGCCCTTCGAGTTCGATGCTCACTTTTATTTAGCGAATGCCTACTGGTTAGCAGATGTTCTAAACTTCGTGTTAAGCTGGCCTTTGGGTTCGATGCTCGCTTTTATTTAGTGAATGCTTGCTGGTTAGCAGATGTTCTCAACTTTGTGTTGAGCCGCCCTTTGGGTTCGATGCTCGCTTTTATTTAGCAAATTCATGCTGGTTAGCAGATATTCTCAACTTCGTGTTGAGCCAGCCTTCGGGTTTGATGCTCGCTTTTATTTAACAAATGCCTGATAGTTAGCAGATGTTCTCAACTTTGTCTTGAGCCGGACTTCGGGTTCGATGCTCGCTTTTATTTAGCGAATGCCTTCTAATTAACAGATGTTCTTAACTTCATGTTCTGCCGGCCTTCGGGTTCGATGTTCGCTTTTATTTAGCGAATGCCTGCTGGTTAGCAGATGTTCTCAACTTCGTGTTGCGCAGGCCTTCGGGATCGATGCTTGCTTTTATTTATCGAATGCCTGCTGGTTAGTAGATGTTCTCAACTTCGTGTTTAGTCGGCCTTCGGGTTCGATGCTCACTTTTATTTAGCGAATGCCTGCTGGTTAGCAGATGTTGTCAACTTCGTGTTGAGCCGCCCTTCGAGTTCGATGCTCACTTTTATTTAGCGAATGCCTGCTGGTTAGCAGATGTTCTAAACTTCGTGTTAAGCTGGCCTTTGGGTTCGATGCTCGCTTTTATTTAGCGAATGCTTGCTGGTTAGCAGATGTTCTCAACTTTGTGTTGAGCCGCCCTTTGGGTTCGATGCTCGCTTTTATTTAGCGAATGCATGCTGGTTAGCAGATATTCTCAACTTCGTGTTGAGCCAGCCTTCGGGTTTGATGCTCGCTTTTATTTAGCGAATGCCTGATAGTTAGCAGATGTTCTCAACTTTGTCTTGAGTCGGACTTCGGGTTCGATGCGCGCTTTTATTTAACGAATGCCTGTTGGTTAGCAGATGTTCTCAACCTCGGGTTGAGCCGCCCTTCGAGTTTGATGCTCGCTTTTATTTAGCGAATGCCTGCTAGTTAGCAGATGTTCTAAACTTCGTGTTGAGCTGGCCTTCGAGTTCGATGCTCACTTTAATTTAGCGAATGCCTGCTGGTTAGCAAATGTTATCAACTTCGTGTTGAGCAGGCCTTCGGGTTCGATGCTCACTTTTATTTAGCGAATGCATGCTGGTTAGCAGATATTCTAAACTTTGTGTTGAGCCGTCCTTCGGGTTCGATGCTCGCTTTTATTTAGCGAATGCCTATTGGTTAGCAAATGTTATCAACTTCGTGTTCTGCTGGCCTTCGGGTTCGATGCTCGCTTTTATTTAGCGAATGCCTGCTGGTTAGCAGATGTTCTCAACTTCGTGTTGAGCCGGCCTTCGGGTTCGATGCTCGCTTTTATTTAGCGAATGCCTGCTAGTTAACAGATGTTCTTAACTTCATGTTCTGCCGGCCTTCGGGTTCGATGTTCGCTTTTATTTAGCGAATGCCTGCTGGTTAGCAGATGTTCTCAACTTTGTCTTGAGCCGGCCTTCGGGTTCGATGCTCGCTTTTATTTAGCGAATGCCTGCTGGATAGCAGATATTCTCAACTTCGTGTTGAGCCGCCCTTCGAGTTCGATGCTCGCTTTTATTTAGCGTATGCCTGCTGGTTAGCAGATGTTCTAAACTTCGTGTTGAGCTGGCCTTCGGGTTCGATGCTCGCTTTTATTTAGAGAATGCCTGCTAGTTAGCAGATGTTCTCAACTTTGTGTTGAGCTGCCCTTCGAGTTCGATGCTCGCTTTTATTTAGCGAATGCCTGCTGGTTTGCAGATTTTCTAAACTTCGTGTTAAGCTGGTCTTCAGGTGCGATGCTCGCTTTTATTTAGCGAATGCCTGCTAGTTAGCAGATGTTCTCAACTTTTTGTTGAGCCGCCTTTTGGGTTTGTTGCTCGCTTTTATTTAGCGAATGCATCCTGGTTAGAAGATATTCTTAACTTCGTGTTGAGTCGCCCTTCGAGTTCGATGCTCGCTTTTATTTAGCGAATGCCTGCTGGTTAGCAGATGTTCTAAACTTCGTGTTGAGCTGGCCTTCGGGTTCGATGCTCGCTTTTATTTAGCAAATGCCTGATGGTTAGCAAATGTTATCAACTTCGTGTTGAGCTGGCCTTCGAGCTCGATGCTCACTTTTATTTAGCGAATGCATGCTGGTTAGCAGATATTCTCAACTTCGTGTTGAGCCAGCTTTCGGGTTCGATGCTCGCTTTTATTTAGCGAATGCGTGCTGGTTAACAGATGTTCTTAACTTCGTGTTCTGCCGGCCTTTGGGTTCGATGCTCGCTTTTATTTAGCGAATGCCTGCTGGTTAGAAGATTGAGCCGGCCTTCGGGTTCGATGCTCGCTTTTATTTAGCGAATGCCTGCTGGTTAGTAGATGCTCTAAACTTCGTGTTCGGCCGGCCTTCGGGTTCGATGTTCGCTTTTATTTAGAGAATGCCTGCTGGTTAGCAGATGTTCTCAACTTTGTCTTGAGCCGCCCTTCGGGTTCGATGCTCGGTTTCAATTAGCGAATGCCTGCTGGTTAGCAGATGTTCTCAACTTCGTGTTGAGCCGCCCTTCGAGTTCGATGCTCGCTTTTATTTAGCGAATGCCTGCTGGTTAGCAGATGTTCTCAACTTTGTCTTGAGCCGGCCTTCGGGTTCGATGCTCGCTTTTATTTAGCGAATGCCTGCTGGATAGCAGATGTTCCCAACTTCGTGTTGAGCCGCCCTTCGAGTTCGATGCTCGCTTTTATTTAGCTAATGCCTGCAGATTAGCAGATGTTCTAAACTTCGTGTTGAGCTGGCCTTCGGGTTCGATGCTCGCTTTTATTTAGAGAATGCCTGCTGGTTAGCAGATGTTCTCAACTTCGTGTTGAGCCGACCTTCGGGTTTGATGCTCGCTTTTATTTAGCGAATGCCTGCTGGTTACTAGATGTTCTCAACTTCGTGTCCAGCCGGCCTTCGGGTTCGATGTTCGCTTTTGTTTAGCGAATGCCTGCTGGTTAGCAGATGTTCTCAACTTTGTCTTGAGCCGGCCTTTGGGTTCGATGCTCGCTTTTATTTAGCGAATGCCTGCTGGTTAGCAGATGTTCTCAACTTCGTGTTGAGCCGCCCTTCGAGTTCGATGCTCGCTTTTATTTAGCGAATGCATCCTGGTTAGAAGATATTCTTAACTTCGTGTTGAGTCGCCCTTCGAGTTCGATGCTCGCTTTTATTTAGCGAATGCCTGCTGGTTAGCAGATGTTGTAAACTTCGTGTTGAGCTGGCCTTCGGGTTCGAACCTCGCTTTTATTTAGTGAATGCCTGCTGGTTAGCAAATGTTATCAACTTCGTGTTGAGCTGGCCTTTGGGTTCGATGCTCGCTTTTATTTTTAGCGAATGCATGCTGGTTAGCAGATATTCTCAACTTCGTGTTGAGCCAGCCTTCGGGTTCGATGCTCGCTTTTATTTAGCGAATACCTGCTGGTTAACAGATGTTCTTAACTTCGTGTTCTGCCGGCCTTCGGGTTCGATCCTCGCTTTTATTTAGCGAATGCCTGCTGGTTAGCAGATGTTCTCAACTTCATGTTGAGCCGGCCTTCGGTTCGATGCTCGCTTTTATTTAGCGAATGCCTGCTGGTTAGCAGATGTTCTCAACTTCGTGTTGAGCCGCCCTTCGAGTTCGATGCTCGTTTTTATTTAGCGAGTGCCTGCTGGTTAGCAGATGTTCTCAACTTTGTCTTGAGTCGGCCTTCGGGTTTGACGCTCGCTTTTATTTAGCGAATGCCTGCTGGATAACAGATGTTCTCAACTTCGTGTTGAGCCACCCTTCGAGTTCGATGCTCGCTTTTATTTAGCGAATGCCTGCAGGTTAGCAGATGTTCTCAACTTTGTCTTGAGCCGGCCTTCGGGTTCAATGCTCGCTTTTATTTAGCGAATGCCTGCTGGATAACAGATGTTCTCAACTTCGTGTTGAGCCACCCTTCGAGTTCGATCCTCGCTTTTATTTAGCGAATGCCTGCTGGTTAGCAGATTTTCTAAACTTCATGTTAAGCTGGCCTTCGGGTGCGATGCTCGCTTTTATTTAGCGAATGCCTGCTGGTTAGCAGATGTTCTCAACTTTGTGTTGAACCGCCCTTAGGGTTCGATGCTCGTTTTTATTTAGCGAATGCATCCTAGTTAGAAGATATTCTCAACTTCGTGTTGAGCCTCCCTTCGAGTTCGATGCTCGCTTTTATTTAGCGAATGCCTGCTGGTTAGCAGATGTTCTCAACTTCGTGTTGAGCCGGCCTTCGGGTTCGATGCTCGCTTTTATTTAGCGAATGCGTGCTGGTTAGCAAATGTTATCAACTTCGTATTGAGCTAGCCTTCGGGTTCGATGCTCGCTTTTAGTTAGAGAATGCATGCTGGTTAGCAGATATTCTCAACTTCGTGTTGAGCCAGCCTTCGGGTTCGATGCTCGCTTTTATTTAGCGAATGCCTGCTGGTTAGCAGATGTTCTCAACTTCGTGTTGAGCCATCCTTCGAGTTTGATGCTCGCTTTTATTTAGCGAATGCCTGCTGGTTAGCAGATGTTCTCAACTTTGTCTTGAGCCGGCCTTCGGTTCGATGCTCGCTTTTATTTAGCGAATGCCTGCTGGATAGCAGATATTCCCAACTTCGTGTTGAGCTGCCCTTCGAGTTCGATGCTCGCTTTTATTTAGCTAATGCATGCAGGTTAGCAGATCTTCTAAACTTCGTGTTGAGCTGGCCTTCGGGTTCGATGCTCGCTTTTATTTAGAGAATGCCTGCTGGTTAGCAGATGTTCTCAACTTCGTGTTGAGCCGGCCTTCGGGTTTGATGCTCGCTTTTATTTAGCGAATGCCTGCTGGTTAGTAGATGTTCTAAACTTCGTGTCCAGCCGGCCTTCGGGTTCGATGTTCGCTTTTGTTTAGCGAATGCCTGCTGGTTAGCAGATGTTCTCAACTTTGTCTTGAGCCGGCCTTCGGGTTCGATGCTCGCTTTTATTTAGCGAATGCCTGCTGGTTAGCAGATGTTCTCAACTTCGTGTTGAGCCGCCCTTCGAGTTCGATGCTCGCTTTTATTTAGCGAATGCATCCTGGTTAGAAGATATTCTTAACTTCGTGTTGAGCCGCCCTTCGAGTTCGATGCTCGCTTTTATTTAGCGAATGCCTGCTGGTTAACAGATGTTGTAAACTTCGTGTTGAGCTGGCCTTCGGGTTCGATGCTCGCTTTTATTTAGCGAATGCCTGCTGGTTAGCAAATGTTATCAACTTCGTGTTGAGCTGGCCTTCGGGTTCGATGCTCGCTTTTATTTTTAGCGAATGCATGCTGGTTAGCAGATATTCTCAACTTCGTGTTGAGCCAGCCTTCGGGTTCGATGCTCGCTTTTATTTAGCGAATACCTGCTGGTTAACAGATGTTCTTAACTTCGTGTTCTGCCGGCCTTCGGGTTCGATGCTCGCTTTTATTTAGCAAATGCCTGCTGGTTAGCAGATGTTCTCAACTTCATGTTGAGTCGGCCTTCGGGTTCGATGCTCGCTTTTATTTAGCGAATGCCTGTTGGTTAGCAGATGTTCTCAACTTCGTGTTGAGCCGCCCTTCGAGTTCGATGCTCGCTTTTATTTAGCAAATGCCTGCTGGTTAGTAGATGTTCTCAACTTCGTGTCCAGCCGGCCTTCGGGTTCGATGTTCGCTTTTGTTTAGCGAATGTCTGCTGGTTAGCAGATGTTCTCAACTTTGTCATGAGCCGGCCTTTGGGTTCGATGCTCGCTTTTATTTAGCGAATGCCTGCTGGTTAGCAGATGTTCTCAACTTCGTGTTGAGCCGCCCTTCGAGTTCGATGCTCGCTTTTATTTAGCGAATGCATCCTGGTTAGAAGATATTCTTAACTTCGTGTTGAGCCGCCCTTCGAGTTCGATGCTCGCTTTTATTTAGCGAATGCCTGCTGGTTAACAGATGTTGTAAACTTCGTGTTGAGCTGGCCTTCGGGTTCGATGCTCGCTTTTATTTAGCGAATGCCTGCTGGTTAGCAAATGTTATCAACTTCGTGTTGAGCTGGCCTTCGGGTTAGATGCTCGCTTTTATTTTTAGCGAATGCATGCTGGTTAGCAGATATTCTCAACTTCGTGTTGAGCCAGCCTTCGGGTTCGATGCTCGCTTTTATTTAGCGAATACCTGCTGGTTAACAGATGTTCTTAACTTCGTGTTCTGCCGGCCTTCGGGTTCGATGCTCGCTTTTATTTAGCGAATGCCTGCTGGTTAGCAGATGTTCTCAACTTCATGTTGAGCCGGCCTTCGGGTTCGATGCTCGCTTTTATTTAGCGAATGCCTGCTGGTTAGCAGATGTTCTCAACTTCGTGTTGAGCCGCCCTTCAAGTTCGATGCTCGCTTTTATTTAGCGAGTGCCTGCTGGTTAGCAGATGTTCTCAACTTTGTCTTGAGTCGGCCTTCGGGTTTGATGCTCGCTTTCATTTAGCGAATGCCTGCTGGATAACAGATGTTCTCAACTTCGTGTTTAGCCACCCTTCGAGTTCGATGCTCGCTTTTATTTAGCGAATGCCTGCAGGTTAGCAGATGTTCTCAACTTTGTCTTGAGCCGGCCTTCGGGTTCAATGCTCGCTTTTATTTAGCGAATGCCTGCTGGATAGAAGATGTTCTCAACTTCGTGTTGAGCCGCCCTTCGAGTTCGATCCTCGCTTTTATTTAGCAACTGCCTGCTGGTTAGCAGATTTTCTAAACTTCATGTTAAGCTGGCCTTCGGGTGCGATGCTCGCTTTTATTTAGCGAATGCCTGCTGGTTAGCAGATGTTCTCAACTTTATGTTGAACCGCCCTTTGGGTTCGATGCTCGCTTTTATTTAGCGAATGCCTCCTAGTTACAAGATATTCTCAACTTCGTGTTGAGCCTCCCTTCGAGTTCGATGCTCGCTTTTATTTAGCGAATGCCTGCTGGTTAGCAGATGTTCTCAACTTCGTGTTGAGCCGGCCTTCGGGTTCGATGCTCGCTTTTATTTAGAGAATGCCTGCTGGTTAGCAAATGTTATCAACTTCGTATTGAGCTAGCCTTCGGGTTCGATGCTCGCTTTTATTTAGCGAATGCATGCTGGTTAGCAGATATTCTCAACTTCGTGTTGAGTCAGCCTTCGGGTTCGATGCTCGCTTTTATTTAGCGAATGCCTGCTGGTTAACAGATGTTCTTAACTTCGTGTTCTGCTGGCCTTCGGGTTCGATGCTCGCTTTTATTTAGCGAATGCCTGCTGGTTAGAAGATGTTCTCAATTTCGTGTTGAGTCGGCCTTCGGGTTTGATGCTTGCTTTTATTTAGCGAATGCCTGCTGGTTAGTATATGTTCTCAACTTCGTGTTCAGCCGGCCTTCGGGTTCGATGTTCGCTTTTATTTAGAGAATGCCTGCTGGTTAGCAGATGTTCTCAACTTTGTCTAGAGCCGGCCTTCGGGTTCGATGCTCGCTTTTATTTAGCGAATGCCTGCTGGTTTGCAGATGTTCTCAACTTCGTGTTGAGCCGCCCTTCGAGTTCGATGCTCGCTTTTATTTAGCTAATGCCTGCTGGTTAGCAGATGTTCTAAACTTCGTGTTGAGCTGGCCTTCGGGTTCGATGCTCGCTTTTATTTAGAGAATGCCTGTTGGTTTGCAGATGTTCTCAACTTCGTGTTGAGCCGGCCTTCGGGTTTGATGCTCACTTTTATTTAGTGAATGCCTGCTGGTTAGTAGATGTTCTCAACTTCGTGTTCAGCCGGCCTTCGGGTTCGATGTTCGCTTTTATTTAGCGAATGCCTGCTGGTTAGCAGATGTTCTCAACTTTGTATTGAGCCGGCCTTCGGGTTCGATGCTCGCTTTTATTTAGCGAATGCCTGCTGGTTAGCAGATGTTCTCAACTTCGTGTTGAGCCGCCCTTCGAGTTTGATGCTCGCTTTTATTTAGCGAATGCTTGCTGGTTAGCAGATGTTCTCAACTTTGTCTTGAGTCGGCCTTCGGTTCGATGCTCGCTTTTATTTAGCGAATGCCTGCTGGATAGCAGATGTTCCCAACTTCGTGTTGAGCTGCCCTTCGAGTTCGATGGTCGCTTTTATTTAGCTAATGCATGCAGGTTAGCAGATCTTATAAACTTCGTGTTGAGCTGGCCTTCGGGTTCGATGCTCGCTTTTATTTAGAGAATGCCTGCTGGTTAGCAGATGTTCTCAACTTCGTGTTGAGCCGGCCTTCGGTTTTGATGCTCGCTTTTATTTAGCGAATGCCTGCTGGTTAGTAGATGTTCTAAACTTCGTGTCCAGCCGGCCTTCGGGTTCGATGTTCGCTTTTCTTTAGCGAATGCCTGCTGGTTAGCAGATGTTCTCAACTTTGTCTTGAGCCGGCCTTCGGGTTCGATGCTCGCTTTTATTTAGCGAATGCCTGCTGGTTAGCAGATGTTCTCAACTTCGTGTTGAGCCGCCCTTCGAGTTCGATGCTCGCTTTTATTTAGCGAATGCATCCTGGTTAGAAGATATTCTTAACTTCGTGTTGAGCCGCCCTTCGAGTTCGATGCTCGCTTTTATTTAGCGAATGCCTGCTGGTTAACAGATGTTGTAAACTTCGTGTTGAGCTGGTCTTCGGGTTCGATGCTCGCTTTTATTTAGCGAATGCCTGCTGGTTAGCAAATGTTATCAACTTCGTGTTGAGCTGGCCTTCGGGTTCGATGCTCGCTTTTATTTTTAGCGAATGCATGCTGGTTAGCAGATATTCTCAACTTCGTGTTGAGCCAGCCTTCGGGTTCGATACTCGCTTTTATTTAGCGAATACCTGCTGGTTAACAGATGTTCTTAAGTTCGTGTTCTGCCGGCCTTCGGGTTCGATGCTCGCTTTTATTTAGCAAATGCCTGCTGGTTAGCAGATGCTCTCAACTTCATGTTGAGCCGGCCTTCGGGTTCGATGCTCGCTTTTATTTAGCGAATGCCTGCTGGTTAGCAGATGTTCTCAACTTCGTGTTGAGCCGCCCTTCGAGTTCGATGCTCGCTTTTATTTAGCGAATGCCTGCAGGTTAGTAGATGTTCTCAACTTCGTGTCCAGCCGGCCTTCGGGTTCGATGTTCGCTTTTGTTTAGCGAATGCCTGCTGGTTAGCAGATGTTCTCAACTTTGTCTTGAGCCAGCCTTTGGGTTCGATGCTCGCTTTTATTTAGCGAATGCCTGCTGGTTAGCAGATGTTCTCAACTTCGTGTTGAGCCGCCCTTCGAGTTCGATGCTCGCTTTTATTTAGCGAATGCATCCTGGTTAGAAGATATTCTTAACTTCGTGTTGAGCCGCCCTTTGAGTTCGATGCTCGCTTTTATTTAGCGAATGCCTGCTGGTTAACAGATGTTGTAAACTTCGTGTTGAGCTGGCCTTCGGGTTCGATGCTCGCTTTTATTTAGCGAATGCCTGCTGGTTAGCAGATGTTCTCAACTTCGTGTTGAGCCGCCCTTCAAGTTCGATGCTCGCTTTTATTTAGCGAGTGCCTGCTGGTTAGCAGATGTTCTCAAATTTGTCTTGAGTCGGCCTTCGGGTTTGATGCTCGCTTTTATTTAGCGAATGCCTGCTGGATAACAGATGTTCTCAACTTCGTGTTGAGCCACCCTTCGAGTTCGATGCTCGCTTTTATTTAGCGAATGCCTGCAGGTTAGCAGATGTTCTCAACTTTGTCTTGTGCCGGCCTTCGGGTTCAATGCTCGCTTTTATTTAGCGAATGCCTGCTGGATAGAAGATGTTCTCAACTTCGTGTTGAGCCGCCCTTCGAGTTCGATCCTCGCTTTTATTTAGCGAATGCCTGCTGGTTAGCAGATTTTCTAAACTTCATGTTAAGCTGGCCTTCGGGTGCGATGCTCGCTTTTATTTAGCGAATGCCTGCTGGTTAGCAGATGTTCTCAACTTTGTGTTGAACCGCCCTTTGGGTTCAATGCTCGCTTTTATTTAGCGAATGCATCCTTGTTAGAAGATATTCTCAACTTCGTGTTGAGCCTCCCTTCGAGTTCGATGCTCGCTTTTATTTAGCGAATGCCTGCTGGTTAGCAGATGTTCTCAACTTCATGTTGAGCCGGCCTTCGGGTTCGATGCTCGCTTTTATTTAGAGAATGCCTGCTGGTTAGCAAATGTTATCAACTTCATATTGAGCTGGCCTTCGGGTTCGATGCTCGCTTTTATTTAGCGAATGCATGCTGGTTAGCAGATATTCTCAACTTCGTGTTGAGCCAGCCTTCGGGTTCGATGCTCATTTTATTTAGCGAATGCCTGCTGGTTTGCAGATGTTCTCAACTTCGTGTTGAGCCGCCCTTCGAGTTCGATGCTCGCTTTTATTTAGCTAATGCCTGCTGGTTAGCAGATGTTCTAAACTTCGTGTTGAGCTGGCCTTCAGGTTCAATGCTCGCTTTTATTTAGAGAATGCCTTTTGGTTAGCAGATGTTCTCAACTTCGTGTTGAGCCGGCCTTCGGGTTTGATGCTCACTTTTATTTAGTGAATGCCTGCTGGTTAGTAGATATTCTAAACTTCGTGTTCAGCCGGCCTTCGGGTTCGATGTTCGCTTTTATTTAGCGAATGCCTACTGGTTAGCAGATGTTCTCAACTTTGTCTTGAGTCGGCCTTCGGGTTCGATGCTCGCTTTTATTTAGCGAATGCCTGCTGGTTAGCAGATGTTCTCAACTTCGTGTTGAGCCGACCTTCGAGTTCGATGCTCGCTTTTATTTAGCGAATGCCTGCTGGTTAGCAGATGTTCTCAACTTTGTCTTGAGCCGGCCTTCGGGTTCGATGCTCGCTTTTATTTAGCGAATGCCTGCTGGATAGCAGATGTTCTCAACTTCGTGTTGAGCCGCCCTTCGAGTTCGATGCTCGATTTTTTTTAGCGAATGCCTGCAGGTTAGCAGATGTTCTAAACTTCGTGTTGAGATGGCCTTCGGGTTCGATGCTCGCTATTATTTAGCGAGTGCCTGCTGGTTAGCAGATGTTCTCAACTTTGTCTTGAGTCGGCCTTCGGGTTCGATGCTCGCTTTTATTTAGCGAATGCCTGCTGGATAACAGATGTTCTCAACTTCGTGTTGAGCCGCCCTTCGAGTTTAATGCTCGCTTTTATTTAGCGAATGCCTGCAGGTTAGCAGATGTTCTCAACTTTGTCTTGAGTCGGCCTTCGGGTTCGATGCTCGCTTTTATTTAGCGAATGCCTGCTGGATAGCAGATGTTCTCAACTTCGTGTTGAGCCGCCCTTCGAGTTCGATGCTCGCTTTTATTTAGCAAATGCCTGCTGGTTAGCAGATTTTCTAAACTTCGTGTTAGGCTGGCCTTCGGGTGCGATGCTCGCTTTTATTTAGCGAATGCCTGGTGGTTAGCGGATGTTCTAAACTTTGTGTTGAACCGCACTTTGGGATCGATGCTCGCTTTTATTTAGCGAATGCATCGTAGTTAGAAGATATTCTCAACTTCGTGTTGAGCCTCCCTTCGAGTTCGATGCTCGCTTTTATTTAGCGAATGCCTGCTGGTTAGCAGATGTTCTCAACTTCGTGTTGAGCCGGCCTTCGGGTTCGATGCTCGCTTTTATTTAGCGAATGCTTGCTGGTTAGCAAATGTTATCAACTTCGTATTGAGCTGGCCTTCGGGTTCGATGCTCGCTTTTATTTAGCGAATGCATGCTGGTTAGCAGATATTCTCAACTTCGTGTTGAGCCAGCCTTCGGGTTCGATGCTCGCTTTTATTTAGCGAATGCCTGCGGGTTAACAGATGTTCTTAACTTCGTGTTCTGCCGGCGTTCGGGTTCGATGCTCGCTTTTATTTAGCGAATGCCTGCTGGTTAGCAGATGTTCTCAATTTCGTGTTGAGCTGGCCTTCGGGTTCGATGCTCGCTTTTATTTAGCGAATGCCTGTTGGTTAGTAGATGTTCTCAACTTCGTGTTCAGCCGGCCTTCAGGTTCGATGTTCGCTTTATTTAGCGAATTCCTGCTGGTTAGCAGATGTTCTCAACTTTCTCTTGAGCTGGCCTTCGGGTTCGATGCTCGCTTTTATTTAGCGAATGCCTGCTGGTTAGCAGATGTTCTCAACTTTGTGTTGAGCCGCCCTTCGAGTTCGATGCTCGCATTTATTTAGCTAATGCCTGCTGGTTAGCAGATGTTCTAAATTTCGTGTTGAGCTGGCCTTCGGGTTCGATGCTCGCTTTTATTTAGAGAATGCCTGTTGGTTAGCAGATGTTCTCAACTTCGTGTTGAGTCGGCCTTCGGGTTTGATGCTCGCTTTTATTTAGCGAATGCCTGCTGGTTAGTAGATGTTCTCAACTTCGTGTTCAGCCGGCCTTCGGGTTCAATGTTCGCTTTTATTTAGCGAATGCCTGCTGGTTAGCAGATGTTCTCAACTTTGTCTTGAGCCGGCCTTCGGGTTCGATGCTCGCTTTTATTTAGCGAATGCCTGCTGGTTAGTAGATGTTCTCAACTTCGTGTTGATTCGGCCTTCGAGCTCGATGCTCGCTTTTATTTAGCGAATGCCTGCTGGTTAGCAGATGTTCTCAACTTTGTCTTGAGCCGGCCTTCGGGTTCGATGCTCGCTTTTATTTAGAGAATGCTTGCTGGATAGAAGATGTTCTCAACTTCGTGTTGAGCAGGCCTTTGGGTTCGATGCTTGCTTTTATTTAGTGAATGCATGCTGGTTAGCAGATATTCTAAACTTCGTGTTGAGCCGGCCTTCGGGTTCGATGCTCGCTTTTATTTAGCGAATGCCTGCTGGTTAGCAAATGTTATCAACTTCGTGTTCTGCCGGCCTTCGGGTTCGATCCTCGCTTTTATTTAGCGAATGCCTGCTGGTTAGCAGATGTTCTCAACTTCGTGTTGAGCCGGCCTTCGGGTTCGATGCGCGCTTTTATTTAGCGAATGCCTGCTGGTTAACAGATGTTCTTAACTTCATGTTCTGCCGGCCTTCGGGTTCGATGTTCGCTTTTATTTAGCGAATGCCTGCTGGTTAGCAGATGTTCTCAACTTTGTCTTGAGCCGGCCTTCGGGTTCGATGCTCGCTTTTATTTAGCGAATGCCTGCTGGATAACAGATGTTCTCAACTTCGTGTTGAGCCGCCCTTCGAGTTCGATGCTCGCTTTTATTTAGCGAATGCCTGCAGGTTAGCAGATGTTCTCAACTTTGTCTATAGCCGGCCTTCGGGTTCGATGCTCGCTTTTATTTAGCGAATGCCTGCTGGATAGTAGATGTTCTCAACTTCGTGTTGAGCCGCCCTTCGAGTTCGATGCTCGCTTTTATTTAGCGAATGCCTCCTGGTTAGCAGATTTGCTAAACTTCGTGTTAAGCTGGCCTTCGGGTGCGATGCTCGCTTTTGTTTAGCGAATGCCTGCTGGTTAGCAGATGTTCTCAACTTTGTGTTGAACCGCCCTTCGGGTTCGATGCTCGCTTTTATTTAGCGAATGCATCCCAGTTAGAAGATATTCTCAACTTCGTGTTGAGCCTCCCTTCGAGTTTGATGCTCGCTTTTATTTAGCAAATGCATGCTGGTTAGCAGATATTCTCAACTTCGTGTTGAGCCAGCCTTCGGGTTCGATGCTCGCTTTTATTTATCGAATGCCTGCTGGTTAACAGATGTTCTTAACTTCGTGTTCTGCCGGCCTTCGGGTTCGATGCTCGCTTTTATTTAGCGAATGCCTGCTGGTTAGGAGATGTTCTCAATTTCGTGTTGAGTCGGCCTTGGGGTTCGATGCTCGCTTTTATTTAGCGAATGCCTGCTGGTTAGTAGATGTTCTCAACTTCGTGTTCAGCCGGCCTTCAGGTTCGATGTTCGCTTTTATTTAGCGAATTCCTGCTGGTTAGCAGATGTTCTCAACTTTCTCTTGAGCTGGCCTTCGGGTTCGATACTCGCTTTTATTTAGCGAATGCCTGCTGGTTAGCAGATGTTCTCAACTTTGTGTTGAGCCGCCCTTCGAGTTCGATGCTCGCTTTTATTTAGCTAATGCCTGCTGGTTAGCAGATGTTCTAAATTTCGTGTTGAGCTGGCCTTCGGGTTCGATGCTCGCTTTTATTTAGAGAATGCCTGTTGGTTAGCATATGTTCTCAACTTCGTGTTGAGCCGGCCTTCGGGTTTGATGCTCGCTTTTATTTAGCGAATGCCTGCTGGTTAGTAGATGTTCTCAACTTCGTGTTCAGCCGGCCTTCGGGTTCGATGTTCGCTTTTATTTAGCGAATTCCTGCTGGTTAGCAGATGTTCTCAACTTTGTCTTGAGTGGGCCTTCGGGTTCGATGCTCGCTTTTATTTAGCGAATGCCTGCTGGCTAGCAGATGTTCTCAACTTCGTGTTGATCTGGCCTTCGAGTTCGATGCTCGCTTTTATTTAGCGAATGCCTGCTGGTTAGCAGATGTTCTCAACTTTGTCTTGAGCCGGCCTTCGGGTTCGAAGCTCGCTTTTATTTAGCGAATGCATGCTGGTTAGCAGATATTCTAAACTTCGTGTTGAGCCGGCTTTCGGGTTCGATGCTCGCTTTTATTTAGCGAATTCCTGCTATTTAGCAAATGAAATCAACTTCGTGTTCTGCCGGCCTTCGGGTTCGATGCTCACTTTTATTTAGCGAATGCCTGCTGGTTAGCAGATGTTCTCAACTTCTTGTTGAGCCGGCCTTTGGGTTCGATGCTCGCTTTTATTTAGCGAATGCCTGCTGGTTAGCAGATGTTCTCAACTTCGTGTTGAGCCACCCTTCGAGTTCGATACTCTCTTTTATTTAGCGAATGCCTGCTGGTTAGCAGATGTTCTCAACATTGTCTTGAGCCGGCCTTCGGGTTCGATGCTCGCTTTTATTTAGCGAATGCCTGCTGGTTAGCAGATGTTCTCAACTTCGTGTTGAGCCGACCTTTGGGTTTGATGCTCACTTTTATTTAGCGAATGCCTGCTAGTTAGTAGATGTTCTCAACTTCGTGTTCAGCCGGACTTCGGGTTCGATGTTCGCTTTTATTTAGTGAATGCCTGCTGGATAGCAGATGTTCTCAACTTCATGTTGAGCCGGCCTTCGGGTTCGATGCTCGCTTTTATTTAGCGAATGCCTGCTGGTTAGCAGATGTTCTCAACTTCGTGTTGAGCCGCCCTTCGAGTTCGATGCTCGCTTTTATTTAGCGAGTTCCTGCTGGTTAGCAGATGTTCTCAACTTTGTCTTGAGTCGGCCTTCGGGTTCGATGCTCGCTTTTATTTAGAGAATGCCTGCTGGATAACAGATGTTCTCAACTTTGTGTTGAGTCGCCCTTCGAGTTCGATGCTCGCTTTTATTTAGCGAATGCCTGCAGGTTAGCAGATGTTCTCAACTTTGTCTTGAGCCGGCCTTCGGGTTCGATGCTCGCTTTTATTTAGCGAATGCCTGCTGGATAGCAGATGTTCTCAACTTCGTGTTGAGCCGCCCTTCGAGTTCGATGCTCGCTTTTATTTAGCGAATGCCTGCTGGTTAGCAGATTTTCTAAACTTCGTGTTAACCTGGCCTTCGGGTGCGATGCTCGCTTTTATTTAGCGAATGCCTGCTGGTTAGCAGATGTTCTCAACTTTGTGTTGAACCGCCCTTTAGGTTCGATGCTCGCTTTTATTTAGCGAATGCATCCTAGTAAGAAGATATTCTCAACTTCGTGTTGAGCCTGCCTTCGAGTTCGATGCTCGCTTTTATTTAGCGAATGCCTGCTGGTTAGCAGATGTTCTCAACTTCGTGTTGAGCCGGCCTTCGGGTTCGATGCTTGCTTTTATTTAGCGAATGCCTGCTGGTTAGCAGATGTTCTCAACTTCGTGTTGAGCCGGCCTTCGGGTTTGATGCTCGCTTTTATTTAGCGTATGCCTGCTGGTTAGTAGATGTTCTCAACTTCGTGTTCAGCCGGCCTTCGGGTTCGATGTTCGTTTTATTTAGCGAATGCCTGCTGGTTAGCAGATGTTCTCAACTTTGTCTTGAGCCGGCCTTCGGGTTCGATGCTCGCTTTTATTTAGCGAATGCCTGCTGGTTAGCAGATGTTCTCAACTTCGTGTTGATCCGGCCTTCGGGTTCGATGCTCGCTTTTATTTAGAGAATGCATGCTGGTTAGCAGATATTCTAAACTTCGTGTTGAGCCGGCCTTCGGGTTCAATGCTCGCTTTTATTTAGCGAATGCCTGCTGGTTTGCAAATGTTATCAACTTCGTGTTCTGACGGCCTTCTGGTTCGATGCTCGCTTTTATTTAGCGAATGCCTGCAGGTTAGTAGATGTTCTCAACTTCGTGTTGAGCCGGCCTTCGGGTTCGATGCGCGCTTTTATTTAGCGAATGCCTGCTGGTTAACAGATGTTCTTAACTTCATGTTCTGCCGGCCTTCGGGTTCGATGTTCGCTTTTATTTAGCGAATGCCTGCTGGTTAGCAGATGTTCTCAACTTTGTCTTGAGCCGGCCTTCGGGTTCGATGCTCACTTTTATTTAGCGAATGCCTGCTGGATAGCAGATGTTCTCAACTTCGTGTTGAGCCGCCCTTCGAGTTCGATGCTCGCTTTTATTTAGCGAATGCCTACTGGTTAGCAGATTTTCTAAACTTCGTGTTAACCTGGTCTTCGGGTGCGATGCTCGCTTTTATTTAGCGAATGCCTGCTGGTTAGCAGATGTTCTCAACTTTGTGTTGAACCGCCCTTTAGGTTCGATGCTCGCTTTTATTTAGCGAATGCATCCTAGTAAGAAGATATTCTCAACTTCGTGTTGAGCCTGCCTTCGAGTTCGATGCTCGCTTTTATTTAGCGGTTGCCTGCTGGTTAGCAGATGTTCTCAACTTCGTGTTGAGCCGGCCTTCGCGTTCGATGCTCGCTTTTATTTAGCGAATGCCTGCTGGTTAGCAGATGTTCTCAACTTCGTGTTGAGCCGGCCTTCGGGTTTGATGCTCGCTTTTATTTAGCGTATGCCTGCTGGTTAGTAGATGTTCTCAACTTCGTGTTCAGCCGGCCTTCGGGTTCGATGTTCGCTTTTATTTAGCGAATGCCTGCTGGTTAGCAGATGTTCTCAACTTTGTCTTGAGCCGGCCTTCGGGTTCGATGCTCGCTTTTATTTAGCGAATGCCTGCTGGTTAGCAGATGTTCTCAACTTCGTGTTGATCCGGCCTTCGGGTTCGATGCTCGCTTTTATTTAGCGAATGCATGCTGGTTAGCAGATATTCTAAACTTCGTGTTTAGCCGGCCTTCGGGTTCGATGCTCGCTTTTATTTAGCGAATGCCTGCTGGTTAGCAAATGTTATCAACTTCGTGTTTTGACGGCCTTATGGTTCGATGCTCGCTTTTATTTAGCGAATGCCTGCTGGTTAGTAGATGTTCTCAACTTCGTGTTGAGCCGGCCATCGGGTTCGATGCGCGCTTTTATTTAGCGAATGCCTGCTGGTTAACAGATGTTCTTAACTTCATGTTCTGCCGGCCTTCGGGTTCGATGTTCGCTTTTATTTAGCGAATGCCTGCTGGTTAGCAGATGTTCTCAACTTTGTCTTGAGCCGGCCTTCGGGTTCGATGCTCGCTTTTATTTAGCGAATGCCTGCTGGATAGCAGATGTTCTCAACTTCGTGTTGAGCAGGCCTTCGGGTTCGATGCTCGCTTTTATTTAGCAAATGCATGCTGGTTAGCAGATATTCTAAACTTCGTGTTGAGCCGGCCTTCGGGTTCGATGCTCGCTTTTATTTAACGAATGCTTGCTGGTTAGCAAATGATATCAACTTCGTGTTCTGCCGGCCTTCGGGTTCGATGCTCGCTTTTATTTAGCGAATGCCTGCTGGTTAGCAGATGTTCTCAACTTCTTGTTGAGCCGGCCTTTTGGTTCGATGCTCGCTTTATATTTAGCGAATGCCTGCTGGTTAGCAGATGTTCTCAACTTCGTGTTGAGCCACCCTTCGAGTTCGATACTCGCTTTTATTTAGCGAATGCCTGCTGGTTAGCAGATGTTCTCAACTTTGTCTTGAGCCGGCCTTCGGGTTCGATGCTCACTTTTATTTAGCGAATGCCTGCTGGTTAGCAGATGTTCTCAACTTCGTGTTGAGCCGGCCTTTGGGTTTGATGCTCTCTTTTATTTAGCGAATGCCTGCTAGTTAGTAGATGTTCTCAACTTCGTGTTCAGCCGGACTTCGGGTTCGATGTTCGCTTTTATTTAGCGAATGCCTGCTGGATAGCAGATGTTCTCAACTTCATGTTGAGCTGGCCTTCGGGTTCGATGCTCGCTTTTATTTAGCGAATGCCTGCTGGTTAGCAGATGTTCTCAACTTCGTGTTGAGCCGCCCTTCGAGTTCGATGCTCGCTTTTATTTAGCGAATGCCTGCTGGATAACAGATGTTCTCAACTTTGTGTTGAGCCGCCCTTCGAGTTCGATGCTCGCTTTTATTTAGCGAATGCCTGCTGGTTAGCAGATTTTCTAAACATCGTGTTAACCTGGCCTTCGAGTGCGATGCTCGCTTTTATTTAGCGAATGCCTGCTGGTTAGCAGATGTTCTCAACTTTGTGTTGAACCGCCCTTTAGGTTCGATGCTCGCTTTTATTTAGCGAATGCATCCTAGTAAAAAGATATTCTCAACTTCGTGTTGAGCCTGCCTTCGAGTTCGATGCTCGCTTTTATTTAGCGAATGCCTGCTGGTTAGCAGATGTTCTCAACTTCGTGTTGAGCCGGCCTTCGGGTTCGATGCTCGCTTTTATTTAGCGAATGCCTGCTGGTTAGCAGATGTTCTCAACTTCGTGTTGAGCCGGCCTTTGGGTTTGATGCTCGCTTTTATTTAGCGAATGCCTGCTAGTTAGTAGATGTTCTCAACTTCGTGTTCAGCCGGACTTCGGGTTCGATGTTCGCTTTTATTTAGCGAATGCCTGCTGGATAGCAGATGTTCTCAACTTCATGTTGAGCTGGCCTTCGGGTTCTATGCTCGCTTTTATTTAGCGAATGCCTGCTGGTTAGCAGATTTTCTAAACTTCGTGTTAACCTGGCCTTCGATTGCGATGCTCGCTTTTATTTAGCGAATGCCTGCTGGTTAGCAGATGTTCTCAACTTTGTATTGAACCGCCCTTTAGGTTCGATGCTCGCTTTTATTTAGCGAATGCATCCTAGTAAGAAGATATTCTCAACTTCGTGTTGAGCCTGCCTTCGAGTTCGATGCTCGCTTTTATTTAGCGAATGCCTGCTGGTTAGCAGATGTTCTCAACTTCGTGTTGATCCGGCCTTCGGGTTCGATGCTCGCTTTTATTTAGCGAATGCATGCTGGTTAGCAGATATTCTAAACTTCGTGTTGTGCCGGCCTTCGGGTTCGATGCTCGCTTTTATTTAGCGAATGCCTGCTGGTTAGCAAATGTTATCAACTTCGTGTTCTGCCGGCCTTCGGGTTCGATGCTCGCTTTTATTTAGTGAATGCCTGCTGGATAGCAGATGTTCTCAACTTCGTGTTGAGTTGGCCTTCGGGTTCGATGCTCGCTTTTATTTAGCGAATGCCTGCTGGTTAGCAGATTTTCTAAACTTCGTGTTAACCTGGCCTTTGATTGCGATGCTCGCTTTTATTTAGCGAATGCCTGCTGGTTAGCAGATGTTCTCAACTTTGTATTGAACCGCCCTTTAGGTTCGATGCTCGCTTTTATTTAGCGAATGCATCCTAGTAAGAATATATTCTCAACTTCGTGTTGAGCCTGCCTTCGAGTTCGATGCTCGCTTTTATTTAGCGAATGCCTGCTGGTTAGCAGATGTTCTCAACTTCGTGTTGATCCGGCCTTCGGGTTCGATGCTCGCTTTTATTTAGCGAATGCATGCTGGTTAGCAGATATTCTAAACTTCGTGTTGTGCCGGCCTTCGGGTTCAATGCTCGCTTTTATTTAGCGAATGCCTGCTGGTTAGCAAATGTTATCAACTTCGTGTTCTGCCGGCCTTCGGGTTCGATGTTCACTTTTATTTAGCGAATGCCTGCTGGTTAGCAGATGTTCTCAACTTTGTCTTGAGCCGGCCTTCGGGTTCGATGCTCACTTTTATTTAGCGAATGCCTGCTGGTTAGCAGATGTTCTAGACTTCGTGTTGAGCTGGCCTTCGGGTTCGATGCTCGCTTTTATTTAGAGAATGCCTGCTGGTTAGCAGATGTTTTCAACTTTGTGTTGAGCTGCCCTTCGAGTTCGATGCTCGCTTTTATTTAGCGAATGCCTGCTGGTTAGCAGATTTTCTAAACTTCGTGTTAAGCTGGCCTTCGGGTGCGATGCTCGCTTTTATTTAGCGAATGCCTGCTGGTTAGCAAATGTTCTCAACTTTGTGTTGAGCCGCCTTTTGGGTTCGATGCTCGCTTTTATTTAGCGAATGCCTGCTGGATAACAGATGTTCTCAACTTCGTGTTGAGCCGCCCTTCGAGTTCGATGCTCGCTTTTATTTAGTGAATGCCTGCTGGTTAGCAGATGTTCTAAACTTCGTGTTGAGCTGGCCTTCGGGTTTGATGCTCGCTTTTATTTAGCGAATGCCTGCTGGTTAGCAAATGTTATCAACTTCGTGTAGAGCTGGCCTTCGGGTTCGATGCTCACTTTTATTTAGCGAATGCATGCTGGTTAGTAGATATTCTCAACTTCGTGTTGAGCCAGCCTTCGGGTTCGATGCTCGCTTTTATTTAGCGAATGCATGCTGGTTAGCAGATATTCTCAACTTCGTGTTGAGCCAGCCTTCGGGTTCGATGCTCGCTTTTATTTAGCGAATGCCTGCTGGTTAGCAGATTGAGCCGGCCTTCAGGTTCGATGCGCGCTTTTATTTAGGGAATGCCTGCTGGTTAGTAGATGTTCTCAACTTCGTGTTCAGCTGGCCTTCGAGTTCGTTGTTCGCTTCTATTTAGCGAATGCCTGCTGGTTAGCAGATATTCTCAACTTTGTCTTGAGCCGCCCTTTTGGTTCGACGCTCGCTTTTATTTAGCGAATGCCTGCTGGTTAGCAGATGTTCTCAACTTCTTGTTGAGCCGCCCTTCGAGTTCGATGCTCGCTTTTATTTAGCGAATGCCTGCTGGTTAGCAGATATTCTAAAATTTGTCTTGAGCCGGCCTTCGGGTTCGATGCTCGCTTTTATTTAGCGAATGCCTGCTGGATTGCAGATGTTCTAAACTTCGTGTTGAGCCGCCCTTCGAGTTCGATGCTCGCTTTTATTTAGCTAATGCCTGCAGGTTAGAAGATGTTCTAATATTCGTGTTGAGTTGGCCTTCGGGTTCGATGCTCGCTTTTATTTAGAGAATGCCTGCTGGTTAGCAGATGTTCTCAACTTCGTGTTGAGCCGGCCTTCGGGTTTGATGCTCGCTTTTATTTAGCGAATGCCTGCTGGTTAGTAGATGTTCTCAACTTCGTGTTCAGCCGGCCTTCGGGTTCGATGTTCGCTTTTGTTTAGCGAATGCCTGCTGGTTAGCAGATGTTCTCAACTTTGTCTTGAGCCGGCCTTCGGTTTCGATGCTTGCTTTTATTTAGCGAATGCCTGCTGGTTAGCAGATGTTCTCAACTTCGTGTTGAGCCGCCCTTCGAGTTCGATGCTCGCTTTTATTTAGCGAACGCATCCTGGTTAGAAGATATTCTTAACTTCGTGTTGAGCCGCCCTTCGAGTTCGATGCTCGCTTTTATTTAGCGAATTCCTGCTGGTTAGCAGATGTTCTAAACTTCGTGTTGAGCTGGCCTTCGGGTTCGATGCTCGCTTTTATTTAGCGAATGCCTGCTGGTTAGCAAATGTTATCAACTTCGTGTTGAGCTGGCCTTCGGGTGCGATGCTCGCTTTTATTTAGCAAATGCATGCTGGTTAGAAGATATTCTCAACTTCGTGTTGAGCCAGCCTTCGGGTTCGATGCTCGCTTTTATTTAGCGAATACCTGCTGGTTAACAGATGTTCTTAACTTCGTGTTCTGCCGGCCTTCGGGTTCGATGCTCGCTTTTATTTAGCGAATGCCTGCTGGTTAGCAGATGTTCTCAACTTCATGTTGAGCCGGCCTTCGGGTTCGATGCTCGCTTTTATTTAGCGAATGCCTGCTGGTTAGCAGATGTTCTCAACTTCGTGTTGAGCTGCCCTTCGAGTTCGATGCTCGCTTTTATTTAGCGAGTGCCTGCTGGTTAGCAGATGTTCTCAACTCTGTCTTGAGTCGGCCTTCGGGTTCGATGCTCGCTTTTATTTAGCGAATGCCTGCTGGATAACAGATGTTCTCAACTTCGTGTTGAGCCGCCCTTCGAGTTCGATGCTCGCTTTTATTTAGCGAATGCCTGCTGGTTAGCAGATGTTCTAAACTTCGTGTTGAGCTGGCCTTCGGGTTCGATGCTCGCTTTTATTTAGCGAATGACTGCTGGTTAGCAAATGTTATCAACTTCGTGTAGAGCTGGCCTTCGGGTTCGATGCTCACTTTTATTTAGCGAATGCATGCTGGTTAGCAGATATTCTCAACTTCGTGTTGAGCCAGCCTTTGGGTTCAATGCTCGCTTTTATTTAGCGAATGCCTGCTGGTTAGCAGATTGAGCCGGCCTTCAGGTTCGATGCGCGCTTTTATTTAGCGAATGCCTGCTGGTTAGTAGATGTTCTCAACTTCGTGTTCAGCCGGCCTTCGAGTTCGTTGTTCGCTTCTATTTAGCGAATGCCTGCTGGTTAGCAGATATTCTCAACTTTGTCTTGAGCCGCCCTTTGGGTTCGATGCTCGCTTTTATTTAGCGAATGCCTGCTGGTTAGCAGATGTTCTCAACTTCGTGTTGAGCCTCCCTTCGAGTTCGATGCTCGCTTTTATTTAGCGAATGCCTGCTGGTTAGCCGATGTTCTAAAATTTGTCTTGAGCCGCCCTTCGAGTTCGATGCTCGCTTTTATTTAGCTAATGCCTGCAGGTTAGCAGATGTTCTAAAATTCGTGTTGAGCTGGCCTTCGGGTTCGATGCTCGCTTTTATTTAGCGAATGCCTGCTGGTTAGCAGATGTTCTCAACTTCTTGTTGAGCCGGCCTTTTGGTTCGATGCTCGCTTTATATTTAGCGAATGCCTGCTGGTTAGCAGATGTTCTCAACTTCGTGTTGAGCCACCCTTCGAGTTCGATACTCGCTTTTATTTAGCGAATGCCTGCTGGTTAGCAGATGTTCTCAACTTTGTCTTGAGCCGGCCTTCGGGTTCGATGCTCACTTTTATTTAGCGAATGCCTGCTGGTTAGCAGATGTTCTCAACTTCGTGTTGAGCCGGCCTTCGAGTTCGATGCTCGCTTTTATTTAGCGAATGCATCCTGGTTAGAAGATATTCTTAACTTCGTGTTAAGCCGCCCTTCGAGTTCGATGCTCGCTTTTATTTAGCGAATTCCTGCTGGTTAGTAGATGTTCTAAACTTCGTGTTGAGCAGGCCTTCGGGTTCGATGCTCGCTTTTATTTAGCGAATGCCTGCTGGTTAGCAAATGTTATCAACTTCGTGTTGAGCTGGCCTTCGGGTGCAATGCTCGCTTTTATTTAGCGAATGGATGCTGGTTAGCAGATATTTTCAACTTCGTGTTGAGCCAGCCTTCGGGTTCGATGCTCGCTTTTATTTAGCGAATACCTGCTGGTTAACAGATGTTCTTAACTTCGTGTTCTGCCGGCCTTCGGGTTCGATGCTCGCTTTTATTTAGCGAATGCCTGCTGGTTAGGAGATGTTCTAAACTTCGTGTTGAGCAGGCCTTCTTGTTCGATGCTCGCTTTTATTTAGCGAATGCCTGCTGGTTAGCAAATGTTATCGACTTCATGTTGAGCTGGCCTTCGGGTGCGATGCTCCCTTTTATTTAGCGAATGCATGCTGGTTAGCAGATATTTTCAACTTCGTGTTGAGCCAGCCTTCGGGTTCGATGCTCGCTTTTATTTAGCGAATACCTGCTGGTTAACAGATGTTCTTAACTTCGTGTTCTGCCGCCCTTCGAGTTCGATGCTCGCTTTAATTTAGCGAATGCCTGCTGGTTAGCAGATGTTCTAGACTTCGTGTTGAGCTGGCCTTCGGGTTCGATGCTCGCTTTTATTTAGAGAATGCCTGCTGGTTAGCAGATGTTCTCAACTTTGTGTTGAGCTGCCCTTCGAGTTCGATGCTCGCTTTTATTTAGCGAATGCCTGCTGGTTAGCAGATTTTCTAAACTTCGTGTTAAGCTGGCCTTCGGGTGCGATGCTCGCTTTTATTTAGCGAATGCCTGCTGGTTAGCAGATGTTCTGAACTTTGTGTTGAGCCGCCTTTTGGGTTCGATGCTCGCTTTTATTTAGCGAATGCCTGCTGGATAACAGATGTTCTCAACTTCGTGTTGAGCCGCCCTTCGAGTTCGATGCTCGTTTTTATTTAGCGAATGCCTGCTGGTTAGTAGATGTTCTCAACTTCGTGTTCAGCCGGCCTTCGAGTTCGTTGTTCGCTTCTATTTAGCGAATGCCTGCTGGTTAGCAGATATTCTCAACTTTGTCTTGAGCCGCCCTTTGGGTTCGATGCTCGCTTTTATTTAGCGAATGCCTGCTGGTTAGCAGATGTTCTCAACTTCGTGTTGAGCCGCCCTTCGAGTTCGATGCTCGTTTTTATTTAGCGAATGCCTGCTGGTTAGCAGATGTTCTAAAATTTGTCTTGAGCCGACCTTCGGGTTCGATGCTCGCTTTTATTTAGTGAATGCCTACTGGATTGCAGATGTTCTCAACTTCGTGTTGAGCCGCCCTTCGAGTTCGATGCTCGCTTTTATTTAGCTAATGCCTGCAGGTTAGCAGATGTTCTAAAATTCGTGTTGAGCTGGCCTTCGGGTTTGATGCTCACTTTTATTTAGAGAATGCCTGCTGGTTAGCAGATGTTCTCAACTTCGTGTTGAGCCGGCCTTCGGGTTTGATGCTCGCTTTTATTTAGCGAATGCCTGCTGGTTAGTAGATGTTCTCAACTTCGTGTTCAGCCGGCCTTCGGGTTCGATGTTCGCTTTTGTTTAGCGAATTCCTGCTGGTTAGCAGATGTTCTCAACTTTGTCTTGAGCCGGCCTTCGGGTTCGATGCTTGCTTTTATTTAGCGAATGCCTGCTGGTTAGCAGACGTTCTCAACTTCGTGTTGAGCCGCCCTTCGAGTTCGATGCTCGCTTTTATTTAGCGAATGCATCCTGGTTAGAAGATATTCTTAAATTCGTGTTGAGCCGCCCTTCGAGTTCGATGCTCGCTTTTATTTAGCGAATTCCTGCTGGTTAGCAGATGTTCTAAACTTCGTGTTGAGCAGGCCTTCGGGTTCGATGCTCGCTTTTATTTAGCGAATGCCTGCTGGTTAGCAAATGTTATCAACTTCGTGTTGAGCTGGCCTTCGGGTGCGATGCTCGCTTTTATTTAGCGAATGCATGCTGGTTAGCAGATATTTTCAACTTCGTGTTGAGCCAGCCTTCGGGTTCGATGCTCGCTTTTATTTAGCGAATACCTGCTGGTTAACAGATGTTCTTAACTTCGTGTTCTGCCGGCCTTCGGGTTCGATGCTCGCTTTTATTTAGCGAATGCCTGCTGGTTAGCAGATGTTCTAAACTTCGTGTTGAGCAGGCCTTCGGGTTCGATGCTCGCTTTTATTTAGCGAATGCCTGCTGGTTAGCAAATGTTATCAACTTCGTGTTGAGCTGGCCTTCGAGTGCGATGCTCGCTTTTATTTAGCAAATGCATGCTGGTTAGCAGATATTTTCTACTTCGTGTTGAGCCAGCCTTCGGGTTCGATGCTCGCTTTTATTTAGCGAATACCTGCTGGTTAACAGATGTTCTTAACTTCGTGTTCTGCCGCCCTTCACGTTCGATGCTCGCTTTAATTTAGCAAATGCCTGCTGGTTAGCAGATGTTCTAGACTTCGTGTTGAGCTGGCCTTCGGGTTCGATGCTCGCTTTTATTTAGAGAATGCCTGCTGGTTAGCAGATGTTCTCAACTTTGTGTTGAGCTGCCCTTCGAGTTCGATGCTCGCTTTTATTTAGCGAATGCCTGCTGGTTAGCAGATTTTCTAAACTTTGTGTTAAGCTAGCCTTCGGGTGCGATGCTCGCTTTTATTTAGCGAATGCCTGCTGGTTAGCAGATTTTCTAAACTTTGTGTTAAGCTGGCCTTCGGGTTCGATGCTCGCTTTTATTTAGAGAATGCCTGCTGGTTAGCAGATGTTCTCAACTTTGTGTTGAGCTGCCCTACGAGTTCGATGCTCGCTTTTATTTAGCGAATGCCTGCTGGTTAGCAGATTTTCTAAACTTTGTGTTAAGCTGGCCTTCAGGTGCGATGCTCGCTTTTATTTAACGAATGCCTGCTGGTTAGCAGATGTTCTCAACTTTGTGTTGAGCCGCCTTTTGGGTTCGATGCTCGCTTTTATTTAGCGAATGCCTGCTGGATAACAGATGTTCTCAACTTCGTGTTGAGCCGCCCTTCGAGTTCGATGCTCGCTTTTATTTAGCGAATGCCTGCTGGTTAGCAGATGTTCTAAACTTCATGTTGAGCTGGCCTTCGGGTTCGATGCTCGCTTTTATTTAGCGAATGCCTGCTGGTTAGCAAATGTTATCAACTTCGTGTAGAGCTGGCCTTCGGGTTCGATGCTCACTTTTATTTAGCGAATGCATGCTGGTTAGCAGATATTCTCAACATCGTGTTGAGCCAGCCTTCGGGTTCGATACTCGCTTTTATTTAGCGAATGCATGCAGGTTAGCAGATATTCTCAACTTCGTGTTGAGCCAGCCTTCGGGTTCGATGCTCGCTTTTTTTTAGCGAATGCCTGCTGGTTAGCAGATTGAGCCGGCCTTCAGGTTCGATACGCGCTTTTATTTAGCGAATGCCTACTGGTTAGTAGATGTTCTCAACTTTGTGTTCAGTCGGCCTTCGAGTTCGTTGTTCGCTTTTATTTAGCGAATGCCTGTTGGTTAGCAGATATTCTCAACTTTGTCTTGAGCCGCCCTTTGGGTTCGATGCTCGCTTTTATTTAGCGAATGCCTGCTGGTTAGCAGATGTTCTCAACTTCGTGTTGATCCGGCCTTCGGGTTCGATGCTCGCTTTTATTTAGTGAATGCCTGCTGGATTGCAGATGTTCTAAACTTCGTGTTGAGCCGCCCTTCGAGTTCGATGCTCGCTTTTATTTAGCTAATGCCTGCAGGTTAGCAGATGTTCTAATATTCGTGTTGAGCTGGCCTTCGGGTTCGATGCTCGCTTTTATTTAGAGAATGCCTGCTGGTTAGTAGATGTTCTCAACTTCGTGTTGAGCCGGCCTTCGGGTTTGATGCTCGCTTTTATTTAGCGAATGCCTGTTGGTTAGTAGATGTTCTCAACTTCGTGTTCAGCTGGCCTTCGGGTTCGATGTTCGCTTTTGTTTAGCGAATGCCTGCTGGTTAGCAGATGTTCTCAACTTTGTCTTGAGCCGGCCTTCGGGTTCGATGCTTGCTTTTATTTAGCGAATGCCTGCTGGTTAGCAGATGTTCTCAACTTCGTGTTGAGCCGCCCTTCGAGTTCGATGCTCGCTTTTATTTTGCGAATGCATCCTGGTTAGAAGATATTCTTAACTTCGTGTTGAGCCTCCCTTCGAGTTTGATGCTCGCTTTTATTTAGCGAATTCCTGCTGGTTAGCAGATGTTCTAAACTTCGTGTTGAGCTGGCCTTCGGGTTTGATGCTCGCTTTTATTTAGCGAATGCCTGCTGGTTAGCAAATGTTATCAACTTCGTGTTGAGCTGGCCTTTGGGTGCGATGCTCACTTTTATTTAGCGAATGCATGCTGGTTAGAAGATATTCTCAACTTCGTGTTGAGCCAGCCTTCGGGTTCGATGCTCGCTTTTATTTAGCGAATACCTGCTGGTTAACAGATGTTCTTAACTTCGTGTTCTGCCGGCCTTCGGGTTCGATGCTCGCTTTTATTTAGCGAATGCCTGCTGGTTAGCAGATGTTCTCAACTTCATGTTGAGCCGGCCTTCGGGTTCGATGCTCGCTTTTATTTAGCGAATGCCTGCTTGTTAGCAGATGTTCTCAACTTCGTGTTGAGCCGCCCTTCGAGTTCGAAGCTCGCTTTTATTTAGCGAGTGCCTGCTGGTTAGCAGATGTTCTCAACTCTGTCTTGAGTCGGCCTTCGGGTTCGATGCTCGCTTTTATTTAGCGAATGCCTGCTGGATAACAGATGTTCTCAACTTCGTGTTGAGCCGCCCTTCGAGTTCGATGCTCGCTTTTATTTAGCGAATGCCTGCTGGTTAGCAGATGTTCTAAACTTCGTGTTGAGCTGGCCGTGGGGTTCGATGCTCGCTTTTATTTAGCGAATGCCTGCTGGTTAGCAAATGTTATCAACTTCGTGTAGAGTTGGCCTTCGGGTTCGATGCTCACTTTTATTTAGCGAATGCATGCTGGTTAGCAGATATTCTCAACTTTGTGTTGAGCCAGCCTTCGGGTTCGATGCTCGCTTTTATTTAGCGAATGCATGCTGGTTAGCAGATATTCTCAACTTCGTGTTGAGCCAGCCATCGGGTTCGATGCTCGCTTTTATTTAGCGAATGCCTGCTGGTTAGCAGATTTAGCCGGCCTTCAGGTTCGATGCGCGCTTTTATTTAGCCAATGCCTGTTGGTTAGTAGATGTTCTCAACTTCGTGTTCAGCCGGCCTTCGAGTTCGTTGTTTGCTTCTATTTAGCGAATGCCTGCTGGTTAGCAGATATTCTCAACTTTGTCTTGAGCCGCCCTTTGGGTTCGATGCTCGCTTTTATTTAGCGAATGCCTGCTGGTTAGCAGATGTTCTCAACTTTGTGTTGAGCCGCCCTTCGAGTTCGATGCTCGCTTTTATTTAGCGAATGCCTGCTGGTTAGCAGATGTTCTAAAATTTGTCTTGAGCCGGCCTTCGGGTTCGATGCTCGCTTTTATTTAGCGAATGCCTGCTGGATTGCAGATGTTCTTAATTTCGTGTTGAGCCGCCCTTCGAGTTTGATGCTCGCTTTTATTTAGCGAATGCCTGCTGGATTGCAGATGTTCTAAACTTCGTGTTGAGCCGCCCTTCGAGTTCGATGCTCGCTTTTATTTAGCTAAGCCTCTAGGTTAGCAGATGTTCTAATATTCGTGTTGAGCTGGCCTTCGGGTTCGATGCTCGCTTTTATTTAGAGAATGCCTGCTGGTTAGCAGATGTTCTCAACTTCGTGTTGAGCCGGCCTTCGGGTTTGATGCTCGCTTTTATTTAGCGAATGCCTGCTGGTTAGTAGATGTTCTCAACTTCGTGTTCAGCCGGCCTTCGGGTTCGATGTTCGCTTTTGTTTAGCGAATGCCTGCTGGTTAGCAGATGTTCTCAACTTTGTCTTGAGCCGGCCTTCGGGTTCGATGCTTGCTTTTATTTAGCGAATGCCTGCTGGTTAGCAGATGTTCTCAACTTCGTGTTGAGCCGCCCTTCGAGTTCGATGCTCGCTTTTATTTTGCGAATGCATCCTGGTTAGAAGATATTCTTAACTTCGTGTTGAGCCGCCCTTCGAGTTCGATGCTCGCTTTTATTTAGCGAATTCCTGCTGCTTAGCAGATGTTCTAAACTTCGTGTTGAGCTGGCCTTCGGGTTCGATGCTCGCTTTTATTTAGCGAATGCCTGCTGGTTAGCAAATGTTATCAACTTCGTGTTGAGCTGGCCTTCGGGTGCGATGCTCGCTTTTATTTAGCGAATGCATGCTGGTTAGCAGATATTCTCAACTTCGTGTTGAGCCAGCCTTCGGGTTCGATGCTCGCTTTTATTTAGTGAATACCTGCTGGTTAACAGATGTTCTTAACTTCGTGTTCTGCCGGCCTTCGGGTTCGATGCTCGCTTTTATTTAGCGAATGCCTACTGGTTAGCAGATGTGTTCAACTTCATGTTGAGCCGGCCTTCGGGTTCGATGCTCGCTTTTATTTAGCGAATGCCTGCTGGTTAGCAGATATTCTCAACTTTGTCTTGAGCCGCCCTTTGGGTTCGATGCTCGCTTTTATTTAGCGAATGCCTGCTGGTTAGCAGATGTTCTCAACTTTGTGTTGAGCCGCCCTTCGAGTTCGATGCTCGCTTTTATTTAGCGAATGCCTGCTGGTTAGCAGATGTTCTAAAATTTGTCTTGAGCCGGCCTTCGGGTTCGATGCTCGCTTTTATTTAGCGAATGCCTGCTGGATTGCAGATGTTCTTAATTTCGTGTTGAGCCGCCCTTCGAGTTTGATGCTCGCTTTTATTTAGCGAATGCCTGCTGGATTGCAGATGTTCTAAACTTCGTGTTGAGCCGCCCTTCGAGTTCGATGCTCGCTTTTATTTAGCTAAGCCTTTAGGTTAGCAGATGTTCTAATATTCGTGTTGAGCTGGCCTTCGGGTTCGATGCTCGCTTTTATTTAGAGAATGCCTGCTGGTTAGCAGATGTTCTCAACTTCGTGTTGAGCCGGCCTTCGGGTTTGATGCTCGCTTTTATTTAGCGAATGCCTGCTGGTTAGTAGATGTTCTCAACTTCGTGTTCAGCCGGCCTTCGGGTTCGATGTTCGCTTTTGTTTAGCGAATGCCTGCTGGTTAGCAGATGTTCTCAACTTTGTCTTGAGCCGGCCTTCGGGTTCGATGCTTGCTTTTATTTAGCGAATGCCTGCTGGTTAGCAGATGTTCTCAACTTCGTGTTGAGCCGCCCTTCGAGTTCGATGCTCGCTTTTATTTTGCGAATGCATCCTGGTTAGAAGATATTCTTAACTTCGTGTTGAGCCGCCCTTCGAGTTCGATGCTCGCTTTTATTTAGCGAATTCCTGCTGCTTAGCAGATGTTCTAAACTTCGTGTTGAGCTGGCCTTCGGGTTCGATGCTCGCTTTTATTTAGCGAATGCCTGCTGGTTAGCAAATGTTATCAACTTCATGTTGAGCTGGCCTTCGGGTGCGATGCTCGCTTTTATTTAGCGAATGCATGCTGGTTAGCAGATATTCTCAACTTCGTGTTGAGCCAGCCTTCGGGTTCGATGCTCGCTTTTATTTAGTGAATACCTGCTGGTTAACAGATGTTCTTAACTTCGTGTTCTGCCGGCCTTCGGGTTCGATGCTCGCTTTTATTTAGCGAATGCCTACTGGTTAGCAGATGTTCTCAACTTCATGTTGAGCCGGCCTTCGGGTTCGATGCTCGCTTTTATTTAGCGAATGCCTGCTGGTTAGCAGATGTTCTCAGCTTCGTGTTGAGCCGCCCTTCGAGTTCGATGCTCGCTTTTATTTAGGGAGTGCCTGCTGGTTAGAAGATGTTCTCAACTCTGTCTTGAGTTGGCCTTCGGGTTCGATGCTCGCTTTTATTTAGCGAATGCCTGCTGGATAACAGATGTTCTCAACTTCGTGTTGAGCCGCCCTTCGAGTTCGATGCTCGCTTTTATTTAGCGAATGCCTGCTGGTTAGCAGATGTTCTAAAATTTGTCTTGAGCCGGCCTTCGGGTTCGATGCTCGCTTTTATTTAGCGAATGCCTGCTGGATTGCAGATGTTCTTAACTTCGTGTTGAGCCGCCCTTCGAGTTTGATGCTCGCTTTTATTTAGCGAATGCCTGCTGGATTGCAGATGTTCTAAACTTCGTGTTGAGCCGCCCTTCGAGTTCGATGCTCGCTTTTATTTAGCTAATGCCTGTAGGTTAGCAGATGTTCTAATATTCGTGTTGAGCTGGCCTTCGGGTTCGATGCTCGCTTTTATTTAGAGAATGCCTGTTGGTTAGCAGATGTTCTCAACTTCGTGTTGAGCCGGCCTTCGGGTTTGATGCTCGCTTTTATTTAGCGAATGCCTGCTGGTTAGTAGATGTTCTCAACTTCGTGTTCAGCCGGCCTTCGGGTTCGATGTTCCCTTTTGTTTAGCGAATGCCTGCTGGTTAGCAGATGTTCTCAACTTTGTCTTGAGCCGGCCTTCGGGTTCGATGCTTGCTTTTATTTAGCGAATGCCTGCTGGTTAGCAGATGTTCTCAACTTCGTGTTGAGCCGCCCTTCGAGTTCGATGCTCGCTTTTATTTTGCGAATGCATCCTGGTTAGAAGATATTCTTAACTTCGTGTTGAGCCGCCCTTCGAGTTCGATGCTCGCTTTTATTTAGCGAATTCCTGCTGCTTAGCAGATGTTCTAAACTTCGTGTTGAGCTGGCCTTCGGGTTCGATGCTCGCTTTTATTTAGCGAATGCCTGCTGGTTAGCAAATGTTATCAACTTCATGTTGAGCTGGCCTTCGGGTGCGATGCTCGCTTTTATTTAGCGAATGCATGCTGGTTAGCAGATATTCTCAACTTCGTGTTGAGCCAGCCTTCGGGTTCGATGCTCGCTTTTATTTAGTGAATACCTGCTGGTTAACAGATGTTCTTAACTTCGTGTTCTGCCGGCCTTCGGGTTCGATGCTCGCTTTTATTTAGCGAATGCCTACTGGTTAGCAGATGTTCTCAACTTCATGTTGAGCCGGCCTTCGGGTTCGATGCTCGCTTTTATTTAGCGAATGCCTGCTGGTTAGCAGATGTTCTCAGCTTCGTGTTGAGCCGCCCTTCGAGTTCGATGCTCGCTTTTATTTAGGGAGTGCCTGCTGGTTAGAAGATGTTCTCAACTCTGTCTTGAGTTGGCCTTCGGGTTCGATGCTCGCTTTTATTTAGCGAATGCCTGCTGGATAACAGATGTTCTCAACTTCGTGTTGAGCCGCCCTTCGAGTTCGATGCTCGCTTTTATTTAGCGAATGCCTGCTGGTTAGCAGATGTTCTAAAATTTGTCTTGAGCCGGCCTTCGGGTTCGATGCTCGCTTTTATTTAGCGAATGCCTGCTGGATTGCAGATGTTCTTAACTTCGTGTTGAGCCGCCCTTCGAGTTTGATGCTCGCTTTTATTTAGCGAATGCCTGCTGGATTGCAGATGTTCTAAACTTCGTGTTGAGCCGCCCTTCGAGTTCGATGCTCGCTTTTATTTAGCTAATGCCTGTAGGTTAGCAGATGTTCTAATATTCGTGTTGAGCTGGCCTTCGGGTTCGATGCTCGCTTTTATTTAGAGAATGCCTGTTGGTTAGCAGATGTTCTCAACTTCGTGTTGAGCCGGCCTTCGGGTTTGATGCTCGCTTTTATTTAGCGAATGCCTGCTGGTTAGTAGATGTTCTCAACTTCGTGTTCAGCCGGCCTTCGGGTTCGATGTTCCCTTTTGTTTAGCGAATGCCTGCTGGTTAGCAGATGTTCTCAACTTTGTCTTGAGCCGGCCTTCGGGTTCGATGCTTGCTTTTATTTAGCGAATGCCTGCTGGTTAGCAGATGTTCTCAACTTCGTGTTGAGCCGCCCTTCGAGTTCGATGCTCGCTTTTATTTTGCGAATGCATCCTGGTTAGAAGATATTCTTAACTTCGTGTTGAGCCGCCCTTCGAGTTCGATGCTCGCTTTTATTTAGCGAATTCCTGCTGCTTAGCAGATGTTCTAAACTTCGTGTTGAGCTGGCCTTCGGGTTCGATGCTCGCTTTTATTTAGCGAATGCCTGCTGGTTAGCAAATGTTATCAACTTCGTGTTGAGCTGGCCTTCGGGTGCGATGCTCGCTTTTATTTAGCGAATGCATGCTGGTTAGCAGATATTCTCAACTTCGTGTTGAGCCAGCCTTCGGGTTCGATGCTCGCTTTTATTTAGCGAATACCTGCTGGTTAACAGATGTTCTTAACTTCGTGTTCTGCCGGCCTTCGGGTTCGATGCTCGCTTTTATTTAGCGAATGCCTACTGGTTAGCAGATGTTCTCAACTTCATGTTGAGCCGGCCTTCGGGTTCGATGCTCGCTTTTATTTAGCGAATGCCTGCTGGTTAGCAGATGTTCTCAACTTCGTGTTGAGCCGCCCTTCGAGTTCGATGCTCGCTTTTATTTAGGGAGTGCCTGCTGGTTAGCAGGTGTTCTCAACTCTGTCTTGAGTTGGCCTTCGGGTTCGATGCTCGCTTTTATTTAGCGAATGCCTGCTGGATAACAGATGTTCTCAACTTCGTGTTGAGCCGCCCTTCGAGTTCGATGCTCGCTTTTATTTAGCGAATGCCTGCTGGTTAGCAGATGTTCTAAACTTCGTGTTGAGCTGGCCTTCGGGTTCGATGCTCGCTTTTATTTAGCGAATGCCTCCTGGTTAGCAAATGTTATTAACTTCGTGTAGAGCTGGCCTTCGGGTTCGATGCTCACTTTTATTTAGCGAATGCATGCTGGTTAGCAGATATTCTCAACTTCGTGTTGAGCCAGCCTTCGGGTTCGATGCTCGCTTTTATTTAGCGAATGCATGCTGGTTAGCATATATTCTCAACTTCGTGTTGAGCCAGCCTTCGGGTTCGATGCTCGCTTTTATTTAGCGAATGCCTGCTGGTTAGCAGATTGAGTCGGCCTTCAGGTTCGATGCGCGCTTTTATTTAGCGAATGCCTGCTAGTTAGTAGATGTTCTCAACTTCGTGTTCAGCCGGCCTTCGAGTTCGTTGTTCGCTTCTATTTAGCGAATGCCTGCTGGTTAGCAGATATTCTCAACTTTGTCTTGAGCCGCCCTTTGGGTTCGATGCTCGCTTTTATTTAGCGAATGCCTGCTGGTTAGCAGATGTTCTCAACTTCGTGTTGAGCCGACCTTCGAGTTCGATGCTTGCTTTTATTTAGCGAATGCCTGCTGGATTGCAGATGTTCTCAACTTCGTGTTGAGTCGCCCTTCGAGTTCGATGCTCGCTTTTATTTAGCTAATGCCTGCAGGTTAGCAGATGTTCTAAAATTCGTGTTGAGCTGGCCTTCGGGTTCGATGCTCGCTTTTATTTAGAGAATACCTGCTGGTTAGCAGATGTTCTCAACTTCGTGTTGAGCCGGCCTTCGGGTTTGATGCTCGCTTTTATTTAGCGAATGCCTGCTGGTTAGTAGATGTTCTCAACTTCGTGTTCAGCCGGCCTTCGGGTTCGATGTTCGCTTTTGTTTAGCGAATGCCTGCTGGTTAGCATATGTTCTCAACTTTGTCTTGAGCCGGCCTTCGGGTTCGATGCTTGCTTTTATTTAGCGAATGCCTGCTGGTTAGCAGATGTTCTCAACTTCGTGTTGAGCCGCCCTTCGAGTTCGATGCTCGCTTTTATTTAGCGAATGCATCCTGGTTAGAAGATATTCTTAACTTCGTGTTGAGCCGCCCTTCGAGTTCGATGCTCGCTTTTATTTAGCGAATTCCTGCTGGTTAGCAGATGTTCTAAACTTCGTGTTGAGCACGCCTTCGGGTTCGATGCTCGCTTTTATTTAGCGAATGCCTGCTGGTTAGCAAATGTTATCAACTTCGTGTTGAGCTGGCCTTCGGGTGCGATGCTCGCTTTTATTTAGCGAACGGATGCTGGTTAGCAGATATTTTCAACTTCGTGTTGAGCCAGCCTTCGGGTTCGATGCTCGCTTTTATTTAGCGAATACCTGCTGGTTAACAGATGTTCTTAACTTCGTGTTCTGCCGGCCTTCGGGTTTGATGCTCGCTTTTATTTAGCGAATGCCTTCTGGTTAGCAGATGTTCTCAACTTCATGTTGAGCCGGCCTTCGGGTTCGATGCTCGCTTTTATTTAGCGAATGCCTGCTGGATAACAGATGTTCTCAACTTCGTGTTGAGCCGCCCTTCGAGTTCGATGCTCGCTTTTATTTAGCGAATGCCTGCTGGTTAGCAGATGTTCTAAACTTCGTGTTGAGCTGGCCTTCGGGTTTGATGCTCACTTTTATTTAGCGAATGCCTGCTGGTTAGCAAATGTTATCAACTTCGTGTAGAGCTGGCCTTCGGGTTCGATGCTCACTTTTATTTAGCGAATGCATGCTGGTTAGCAGATATTCTCAACTTCGTGTTGAGCCAGCCTTCGGGTTCGATGCTCGCTTTTATTTAGCGAATGCATGCTGGTTAGATAATATTCTCAACTTCGTGTTGAGCCAGCCTTCGGGTTCGATGCTCGCTTTTATTTAGCGAATGCGTGCTGGTTAGCAGATTGAGCCGGCCTTCAGGTTCGATCCGCGCTTTTATTTAGCGAATGCCTGCTGGTTAGTAGATGTTCTCAACTTTGTGTTCTGCCGGCCTTCGATTTCGTTGTTCGCTTCTATTTAGCGAATGCCTGCTGGTTAGCAGATATTCTCAACTTTGTCTTGAGCCGCCCTTTGGGTTCGATGCTCGCTTTTATTTAGCGAATGTCTGCTGGTTAGCAGATGTTCTCAACTTCGTGTTGAGCCGCCCTTCGAGTTCGATGCTCGCTTTTATTTAGCGAATGCCTGCTGGTTAGCAGATGTTCTAAAATATGTCATGAGCCGGCCTTCGGGTTCGATGCTCTCTTTTATTTAGCGAATGCCTGCTGGATTGCAGATGTTCTCAACTTCGTGTTGAGCCGCCCTTCGAGTTCGATGCTCGCTTTTATTTAGCTAATGCCTGCAGGTTAGTAGATGTTCTAAAATTCGTGTTGAGCTAGCCTTCGGGTTCGATGCTCGCTTTTATTTAGCGAATGCCTGCTGGTTAGCAGATTGAGCCGGCCTTCAGGTTCGATGCGCGCTTTTATTTAGCGAATGCCTGCTGGTTAGTAGATGTTCTCAACTTCGTGTTCAGCTGGCCTTCGAGTTCGTTGTTCGCTTCTATTTAGTAAATGCCTGTTGGTTAGCAGATATTCTCAACTTTGTCTTGAGCCGCCCTTTGGGTTCGATGCGCGCTTTTATTTTGCGAATGCCTGCTGGTTAGTAGATGTTCTCAACTTCGTGTTCAGCCGGCCTTCGAGTTCGTTGTTTGCTTCTATTTAGCGAATGCCTGCTGGTTAGCAGATATTCTCAACTTTGTCTTGAGCCGCCCTTTGGGTTCGATGCTCGCTTTTATTTAGCGAATGCCTGCTGGATTGCAGATGTTCTCAACTTCGTGTTGAGCCGCCCTTCGAGTTCGACGCTCGCTTTTATTTAGCTAATGCCTTCAGGTTAGCAGATGTTCTAAAATTCGTGTTGAGCTGGCCTTCGCGTGCGATGCTCGCTTTTATTTAGCGAATGCCTGCTGGTTAGCAGATGTTCTCAACTTCGTGTTGAGCCAGCCTTCGGGTTCGATGCTCGCTTTTATTTAGCGAATGCCTGCTGGTTAGCAGATGTTCTCAACTTCGTGTTCAGCCGGCCTTCGGGTTCGATGTTCGCTTTTGTTTAGCGAATGCCTGCTGGTTAGCAGATGTTCTCAACTTTGTCTTGAGCCGGACTTCGGGTTCGATGCTTGCTTTTATTTAGCGAATGCCTGCTGGTTAGCAGATGTTCTCAACTTCGTGTTGAGCCGCCCTTCGAGTTCGATGCTCGCTTTTATTTAGCGAATGCATCCTGGTTAGAAGATATTCTTAACTTCATGTTGAGCCGCCCTTTGAGTTCGATGCTCGCTTTTATTTAGCGAATTCCTGCTGGTTAGCAGATGTTCTAAACTTCGTGTTGAGCAGGCCTTTGGATTCGATGCTCGCTTTTATTTAGCGAATGCCTGCTGGTTAGCAAATGTTTTCAACTTCGTGTTGAGCCAGCCTTCGGGTTCGATGCTCGCTTTTATTTAGCGAATACCTGCTGGTTAACAGATGTTCTTAACTTCGTGTTCTGGCGGCCTTCGGGTTCAATGCTCGCTTTTATTTAGCCAATGCCTGCTGGTTAGAAGATGTTCTCAACTTCATGTTGAGCCGGCCTTCGGGTTCGATGCTCGCTTTTATTTAGCGAATGCCTGCTGGTTAGCAGATGTTCTCAACTTCGTGTTGAGCCGCCCTTCAAGTTCGATGCTCGCTTTTATTTAGCGAGTGCCTGCTGGTTAGCAGATTGAGCCGGCCTTCAGGTTCGATGCGCGCTTTTATTTAGCGAATGCCTGCTGGTTAGTAGATGTTCTCAACTTCGTGTTCAGCCGGCCTTCGAGTTCGTTGTTTGCTTCTATTTAGCGAATGCCTGCTGGTTAGCAGATATTCTCAACTTTGTCTTGAGCCGCCCTTTGGGTTCGATGCTCGCTTTTATTTAGCGAATGCCTGCTGGATTGCAGATGTTCTCAACTTCGTGTTGAGCCGCCCTTCGAGTTCGACGCTCGCTTTTATTTAGCTAATGCCTTCAGGTTAGCAGATGTTCTAAAATTCGTGTTGAGCTGGCCTTCGGGTTCGATGCTCGCTTTTATTTAGCGAATGCCTGCTGGTTAGCAGATGTTCTCAACTTCGTGTTGAGCCGGCCTTCAGGTTTGATGCTCGCTTTTATTTAGCGAATGCCTGCTGGTTAGTAGATGTTCTCAACATCGTGTTCAGCCGGCCTTCGGGTTCGATGTTCGCTTTTGTTTAGCGAATGCCTGCTGGTTAGCAGATGTTCTCAACTTTGTCTTGAGCCGGACTTCGGGTTCGATGCTTGCTTTTATTTAGCGAATGCCTGCTGGTTAGCAGATGTTCTCAACTTCGTGTTGAGCCGCCCTTCGAGTTCGATGCTCGCTTTTATTTAGCGAATGCATCCTGGTTAGAAGATATTCTTAACTTCGTGTTGAGCCGCCCTTTGAGTTCGATGCTCGCTTTTATTTAGCGAATTCCTGCTGGTTAGCAGATGTTCTAAACTTCGTGTTGAGCAGGCCTTTGGATTCGATGCTCGCTTTTATTTAGCGAATGCCTGCTGGTTAGCAAATGTTTTCAACTTCGTGTTGAGCCAGCCTTCGGGTTCGATGCTCGCTTTTATTTAGCGAATACCTGCTGGTTAACAGATGTTCTTAACTTCGTGTTCTGGCGGCCTTCGGGTTCGATGCTCGCTTTTCTTTAGCCAATGCCTGCTGGTTAGAAGATGTTCTCAACTTCATGTTGAGCCGGCCTTCGGGTTCGATGCTCGCTTTTATTTAGCGAATGCCTGCTGGTTAGCAGATGTTCTCAACTTCTTGTTGAGCCGCCCTTCGAGTTCGATGCTCGCTTTTATTTAGCGAGTGCCTGCTGGTTAGCAGATGTTCTCAACTTTGTCTTGAGTCGGCCTTCGGGTTCGACGCTCGCTTTTATTTAGCGAATGCCTGCTGGATAACAGATGTTCTCAACTTCGTGTTGAGCCGCCCTTCGAGTTCGATGCTCGCTTTTATTTAGCGAATACCTGCAGGTTAGCAGATGTTCTCAACTTTGTCTTGAGCCGGCCATCGGGTTCGATGCTCGCTTTTATTTAGCGAATGCCTGCTGGATAGCATATGTTCTCAACTTCGTGTTGAGCCGCCCTTCGAGTTCGACCTTGCTTTTATTTAGCGAATACCTGTTGGTTAGCAGATTTTCTAAACTTCGTGTTAAGCTGGCCTTCGGGTGCGATGCTCGCTTTTATTTAGCAAATGCCTGCTGGTTAGCAGATGTTCTCAACTCTGTGTTGAAGCGCCCTTTGGGTTCGATGCTCGCTTTTATTTAGCGAATGCATCCTAGGTAGAAGATATTCTCAACTTCGTGTTGAGCCACCCTTCGAGTTCGATGCTCGCTTTTATTTAGCGAATGCCTGCTGGTTAGCAGATGTTCTCAACTTCGGGTTGAGCCGCCCTTCGAGTTCGATGCTCGCTTTTATTTAGCGAATGCCTGCTGGTTAGCAGATGTTTTCAACTTTGTCTTGAGCCGGCCTTCGGGTTCGATGCTCGCTTTTATTTAGCGAATGCCTGTTGGATAGCAGATGTTCTCAACTTCGTGTTGAGCCGCCCTTCGAGTTCGATGCTCGCTTTTATTTAGCTAATGCCTGCAGGTTAGCAGATGTTCTAAAATTCGTGTTGAGCTGGCCTTCGGGTTTGATGCTCGCTTTTATTTAGAGAATGTCTGCTGGTTAGCAGATGTTCTCAACTTCGTGTTGAGCCGCCCTTCGAGTTCGATGCTCGCTTTTATTTAGCGAATGCATCCTGGTAAGAAGATATTCTTAACTTCGTGTTGAGCCGCCCTTCGAGTTCGATGCTCGCTTTTATTTAGCGAATTCCTGCTGGTTAGCAGATGTTCTAAACTTCGTGTTGAGCTGGTCTTCGGGTTTGATGCTCGCTTTTATTTAGCGAATGCCTGCTGGTTAGCAAATGTTATCAACTTCGTGTTGAGCTGGCCTTCGGGTGCGATGCTCGCTTTTATTTAGCGAATGCATGCTGGTTAGCAGATATTCTCGACTTCGTGTTGAGCCAGCCTTCGGGTTCGATGCTCGCTTTTATTTAGCGAATACCTGTTGGTTAACAGATGTTCTTAACTTCGTGTTCAGCCGGCCTTCGGGTTCGATGCTCGCTTTTATTTAGCGAATGCCTGCTGGTTAGCAGATGTTCTCAACTTCATTTTGAGCCGGCCTTCGGGTTCGATGCTCGCTTTTATTTAGCGAATGCCTGCTTGTTAACAGATGTTCTCAACTTCGTGTTGAGCCTCCCTTCGAGTTCGATGCTCGCTTTTGTTTAGCGAGTGCCTGCTGGATAGCAGATGTTCTCAACTTTGTCTTGAGTCAGCCTTTGGGTTCGATGCTCGCTTTTATTTAGCGAATGCCTGCTGGATAACAGATGTTCTCAACTTCGTGTTGATCCGCCCTTCGAGTTCGATGCTCGCTTTTATTTAGCGAATGCCTGCAGGTTAGCAGATGTTCTCAACTTTGTCTTGAGCCGGCCTTCGGGTTCGATGCTCGCTTTTATTTAGCGAATGCCTGCTGGATAGCAGATCTTCTCAACTTCGTGTTGAGCCGCCCTTCGAGTTCGACCTCGCTTTTATTTAGCGAATACCTGCTGGTTAGCAGATTTTCTAAACTTCGTGTTAAGCTGGGCTTCGGGTGCGATGCTCGCTTTTATTTAGCGAATGCCTGCTGGTTAGCAGATGTTCTCAACTTTGTGTTGAAGCGCCCTTTGGGTTCGATGCTCGCTTTTATTTAGCGAATGCATCCTAGGTAGAAGATATTCTAAACTTCGTGTTGAGCCTCCCTTCGAGTTCGATGCTCGCTTTTATTTAGCGAATGCCTGCTGGTTAGCAGATGTTCTCGACTTCATGTTGAGACGGCCTTCGGGTTCGATGCTCGCTTTTATTTAGCGAATGCCTGCTGGTTAGAAAATGTTATCAACTTTGTATTGAGCTGGCCTTCAGGTTCGATGCTCGCTTTTATTTAGCGAATGCATGCTGGTTAGCAGATATTCCCAACTTCGTGTTGAGCCAGCCTTCGGGTTCGATGCTCGCTTTTATTTAGCAAATGCCTGCTGGTTAACAGATGTTCTTAACTTCGTGTTCTGCCGGCCTTCGGGTTCGATGCTTGCTTTTATTTAGCGAATGCCTGCTGGTTAGCAGATGTTCTCAATTTCGTGTTGAGCCGGCCTTCGGGTTCGATGCTCGCTTTTATTTAGCGAATGCCAGCTGGTTAGATGTTCTCAACTTCGTGTTCAGCCGGCCTTCGGGTTCGATGTTCACTTTTATATAGCGAATGCCTGCTGGTTAACAGATGTTCTCAACTTCGTGTTGAGCCGGCCTTCGGGTTTGATGCTCGCTTTTATTTAGCGAATGCCTGCTGGTTAGTAGATGTTCTCAACTTCGTGTTCAGCCGGCCTTCGGGTCCGATGTTCGGTTTTATTTAGCGAATGCCTGCTGGTTAGCAGATGTTCTCAAATTTGTCTTGAGCCGGCCTTCGGGTTCGGTGCTCGCTTTTATTTAGCGAATGCCTGCTGGTTAGCAGATGTTCTCAAATTCGTGTTGAGCCGGCCTTCGAGTTCGATGCTCGCTTTTATTTAGCGAATGCCTGCTGGTTAGCAGATGTTCTAAACTTCGTGTTGAGCTGGTCTTCGGGTTCGATGCTCACTTTTATTTAGAGAATGCCTGTTGGTTAGCAGATGTTCTCAACTTCGTGTTGAGCCGGCCTTCGGGTTTGATGCTCGCTTTTATTTAGCGAATACCTGCTGGTTAGTAGATGTTCTCAACTTCGTGTTCAGCCGGCCATCAGGTTCGATGTTCGCTTTTATTTAGCGAATGCCTGCTGGATAGCAGATGTTCTCAACTTCATGTTGAGCTGGCCTTCGGGTTCGATGCTCACTTTTATTTAGCGAATGCCTGCTAGTTAGCAGATGTTCTCAACTTCGTGTTGAGCCGCCCTTAGAGTTTGATGCTCGCTTTTATTTAGCGAGTTCCTGCTGGTTAGCAGATGTACTCAACATTTTCTTGAGTCGGCCTTCGGGTTTGATGCTCGCTTTTATTTAACGAATGCCTGCTGGATAACAGATGTTCTCAAATTCGTGTTGAGCCGCCCTTCGAGTTCGATGCTCGCTTTTATTTAGCGAATGCCTGCAGGTTAGCAGATGTTCTCAACTTTGTCTTGAGCCGGCCTTCGGGTTCGATGCTCGCTTTTATTTAGCGAATGCCTGCTGGATAGAAGATGTTCTCAACTTCGTGTTGAGCCGCCCTACGAGTTCGATGCTCGCTTTTATTTAGCGAATGTCTGCTGGTTAGCAAATTTTCTAAACTTCGTGTTAAGCTGGCCTTCGGGTGCGATGCTCGCTTTTATTTAGCGAATGCTTGCTGGTTAGCAGATGTTCTCAACTTTGTGTTTTACCGCCCTTTGGGTTCGATGCTCGCTTTTATTTAGCGAATGCCTGCTGGTAAGCAAATGTTATCAACTTCGTATTGAGCTGGCCTTCGGGTTCGACGCTCGCTTTTATTTAGCGAATGCATGCTAGTTAGCAGATATTCTCAACTTCGTGTTGAGCCAGCCTAGGGTTCGATGCTCGCTTTTATTTAGCGAATGCCTGTTGGTTAACAGATGTTCTTAACTTCGTGTTCTGCCGGCCTTCGGGTTCGATGCTCGCTTTTATTTAGCGAATGCCTGCTGGTTAGAAAATGTTATCAACTTCGTATTGAGCTGGCCTTCGGGTTCGATGCTCGCTTTTATTTAGCGAATGCATGCTGGTTAGCAGATATTCTCAACTTCGTGTTGAGCCAGCCTTCGGGTTCGATGCTCGCTTTTATTTAGCAAATGCCTGCTGGTTAACAGATGTTCTTAACTTCGTGTTCTGCCGGCCTTCGGGTTCGATGCTCGCTTTTATTTAGCGAATGCCTGCTGGTTAGCAGATGTTCTCAATTTCGTGTTGAGCCGGCCTTCGGGTTCGATGCTCGCTTTTATTTAGCGAATGCCAGCTGGTTAGATGTTCTCAACTTCGTGTTCAGCCGGCCTTCGGGTTCGATGTTCGCTTTTATTTAGCGAATGCCTGCTGGTTAACAGATGTTCTCAACTTTGTCTTAAGCCGGCCTTCGGGTTCGATGCTCGCTTTTATTTAGCGAATGCCTGCTGGTTAGTAGATGTTCTCAACTTCGTGTTCAGCCGGCCTTTGGGTTCGATGTTCGCTTTTATTTAGCGAATGCCTGCTGGTTAACAGATGTTCTCAACTTTGTCTTGAGCCGGCCTTCGGGTTCGATGCTCGCTTTTATTTAGCGAATGCCTGCTGGATAGCAGATGTTCTCAACTTCGTGTTGAGCCGCCCTTCGAGTTCGATGCTCGCTTTTATTTAGCTAATGCCTGCAGGTTAGCAGATGTTCTAAAATTCGTGTTGAGCTGGCCTTCGGGTTCGATGCTCGCTTTTATTTAGAGAATGCCTGCTGGTTCGCAGATGTTCTCAACTTCGTGTTGAGCCGGCCTTCGGGTTTGATGCTCGCTTTTATTTAGCGAATGCCTGCTGGTTAGTAGATGTTCTCAACTTCGTGTTCAGCCGGCCTTCGGGTTCGATGTTCGCTTTTGTTTAGCGAATGCCTGCTGGTTAGCAGATGTTCTCAACTTTGTCTTGAGCCGGCCTTCGGGTTCGATGCTCGCTTTTATTTAGCGAATGCCTGCTTGTTAGCAAATGTTCTCAACTTCGTGTTGAGCCGCCCTTCAAGTTCGATGCTCGCTTTTATTTAGCGAATGCATCCTGGTTAGAAGATATTCTTAACTTCGTGTTGAGTCGCCCTTCGAGTTCGATGCTCGCTTTTATTTAGCGAATGCCTGCTGGTTAGCAGATGTTCTAAACTTCGTGTTGAGCTGGCCTTCGGGTTCGATGCTCGCTTTTATTTAGAGAATGCCTGTTGGTTAGCAGATGTTCTCAACTTCGTGTTGAGCCGGCCTTCGGGTTTCATGCTCGCTTTTATTTAGCGAATGCCTGCTGGTTAGTAGATGTTCTCAACTTCGTGTTCAGCCGGCCTTCGGGTTCGATGTTCGCTTTTATTTGGCGAATGCCTGCTGGATAGCAGATGTTCTCAACTTCATGTTGAGCCGACCTTCGGGTTCGATGCTCACTTTTATTTAGCGAATGCCTGCTAGTTAGCAGATGTTCTCAACTTCGTGTTGAGCCGCCCTTCGAGTTCGATGCTCGCTTTTATTTAGCGAGTTCCTGTTGGTTAGCAGATGTACTCAACATTTTCTTGAGTCGGCCTTCGGGTTTGATGCACGCTTTTATTTAGCGAATGCCTGCGGGATAACAGATGTTCTCAACTTGGTGTTGAGCCGCCCTTCGAGTTCGATGCTCGCTTTTATTTGGCGAATGCCTGCAGGTTAGCAGATGTTCTCAACTTTGTCTTGAGCCGGCCTTCGGGTTCGATGCTCGCTTTTATTTAGCGAATGCCTGCTGGATAGAAGATGTTCTCAACTTCGTGTTGAGCCGCCCTTCGAGTTCGATGCTCGCTTTTATTTAGCGAATGCCTGCTGGTTAGCAGATTTTCTAAACTTCGTGTTAAGCTGGCCTTCGGGTGTGATGCTCGCTTTTATTTAGCGAATGCCTGCTGGTTAGCAGATGTTCTCAACTTTGTGTTGAACCGCCCTTTGGGTTCGATGCTCGCTTTTATTTAGCGAATGCCTGCTGGTTAGCAAATGTTATCAACTTCGTATTAAGCTGGCCTTCGGGTTCGATGCTCGCTTTTATTTAGATTATTGCATGCTGGTTAGCAGATATTCTCAACTTCGTGTTGAGCCAGCCTTCGGGTTCGATGCTCGCTTTTATTTAGCGAATGCCTGCTGGTTAACAGATGTTCTTAACTTCGTGTTCTGCCGGCCTTCGGGTTCGATGCTCGCTTTTATTTAGCGAATGCCTACTGGTTTGCAGATGTTCTAAATTTTGTGTTGAGCCGGCCTTCGGGTTCGATGCTCGCTTTTATTTAGCGAATGCCTGCTGGTTATTAGATGTTCTCAACTTCGTGTTCAGCCGGCTTCGGGTTCGATGTTCGCTTTTATTTAGCGAATGCCTGCTGGTTAGCAGATGTTCTCAACTTTGTCTTGAGCCGGCCTTCGGGTTCGGTGATCGCTTTTATTTGGCGAATGCATGCTGGTTAGCAGATGTTCTCAACTTCGTGTTGAGCCGGCCTTCGAGTTCGATGCTCGCTTTTATTTAGCGAATGCCTGCTGGTTAGCAGATGTTCTAAACTTCGTGTTGAGCTGTTCTTCGGGTTCGATGCTCGCTTTTATTTAGAGAATGCCTGCTGGTTAGCAGATGTTCTCAACTTCGTGTTGAGCCGGCCTTCGGGTTTGATGCTCGATTTTATTTAGCGAATGCCTGCTGGTTAGTAGATGTTCTCAACTTCGTGTTCAGCCGGCCTTCGGGTTCGATGTTCGCTTTTATTTAGCGAATGCCTGCTGGATAGAAGATGTTCTCAACTTCATGTTGAGCCGGCCTTCGGGTTCGATGCTCACTTTTATTTAGCGAATGCCGGCTAGTTAGCAGATGTTCTCAACTTCGTGTTGAGCCGCCCTTCGAGTTCGATGCTCGCTTTTATTTAGCGAGTTCCTGCTGGTTAGCAGATGTACCCAACATTTTCTTGAGTCGGCCTTCGGGTTGGATGCTCGCTTTTATTTAGAGAATGCCTGCTGGATAACAGATGTTCTCTACTTCGTGTTGAGCCGCCCTTCGAGTTCGATGCTCGCTTTTATTTAGTGAATGCTTGCAGGTTTGCAGATCTTCTCAACTTTGTCTTGAGCCGACCTTCGGGTTCGATGCTCGCTTTTATTTAGCGAATGCCTGCTGGATAGAAGATGTTCTCAACTTCGTGTTGAGCCGCCCTTCGAGTTCGATGCTCGCTTTTATTTAGCGAATGCCTGCTGGTTAGAAGATTTTCTAAACTTCGTGTTAAGCTGGCCTTCGGGTGCGATGCTCGCTTTTATTTAGCGAATGCCTGCTGGTTAGCAGATGTTCTCAACTTTGTGTTGAACCGCCCTTTGGGTTCGATGCTCGCTTTTATTTAGCGAATGCCTGCTGGTTAGCAAATGTTATCAACTTCGTATTGAGCTGGCCTTCGGGTTCGATGCTCGCTTTTATTTAGCGAATGCATGTTGGTTAGCAGATATTCTCAACTTCGTGTTGAGCCAGCCTTCGGGTTCGATGCTCGCTTTTATTTAGCGAATGCCTGCTGGTTAACAAATGTTCTTAACTTCATGTTCTGCCGGCCTTCGGGTTCGATGCTCGCTTTTATTTAACGAATGCCTGCTGGTTAGCAGATGTTCTAAATTTCGTGTTGAGCCGGCCTTCGGGTTCGATGCTCGCTTTTATTTAGCGAATGCCTGCTGGTTATTAGATGTTCTCAACTTCGTGTTCAGCCGGCTTTGGGTTCGATGTTCGCTTTTATTTAGCGAATGCCTGCTGGTTAACAGATGTTCTCAACTTTGTCTTGAGCCGGCCTTCGGGTTCGATGCTCGCTTTTATTTAGCGAATGCCTGCTGGTTAGCAGATGTTCTCAACTTCGTGTTGAGCCTCCCTTCGAGTTCGATGCTCGTTTTTATTTAGCTAATGCCTGCTGGTTAGCAGATGTTCTAAACTTCGTGTTCTGCCGGCCTTCGGGTTCGATGCTCGCTTTTATTTAGCGAATGCCTGCTGGTTAGCAGATGTTCTAAATTTCGTGTTGAGCCGGCCTTCGGGTTCGATGCTCGCTTTTATTTAGCGAATTCCTGCTGGTTATTAGATGTTCTCAACTTCGTGTTCAGCCGGCTTCGGGTTCGATGTTCGCTTTTATATAGCGAATGCCTGCTGGTTAACAGATGTTCTCAACTTTGTCTTGAGCCGGCCTTCGGGTTCGATGCCTTCTTTTATTTAGAGAATGCCTGCTGGTTAGTAGATGTTCTCAACTTCGTGTTCAGCCGGCCTTCGGGTTCGATGTTCGCTTTTATTTAGCGAATGCCTGCTGGTTAACAGATGTTCTCAACTTTGTCTTGAGCCGGCCTTCGGGTTCGATGCTCGCTTTTATTTAGCGAATGCCTGCTTGTTAGCAGATGTTCTCAACTTCGTGTTGAGCCGCCCTTCGAGTTCAATGCTCGCTTTTATTTAGCTAATGCCTGCTGGTTAGCAGATGTTCTAAACTTCGTGTTGAGCTGGCCTTCGGGTTCGATGCTCGCTTTTATTTAGAGAATGCCTGTTGGTTAGCAGATGTTCTCAACTTCGTGTTGAGCCGGCCTTCGGGTTTGATGCTCGCTTTTATTTAGCGAATGCCTGCTGGTTAGTAGATGTTCTCAACTTCGTGTTCAGCCGGCCTTCGGGTCCGATGTTCGCTTTTATTTAGCGAATGCCTGCAGGTTAGCAGATGTTCTCAACTTTGTCTTGAGCCGGCCTTCGGGTTCGGTGCTCGCTTTTATTTAGCGAATGCCTGCTGGTTAGCAGATGTTCTCAAATTCGTGTTGAGCCGGCCTTCGAGTTCGATGCTCGCTTTTATTTAGCGAATGCCTGCTGGTTAGCAGATGTTCTAAACTTCGTGTTGAGCTGGTCTTCGAGTTCGATGCTCGATTTTATTTAGAGAATGCCTGCTGGTTAGCAGATGTTCTCAACTTCGTGTTGAGCCGGCCTTCGGGTTTGATGCTCGCTTTTATTTAGCGAATGCCTGCTGGTTAGTAGATGTTCTCAACTTCGTGTTCAGCCGGCCTTCGGGTTCGATGTTCGCTTTTATTTAGCGAATGCATGCTGGATAGCAGATGTTCTCAACTTCATGTTGAGCCGGCCTTCGGGTTCGATGCTCACTTTTATTTAGCGAATGCCTGCTAGTTAGCAGATGTTCTCAACTTCGTGTTGAGCCGCCCTTAGAGTTTGATGCTCGCTTTTATTTAGCGAGTTCCTGCTGGTTAGCAGATGTACTCAACATTTTCTTGAGTCGGCCTTCGGGTTTGATGCTCGCTTTTATTTAACGAATGCCTGCTGGATAACAGATGTTCTCAAATTCGTGTTGAGCCGCCCTTCGAGTTCGATGCTCGCTTTTATTTAGCGGATGCCTGCAGGTTAGCAGATGTTCTCAATTTTTTTCTTGAGCCGGCCTTCGGGTTCGATGCTCGCTTTTATTTAGCGAATGCCTGCTGGATAGAAGATGTTCTCAACTTCGTGTTGAGCCGCCCTTCGAGTTCCATGCTCGCTTTTATTTAGCGAATGCCTGCTGGTTAGCAGATTTTCTAAACTTCGTGTTAAGCTGGCCTTCGGGTGCGATGCTCGCTTTTATTTAGCGAATGCCTGCTGGTTAGCAGATGTTCTCAACTTTGTGTTGAACCGCCCTTTGGGTTCGATGCTCGCTTTTATTTAGCGAATGCCTGCTGGTTAGCAAATGTTATCAACTTCGTATTGAGCTGGCCTTCGGGTTCGAAGCTCGCTTTTATTTAGCGAATGCATGCTGGTTAGCAGATATTCTCAACTTCGTGTTTGGCCAGCCTTCGGGTTCGATGCTCGCTTTTATTTAGCGAATGCCTGCTGGTTAACAGATGTTCTTAACTTCGTGTTCTGCCGGCCTTCGGGTTCGATGCTCGCTTTTAATTAGCGAATGCCTGCTGGTTAGAAAATGTTATCAACTTCGTATTGAGCTGGCCTTCGGGTTCGATGCTCGCTTTTATTTAGCGAATGCATGCTGGTTAGCAGATATTCTCAACTTCGTGTTGATCCAGCCTTCGGGTTCGATGCTCGCTTTTATTTAGCAAATGCCTGCTGGTTAACAGATGTTCTTAACTTCGTGTCCTGCCGGCCTTCGGGTTTGATGCTCGCTTTTATTTAGCGAATGCCTGCTGGTTAGCAGATGTTCTCAATTTCGTGTTGAGCCGGCCTTCGGGTTCGATGCTCGCTTTTATTTAGCGAATGCCAGCTGGTTAGATGTTCTCAACTTCGTGTTCAACCGGCCTTCGAGTTCGATGTTCGCTTTTATTTAGCGAATGCCTACTGGTTAACAGATGTTCTCAACTTTGTCTTGAGCCGGCCTTCGGGTTCGATGCTCGCTTTTATTTAGCGAATGCCTGCTGGTTAGTAGATGTTCTCAACTTCGTGTTCAGCCGGCCTTCGGGTTCGATGTTCGCTTTTATTTAGCGAATGCCTGCTGGTTAACAGATGTTCTCAACTTTGTCTTTAGCCGGCCTTCGGGTTCGATGCTCGCTTTTATTTAGCGAATGCCTGCTGGATAGCAGATGTTCTCAACTTCGTGTTGAGCCGCCCTTCGAGTTCGATGCTCGCTTTTATTTAGCTAATGCCTGCAGGTTAGCAGATGTTCTAAAATTCGTGTTGAGCTGGCCTTCGGGTTCGATGCTCGCTTTTATTTAGAGAACGCCTGCTGGTTAGCAGATGTTCTCAACTTCGTGTTGAGCCGGCCTTCGGGTTTGATGCTCGCTTTTATTTAGCGAATGCCTGCTGGTTAGTAGATGTTCTCAACTTCGTGTTCAGCCGGCCTTCGGGTTCGATATTCGCTTTTGTTTAGCGAATGCCTGCTGGTTAGCAGATGTTCTCAACTTTGTCTTGAGCCGGCCTTCGGGTTCGATGCTCGCTTTTATTTAGCAAATGCCTGCTTGTTAGCAGATGTTCTCAACTTCGTGTTGAGCCGCCCTTCAAGTTCGATGCTCGCTTTTATTTAGCGAATGCATCCTGGTTAGAAGATACTCTTAACTTCGTGTTGAGCCTCCCTTCGAGTTCGATGCTCGCTTTTATTTAGCGAATGCCTGCTGGTTAGCAGATGTTCTAAACTTCGTGTTGAGCTGGCCTTCGGGTTTGATGCTCGCTTTTATTTAGAGAATGCCTGTTGGTTAGCAGATGTTCTCAACTTCGTGTTGAGCCAGCCTTCGTGTTTGATGCTCGCTTTTATTTAGCGAATGCTTGCTGGTTAGTAGATGTTCTCAACTTCGTGTTCAGCCGGCCTTCGGGTTCGATGTTCGCTTTTATTTAGCGAATGCCTGCTGGATAGCAGATGTTCTCAACTTCATGTTGAGCCGGCCTTCGGGTTCGATGCTCACTTTTATTTAGCGAATGCCTGCTAGTTAGCAGATGTTCTCAACTTCGTGTTGAGCCGCCCTTCGAGTTCGATGCTCGCTTTTATTTAGCGAGTTCCTGCTGGTTAGCAGATGTACTCAACATTTTCTTGAGTCGGCCTTCGGGTTTGATGCTCGCTTTTATTTAGCGAATGCCTGCTGGATAACAGATGTTCTCAACTTCGTGTTGAGCCGCCCTTCGAGTTCGATGCTCGCTTTTATTTAGCGAATGCCTGCAGGTTAGCAGATGTTCTCAACTTTGTCTTGAGCCGGCCTTCGGGTTCGATGCTCGCTTTTATTTAGCGAATGCCTGCTGGATAGAAGATGTTCTCAACTTCGTGTTGAGCCGCCCTTCGAGTTCGATGCTCGCTTTTATTTAGCGAATGCCTGCTGGTTAGCAGATTTTCTAAACTTCGTGTTAAGTTGGCCTTCGGGTGCGATGCTCGCTTTTATTTAGCGAATGCCTGCTGGTTAGCAGATGTTCTCAACTTTGTGTTGAACCGCCCTTTGGGTTCGATGCTCGCTTTTATTTAACGAATGCCTGCTGGTTAGCAAATATTATCAACTTCGTATTGAGCTGGCCTTCGGGTTCGATGCTCGCTTTTATTTAGATTATTGCATGCTGGTTAGCAGATATTCTCAACTTCGTGTTGAGCCAGCCTTCGGGTTCGATGCTCGCTTTTATTTAGCGAATGCCTGCTGGTTAACAGATGTTCTTAACTTCGTATTCTGCCGGCCTTCGGGTTCGATGCTCGCTTTTATTTAGCGAATGCCAGCTGGTTAGCAGATGTTATAAATTTCGTGTTGAGCCGGCCTTCGGGTTTGATGCTCGCTTTTATTTAGCGAATGCCTGCTGGTTATTAGATGTTCTCAACTTCGTGTTCAGCCAGCTTTGGGTTCGATGTTCGCTTTTATTTAGCGAATGCCTGCTGGTTAACAGATGTTCTCAACTTTGTCTTGAGCCGGCCTTCGGGTTCGATGCTCGCTTTTATTTAGCGAATGCCTGCTGGTTAGCAGATGTTCTCAACTTCGTGATGAGCCGCCCTTCGAGTTCGATGCTCTCTTTTATTTAGCTAATGCCTGCTGGTTAGCAGATGTTCTCAACTTCGTGTTGAGCCGGCCTTCGGGTTTGATGCTCGCTTTTATTTAGCGAATGCCTGATGGTTAGCAGATGTTCTTAACTTCGTGTTCAGCCGGTCTTCGGGTTCGATGTTCGCTTTTATTTAGCGAATGCCTGCTGGTTAGCAGATTTTCTTAACTTTGTCTTGAGCCGGCCTTCGGGTTCGATGCTCGCTTTTATTTAGCAAATGCCTGCTTGTTAGCAGATGTTCTCAACTTCGTGTTGAGTCGCCCTTCGGGTTCGATGCTCGCTTTTATTTAGCGAATGCATCCTGGTTAGAAGATATTCTTAACTTCGTGTTGAGCCTCCCTTCGAGTTCGATGCTCGCTTTTATTTAGCGAATGCCTGCTGGTTAGCAGATGTTCTAAACTTCGTGTTGAGCTGGCCTTCGGGTTCGATGCTCGCTTTTATTTAGAGAATGCCTGTTGGTTAGCAGATGTTCTCAACTTCGTGTTGAGCCGGCCTTCGGGTTTGATGCTCGCTTTTATTTAGCGAATGCCTGCTGGTTAGTAGATGTTCTCAACTTCGTGTTCAGCCGGCCTTCGGGTTCGATGTTCGCTTTTATTTAGCGAATGCCTGCTGGATAGCAGATGTTCTCAACTTCATGTTGAGCCGGCCTTCGGGTTCGATGCTGACTTTTATTTAGCGAATGCCTGCTAGTTAGCAGATGTTCTCAACTTCGTGTTGAGCCGCCCTTCGAGTTCGATGCTCGCTTTTATTTAGCGAGTTCCTGCTGGTTAGCAGATGTACTCAACATTTTCTTGAGTCGGCCTTCGGGTTTGATGCTCGCTTTTATTTAGCGAATGCCTGCTGGATAACAGATGTTCTCAACTTCGTGTTGAGCCGCCCTTCGAGTTCGATGCTCGCTTTTATTTAGCGAATGCCTGCAGGTTAGCAGATGTTCTCAACTTTGTCTTGAGCCGGCCTTCGGGTTCGATGCTCGCTTTTATTTAGCGAATGCCTGCTGGATAGAAGATGTTCTCAACTTCGTGTTGAGCCGCCCTTCGAGTTCGATGCTCGCTTTTATTTAGCGAATGCCTGCTGGTTAGCAGATTTTCTAAACTTCGTGTTAAGCTGGCCTTCGGGTGCGATGCTCTCTTTTATTTAGCGAATGCCTGCTGGTTAGCAGATGTTCTCAACTTTGTGTTGAACCGCCCTTTGGGTTCGATGCTCGCTTTCATTTAGCGAATGCCTGCTGGTTAGCAAATGTTATCAACTTCGTATTGAGCTGGCCTTCGGGTTCAATGCTCGCTTTTATTTAGATTATTGCATGCTGGTTAGCAGATATTCTCAACTTCGTGTTGAGCCAGCCTTCGGGTTCGATGCTCGCTTTTATTTAGCGAATGCCTGCTGGTTAACAGATGTTCTTAACTTCTTGTTCTGCCGGCCTTCAGGTTCGATGCTCGCTTTTATTTAGCGAATGCCTGCTGGTTAGCAGATGTTATAAATTTCGTGTTGAGCCGGCCTTCGGGTTCGATGCTCGCTTTTATTTAGCAAATGCCTGCTGGTTATTAGATGTTCTCAACTTCGTGTTCAGCCGGCATTGGGTTCGATGTTCGCTTTTATTTAGCGAATGCCTGCTGGTTAACAGATGTTCTCAACTTTGTCTTGAGCCGGCCTTCGGGTTCGATGCTCGCTTTTATTTAGCGAATGCCTGCTGGTTAGCAGATGTTCTCAACTTCGTGTTGAGCCGCCCTTCGAGTTCGATGCTCGCTTTTATTTAGCTAATGCCTGTTGGTTAGCAGATGTTCTAAACTTCGTGTTCTGCCGGCCTTTGGGTTCGATGCTCGCTTTTATTTAGCGAATGCCTGATGGTTAGCAGATGTTCTAAATTTCGTGTTGAGCCGGCCTTCGGGTTCGATGCTCGCTTTTGTTTAGCGAATGCCTGCTGGTTATTAGATGTTCTCAACTTCGTGTTCAGCCGGCTTCGGGTTCGATGTTCACTTTTATTTAGCGAATGCCTGCTGGTTAGCAGATGTTCTCAACTTTGTCTTGAGCCGGCCTTCGGGTTCGGTGCTCGCTTTTATTTAGCGAATGCCTGCTGGTTAGCAGATGTTCTCAACTTCGTGTTGAGCCGGCCTTCGAGTTCGATGCTCGCTTTTATTTAGCAAATGCCTGCTGGTTAGCAGATGTTCTAAACTTCGTGTTGAGCTGGTCTTCGGGTTCGATGCTCGCTTTTATTTAGAGAATGCCTGCTGGTTAGCAGATGTTCTCAACTTCGTGTTGAGCCGGCCTTCGGGTTTGATGCTCGCTTTTATTTAGCAAATGCCTGCTGGTTAGTAGATGTTCTCAACTTCGTGTTCAGCCGGCCTTCGGGTTCGATGTTCGCTTTTATTTAGCGAATGCCTGCTGGATAGCAGATGTTCTCAACTTCATGTTGAGCCGGCCTTCGGGTTCGATGCTCACTTTTATTTAGCGAATGCCGGCTAGTTAGCAGATGTTCTCAACTTCGTGTTGAGCCGCCCTTCGAGTTCGATGCTCGCTTTAATTTAGCGAGTTCCTGCTGGTTAGCAGATGTACTCAACATTTTCTTGAGTCGGCCTTCGGGTTTGATGCTCGCTTTTATTTAGCGAATGCCTGCTGGATAACAGATGTTCTCAACTTCGTGTTGAGCCGCCATTCAAGTTCGATGCTCGCTTTTATTTAGCGAATGCCTGCAGGTTTGCAGATCTTCTCAACTTTGTCTTGAGCCGGCCTTCGGGTTCGATGCTCGCTTTTATTTAGCGAATGCCTGCTAGATAGAAGATGTTCTCAACTTCGTGTTGAGCCGCCCTTCGAGTTCGATGCTCGCTTTTATTTAGCGAATGCCTGCTGGTTAGCAGATTTTCTAAACTTCGTGTTAAGCTGGCCTTCGGGTGCGATGCTCACTTTTATTTAGAGAATGCCTGCTGGTTAGCAGATGTTCTCAACTTTGTGTTGAACCGCCCTTTGGGTTCGATGCTCGCTTTTATTTAGCGAATGCCTGCTGGTTAGCAAATGTTATCAACTTCGTATTGAGCTGGCCTTCGGGTTCGATGCTCGCTTTTATTTAGCGAATGCATGCTGGTTAGCAGATATTCTCAACTTCGTGTTGAGCCAGCCTTCGGGTTCGATGCTCGCTTTTATTTAGCGAATGCCTGCTGGTTAACAGATGTTCTTAACTTCGTGTTCTGCCGGCCTTCGGGTTCGATGCTCGCTTTTATTTAACGAATGCCTGCTGGTTAGCAGATGTTCTAAATTTCGTGTTGAGCCGGCCTTCGGGTTCGATGCTCGCTTTTATTTAGCGAATGCCTGCTGGTTATTAGATGTTCTCAACGTCGTGTTCAGCCGGCTTTGGGTTCGATGTTCGCTTTTATTTATCGAATGCCTGCTGGTTAACAGATGTTCTCAACTTTGTCTTGAGCCGGCCTTCGGGTTCGATGCTCACTTTTATTTAGCGAATGCCTGCTGGTTAGCAGATGTTCTCAACTTCGTGTTGAGCCTCCCTTCGAGTTCGATGCTCGCTTTTATTTAGCTAATGCCTGCTGGTTAGCAGATGTTCTAAACTTCGTGTTCTGCCGGCCTTCGGGTTCGATGCTCGCTTTTATTTAGCGAATGCCTGCTGGTTAGCAGATGTTCTAAATTTCGTGTTGAGCCGGCCTTCGGGTTCGATGCTCGCTTTTATTTAGCGAATGCCTGCTGGTTATTAGATGTTCTCAACTTCGTGTTCAGCCGGCTTCGGGTTCGATGTTCGCTTTTATTTAGCGAATGCCTGCTGGTTAGTAGATTTTCTCAACTTCGTGTTGAGCCGGACTTCGGGTTCGATGCTGGCTTTTATTTAGCGAATGCCTGTTGGTAAGAAGATGTTCTCAGCTTCGTCTTGAGCCGCCCTTCGTGTTCGATGCTCGCTTTTATTTAGCGAATGCCTGCAGGTTGGCAGATGTTCTAAACTTCGTGTTGAGCTGGCCTTCGGGTTCGATGCTCGCTTTTATTTAGAGAATGCCTGCTGGTTAGCAGATGTTCTCAACTTCGTGTTGAGCCGGCCTTCGGGTTTGATGCTCGCTTTTATTTAGCGAATGCCTGCTTGTTAGTAGATGTTCTCAACTTCGTGTTCAGCCGGCCTTCGGGTTCGATGTTCGCTTTTATTTAGCGAATGCCTGCTGGATAGCAGATGTTCTCAACGTCTTGTTGAGTCGGCCTTCGGGTTCGATGCTCGCTTTTATTTAGCGAATGCCTGCTAGTTAGCAGATACTCTCAACTTCGTGTTGAGCCGCCCTTCGAAATCGATGCTCGTTTTTATTTAGCGAGTGCTTGCTGGTTAGCAGATGTTCTCAACTTTGCCTTGTGTAGGCCTTCGGGTTCGATGCTCGCTTTTATTTAGCGAATGCCTGCTGGTTAGCAGATTTTCTAAATTTCGTGTTAAGCTGGCATTCGGGTGCGATGCTCGCTTTTATTTAGGAATACCTGCTGGTTAGCAGATGTTCTCAAATTTGTGTTGAACCGCCCTTTGGGTTCGATGCTCGCTTTTATTTAGCGAATGCATCCTGGTTAAAAGATATTCTCAACTTCGTGTTGAGCCTCCCTTCGAGTTCGATGCACGCTTTTATTTAGCGAATGCCTGCTGGTTAGCAGATGTTCTAAACTTCGTGTTGAGCTGGCCTTCGGGTTCGATGCTCGCTTTTGTTTAGCGAATGCCTGCTGGTTAGCAAATGTTATCAACTTCGTGTTGAGCTGGCCTTTGGATTCGATGCTCGCTTTTATTTAGCGAATGCATGCTGGTTAGCAGATATTCTCAACTTCGTGTTGAGCCAGCCTTCGGGTTCGATGCTTGCTTTTATATAGCGAATGCCTGCTGGTTAACAGATGTTCTTAACTTCGTGTTCTGCCGGCCTTCGGGTTTGATGCTCGCTTTTATTTAGCGAATGCCTGCTGGTTAGCACATGTTCTCAACTTCGTGTTGAGCCGGCCTTCGGGTTCGATGCTCGCTTTTATTTAGCGAAAGCCTGCTGGTTAGTAGATGTTCTCAACTTCGTGTTTAGCTGGCCTTCGGGTTCGATGTTCGCTTTTATTTAGCGAATGCCTGCTGGTTAGTAGATGTTCTCAACTTTGTCTTGAGCCGGCCTTCGAGTTCGATGCTTGCTTTTATTTAGCGAATGCCTGCTGGTTAGCAGATGTTCTCAACTTCGTGTTGAGTCGCCCTTCGAGTTCGATGCTCGCTTTTATTTAGCTAATGCCTGCTGGTAAGCAGATGTTCTAAACTTCGTGTTGAGCTAGCCTTCGGGTTCGATGCTCGCTTTTATTTAGCGAATGCCTGCTGGTTAGCAAATGTTCTCAACTTTGTGTTGAGCCGCCCTTTGGGTTCGATGCTCGCTTTTATTTAGCGAATGCATGCTGGTTAGAAGATATTCTCAACTTCGTGTTGAGCCGGCCTTCGGGTTTGATGCTCGCTTTTATTTAGCTAATGCCTGCTGGTTAACAGATGTTCTCAACTTCGTGTTGAGCTGGCCTTAGGGTTTGATGCCTGCTTTTATTTAGGGAATGCTTGCTGGTTAGTAGATGTTCTCAACTTCGTGTTAAGCCGCCCTTCGGGTTCGATGCTCACTTTTATTTAGCGAATGCCTGCTGGTTAGCAGATGTTCTCAACTTCGTGTTGAGCCGCCATTCGAGTTCGATGCTCGCTTTTATTTAGCTAATGCCTGCTGGTTAGCAGATGTTCTAAACTTCGTGTTGAGCAGGCCTTCGGGTTCGATGCTCGCTTTTATTTAGAGAATGCCTGTTGGTTAGCAGATGTTCTCAACTTCGTGTTGAGCCGGCCTTCGGGTTTGATGCTCGCTTTTATTTAGCGAATGCCTGCTGGTTAGTAGATGTTCTCAACTTCGTGTTCAGCCGGCCTTCGGGTTCGATGTTCGCTTTTATTTAGAAAATGCCTGCTGGTTAGCAGATGTTCTCAACTTTGTCTTGAGCCGGCCTTCGGGTTCGATGCTCGCTTTTATTTAGCGAATGCCTGCTGGTTAACAGATGTTCTCAACTTCGTGTTGAGCCGCCCTTCGAGTTCGATGCTCGCTTTTATTTAGCTAATGCCTGCTGGTTAGCAGATGTTCTAAACTTCGTGTTGAGCTGGCCTTCGGGTTCGACGCTCGTTTTTATTTAGAGAATGCCTGTTGGTTAGCAGATGTTCTCAACTTCGTGTTGAGCCGGCCTTCGGGTTTGATGCTCGCTTTTATTTAGCGAATGCCTGCAGGTTAGCAGATGTTCTAAACTTCGTGTTGAGCTGGCCTTCGGGTTCGATGCTCGCTTTTATTTAGAGAATCCCTGCTGGTAAGCAGATGTTCTCAACTTCGTGTTGAGCCGGCCTTCGGGTTTGATGCTCGCTTTTATTTAGCGAATGCCTACTGGTTAGTAGATGTTCTCAACTTCTTGTTCAGCCGGCCTTCGGGTTCGATGTTCGCTTTTATTTAGCGAATGCCTGCTGGATAGCAGATGTTCTCAACTTCGTGTTGAGCCGCCCTTCGAGTTCGATGTTCGCTTTTATTTAGCGAATGCCTGCAGGTTAGCAGATGTTCTAAACTTCGTGTTGAGCTGGCCTTCGGGTTCGATGCTCGCTTTTATTTAGAGAATGCCTGCTGGTTAGCAGATGTTCTCAACTTCGTGTTGAGCCGGCCTTCGGGTTTGATGCTCGCTTTTATTTAGCGAATGCCTGCTTGTTAGTAGATGTTCTCAACTTCGTGTTCAGCCGGCCTTCGGGTTCGATGTTCGCTTTTATTTAGCGAATGCCTGCTGGATAGCAGATGTTCTCAACGTCTTGTTGAGTCGGCCTTCGGGTTCGATGCTCGCTTTTATTTAGCGAATGCCTGCTAGTTAGCAGATACTCTCAACTTCGTGTTGAGCCGCCCTTCGAATTCGATGCTCGTTTTTATTTAGCGAGTGCTTGCTGGTTAGCAGATGTTCTCAACTTTGCCTTGTGTAGGCCTTCGGGTTCGATGCTCGCTTTTATTTAGCGAATGCCTGCTGGTTAGCAGATTTTCTAAATTTCGTGTTAAGCTGGCATTCGGGTGCGATGCTCGCTTTTATTTAGGAATACCTGCTGGTTAGCAGATGTTCTCAAATTTGTGTTGAACCGCTCTTTGGGTTCGATGCTCGCTTTTATTTAGCGAATGCATCCTGGTTAAAAGATATTCTCAACTTCGTGTTGAGCCTCCCTTCGAGTTCGATGCACGCTTTTATTTAGCGAATGCCTGCTGGTTAGCAGATGTTCTAAACTTCGTGTTGAGCTGGCCTTCGGGTTCGATGCTCGCTTTTGTTTAGCGAATGCCTGCTGGTTAGCAAATGTTATCAACTTCGTGTTGAGCTGGCCTTTGGATTCGATGCTCGCTTTTATTTAGCGAATGCATGCTGGTTAGCAGATATTCTCAACTTCGTGTTGAGCCAGCCTTCGGGTTCGATGCTTGCTTTTATATAGCGAATGCCTGCTGGTTAACAGATGTTCTTAACTTCGTGTTCTGCCGGCCTTCGAGTTTGATGCTCGCTTTTATTTAGCGAATGCCTGCTGGTTAGCACATGTTCTCAACTTCGTGTTGAGCCGGCCTTCGGGTTCGATGCTCGCTTTTATTTAGCGAACGCCTGCTGGTTAGTAGATGTTCTCAACTTCGTGTTTAGCTGGCCTTCGGGTTCGATGTTCGCTTTTATTTAGCGAATGCCTGCTGGTTAGTAGATGTTCTCAACTTTGTCTTGAGCCGGCCTTCGAGTTCGATGCTTGCTTTTATTTAGCGAATGCCTGCTGGTTAGCAGATGTTCTCAACTTCGTGTTGAGTCGCCCTTCTAGTTCGATGCTCGCTTTTATTTAGCTAATGCCTGCTGGTAAGCAGATGTTCTAAACTTCGTGTTGAGCTAGCCTTCGGGTTCGATGCTCGCTTTTATTTAGCGAATGCCTGCTGGTTAGCAGATGTTCTCAACTTTGTGTTGAGCCGCCCTTTGGGTTCGTTGCTCGCTTTTATTTAGCGAATGCATGCTGGTTAGAAGATATTCTCAACTTCGTGTTGAGCCAGCCTTCGGGTTCGATGCTTGCTTTTATATAGCGAATGCCTGCTGGTTAACAGATGTTCTTAACTTCGTGTTCTGCCGGCCTTCGGGTTTGATGCTCGCTTTTATTTAGCGAATGCCTGCTGGTTAGCACATGTTCTCAACTTCGTGTTGAGCCGGCCTTCGGGTTCGATGCTCGCTTTTATTTAGAGAATGCCTGTTGGTTAGCAGATGTTCTCAACTTCGTGTTTAGCTGGCCTTCGGGTTCGATGTTCGCTTTTATTTAGCGAATGCCTGCTGGTTAGTAGATGTTCTCAACTTTGTCTTGAGCCGGCCTTCGAGTTCGATGCTTGCTTTTATTTAGCGAATGCCTGCTGGTTAGCAGATGTTCTCAACTTCGTGTTGAGTCGCCCTTCGAGTTCGATGCTCGCTTTTATTTAGCTAATGCCTGCTGGTAAGCAGATGTTCTAAACTTCGTGTTGAGCTAGCCTTCGGGTTCGATGCTCGCTTTTATTTAGCGAATGCCTGCTAGTTAGCAGATGTTCTCAACTTTGTGTTGAGCCGCCCTTTGGGTTCGATGCTCGCTTTTATTTAGCGAATGCATGCTGGTTAGAAGATATTCTCAACTTCGTGTTGAGCCGGCCTTCGGGTTTGATGCTCGCTTTTATTTAGCTAATGCCTGCTGGTTAACAGATGTTCTCAACTTCGTGTTGAGCTGGCCTTAGGGTTTGATGCTTGCTTTTATTTAGGGAATGCTTGCTGGTTAGTAGATGTTCTCAACTTCGTGTTAAGCCGCCCTTCGGGTTCGATGCTCACTTTTATTTAGCGAATGCCTGCTGGTTAGCAGATGTTCTCAACTTCGTGTTGAGCCGCCTTTCGAGTTCGATGCTCGCTTTTATTTAGCTAATGCCTGCTGGTTAGCAGATGTTCTAAACTTCGTGTTGAGCTGGCCTTCGGGTTCGATGCTCGCTTTTATTTAGAGAATGCCTGTTGGTTAGCAGATGTTCTCAACTTCGTGTTGAGCCGGCCTTCGGGTTTGATGCTCGCTTTTATTTAGCGAATGCCTGCTGGTTAGTAGATGTTCTCAACTTCGTGTTCAGCCGGCCTTCGGGTTCGATGTTCGCTTTTATTTAGAAAATGCCTGCTGGTTAGCAGATGTTCTCAACTTTGTCTTGAGCCGGCCTTCGGGTTCGATGCTCGCTTTTATTTAGCGAATGCCTGCTGGTTAGCAGATGTTCTCAACTTCGTGTTGAGCCGCCCTTCGAGTTCGATGCTCGCTTTTATTTAGCTAATGCCTGCTGGTTAGCAGATGTTCTAAACTTCGTGTTGAGCTGGCCTTCGGGTTCGACGCTCGTTTTTATTTAGAGAATGCCTGTTGGTTAGCAGATGTTCTCAACTTCGTGTTGAGCCGGCCTTCGGGTTTGATGCTCGCTTTTATTTAGCGAATGCCTGCAGGTTAGCAGATGTTCTAAACTTCGTGTTGAGCTGGCCTTCGGGTTCGATGCTCGCTTTTATTTAGAGAATCCCTGCTGGTAAGCAGATGTTCTCAACTTCGTGTTGAGCCGGCCTTCGGGTTTGATGCTCGCTTTTATTTAGCGAATGCCTACTGGTTAGTAGATGTTCTCAACTTCTTGTTCAGCCGGCCTTCGGGTTCGATGTTCGCTTTTATTTAGCGAATGCCTGCTGGATAGCAGATGTTCTCAACTTCGTGTTGAGCCGCCCTTCGAGTTCGATGTTCGCTTTTATTTAGCGAATGCCTGCAGGTTAGCAGATGTTCTAAACTTCGTGTTGAGCTGGCCTTCGGGTTCGATGCTCGCTTTTATTTAGAGAATGCCTGCTGGTTAGCAGATGTTCTCAACTTCGTGTTGAGCCGGCCTTCGGGTTTGATGCTCGCTTTTATTTAGCGAATGCCTGCTTGTTAGTAGATGTTCTCAACTTCGTGTTCAGTCGGCCTTCGGGTTCGATGTTCGCTTTTATTTAGCGAATGCCTGCTGGATAGCAGATGTTCTCAATGTCTTGTTGAGTCGGCCTTCGGGTTCGATGCTCGCTTTTATTTAGCGAATGCCTGCTAGTTAGCAGATACTCTCAACTTCGTGTTGAGCCGCCCTTCGAATTCGATGCTCGTTTTTATTTAGCGAGTGCTTGCTGGTTAGTAGATGTTCTCAACTTTGCCTTGTGTAGGCCTTCGGGTTCGATGCTCGCTTTTATTTAGCGAATGCCTGCTGGTTAGCAGATTTTCTAAACTTCGTGTTAAGCTGGCATTCGGGTGCGATGCTCGCTTTTATTTAGCGAATACCTGCTGGTTAGCAGATGTTCTCAAATTTGTGTTGAACCGCCCTTTGGGTTCGATGCTCGCTTTTATTTAGCGAATGCATCCTGGTTAAAAGATATTCTCAACTTCGTGTTGAGCCTCCCTTCGAGTTCGATGCACGCTTTTATTTAGCGAATGCCTGCTGGTTAGCAGATGTTCTAAACTTCGTGTTGAGCTGGCCTTCGGGTTCGATGCTCGCTTTTGTTTAGCGAATGCCTGCTGGTTAGCAAATGTTATCAACTTCGTGTTGAGCTGGCCTTCGGGTTCGATGCTCGCTTTTATTTAGCGAATGCATGCTGGTTAGCAGATATTCTCAACTTCGTGTTGAGCCAGCCTTCGGGTTCGATGCTTGCTTTTATATAGCGAATGCCTGCTGGTTAACAGATGTTCTTAACTTCGTGTTCTGCCGGCCTTCGGGTTTGATGCTCGCTTTTATTTAGCGAATGCCTGCTGGTTAGCACATGTTCTCAACTTCGTGTTGAGCCGGCCTTCGGGTTCGATGCTCGCTTTTATTTAGCGAACGCCTGCTTGTTAGTAGATGTTCTCAACTTCGTGTTTAGCTGGCCTTCGGGTTCGATGTTCGCTTTTATTTAGCGAATGCCTGCTGGTTAGTAGATGTTCTCAACTTTGTCTTGAGCCGGCCTTCGAGTTCGATGCTTGCTTTTATTTAGCGAATGCCTGCTGGTTAGCAGATGTTCTCAACTTCGTGTTGAGTCGCCCTTCGAGTTCGATGCTCGCTTTTATTTAGCTAATGCATGCTGGTAAGCAGATGTTCTAAACTTCGTGTTGAGCTAGCCTTCGGGTTCGATGCTCGCTTTTATTTAGCGAATGCCTGCTGGTTAGCAGATGTTCTCAACTTTGTGTTGAGCCGCCCTTTGGGTTCGATGCTCGCTTTTATTTAGCGAATGCATGCTGGTTAGAAGATATTCTCAACTTCGTGTTGAGCCGGCCTTCGGGTTTGATGCTCGCTTTTATTTAGCTAATGCCTGCTGGTTAACAGATGTTCTCAACTTCGTGTTGAGCTGGCCTTCGGGTTTGATGCTTGCTTTTATTTAGGGAATGCTTGCTGGTTAGTAGATGTTCTCAACTTCGTGTTAAGCCGCCCTTCGGGTTCGATGCTCACTTTTATTTAGCGAATGCCTGCTGGTTAGCAGATGTTCTCAACTTCGTGTTGAGCCGCCCTTCGAGTTCGATGCTCGCTTTTATTTAGCTAATGCCTGCTGGTTAGCAGATGTTCTAAACTTCGTGTTGAGCTGGCCTTCGGGTTCGATGCTCGCTTTTATTTAGAGAATGCCTGTTGGTTAGCAGATGTTCTCAACTTCGTGTTGAGCCGGCCTTCGGGTTTGATGCTCGCTTTTATTTAGCGAATGCCTGCTGGTTAGTAGATGTTCTCAACTTCGTGTTCAGCCGGCCTTCGGGTTCGATGTTCGCTTTTATTTAGAAAATGCCTGCTGGTTAGCAGATGTTCTCAACTTTCTCTTGAGCCGGCCTTCGGGTTCGATGCTCGCTTTTATTTAGCGAATGCCTGCTGGTTAGCAGATGTTCTCAACTTCGTGTTGAGCCGCCCTTCGAGTTCGATGCTCGCTTTTATTTAGCTAATGCCTGCTGGTTAGCAGATGTTCTAAACTTCGTGTTGAGCTGGCCTTCGGGTTCGATGCTCGTTTTTATTTAGAGAATGCCTGTTGGTTAGCAGATGTTCTCAACTTCGTGTTGAGCCGGCCTTCGGGTTTGATGCTCGCTTTTATTTAGCGAATGCCTGCAGGTTAGCAGATGTTCTAAACTTCGTGTTGAGCTGGCCTTCGGGTTCGATGCTCGCTTTTATTTAGAGAATCCCTGCTGGTAAGCAGATGTTCTCAACTTCGTGTTGAGCCGGCCTTCGGGTTTGATGCTCGCTTTTATTTAGCGAATGCCTACTGGTTAGTAGATGTTCTCAACTTCTTGTTCAGCCGGCCTTCGGGTTCGATGTTCGCTTTTATTTAGCGAATGCCTGCTGGATAGCAGATGTTCTCAACTTCGTGTTGAGCCGCCCTTCGAGTTCGATGTTCGCTTTTATTTAGCGAATGCCTGCAGGTTAGCAGATGTTCTAAACTTCGTGTTGAGCTGGCCTTCGGGTTCGATGCTCGCTTTTATTTAGAGAATGCCTGCTGGTTAGCAGATGTTCTCAACTTCGTGTTGAGCCGGCCTTCGGGTTTGATGCTCGCTTTTATTTAGCGAATGCCTGCTTGTTAGTAGATGTTCTCAACTTCGTGTTCAGTCGGCCTTCGGGTTCGATGTTCGCTTTTATTTAGCGAATGCCTGCTGGATAGCAGATGTTCTCAACGTCTTGTTGAGTCGGCCTTCGGGTTCGATGCTCGCTTTTATTTAGCGAATGCCTGCTAGTTAGCAGATACTCTCAACTTCGTGTTGAGCCGCCCTTCGAATTCGATGCTCGTTTTTATTTAGCGAGTGCTTGCTGGTTAGCAGATGTTCTCAACTTTGCCTTGTGTAGGCCTTCGGGTTCGATGCTCGCTTTTATTTAGCGAATGCCTGCTGGTTAGCAGATTTTCTAAACTTCGTGTTAAGCTGGCATTCGGGTGCGATGCTCGCTTTTATTTAGCGAATACCTGCTGGTTAGCAGATGTTCTCAAATTTGTGTTGAACCGCCCTTTGGGTTCGATGCTCGCTTTTATTTAGCGAATGCATCCTGGTTAAAAGATATTCTCAACTTCGTGTTGAGCCTCCCTTCGAGTTCGATGCACGCTTTTATTTAGCGAATGCCTGCTGGTTAGCAGATGTTCTAAACTTCGTGTTGAGCTGGCCTTCGGGTTCGATGCTCGCTTTTGTTTAGCGAATGCCTGCTGGTTAGCAAATGTTATCAACTTCGTGTTGAGCTGGCCTTCGGGTTCGATGCTCGCTTTTATTTAGCGAATGCATGCTGGTTAGCAGATATTCTCAACTTCGTGTTGAGCCAGCCTTCGGGTTCGATGCTTGCTTTTATATAGCGAATGCCTGCTGGTTAACAGATGTTCTTAACTTCGTGTTCTGCCGGCCTTCGGGTTTGATGCTCGCTTTTATTTAGCGAATGCCTGCTGGTTAGCACATGTTCTCAACTTCGTGTTGAGCCGGCCTTCGGGTTCGATGCTCGCTTTTATTTAGCGAACGCCTGCTTGTTAGTAGATGTTCTCAACTTCGTGTTTAGCTGGCCTTCGGGTTCGATGTTCGCTTTTATTTAGCGAATGCCTGCTGGTTAGTAGATGTTCTCAACTTTGTCTTGAGCCGGCCTTCGAGTTCGATGCTTGCTTTTATTTAGCGAATGCCTGCTGGTTAGCAGATGTTCTCAACTTCGTGTTGAGTCGCCCTTCGAGTTCGATGCTCGCTTTTATTTAGCTAATGCATGCTGGTAAGCAGATGTTCTAAACTTCGTGTTGAGCTAGCCTTCGGGTTCGATGCTCGCTTTTATTTAGCGAATGCCTGCTGGTTAGCAGATGTTCTCAACTTTGTGTTGAGCCGCCCTTTGGGTTCGATGCTCGCTTTTATTTAGCGAATGCATGCTGGTTAGAAGATATTCTCAACTTCGTGTTGAGCCGGCCTTCGGGTTTGATGCTCGCTTTTATTTAGCTAATGCCTGCTGGTTAACAGATGTTCTCAACTTCGTGTTGAGCTGGCCTTCGGGTTTGATGCTTGCTTTTATTTAGGGAATGCTTGCTGGTTAGTAGATGTTCTCAACTTCGTGTTAAGCCGCCCTTCGGGTTCGATGCTCACTTTTATTTAGCGAATGCCTGCTGGTTAGCAGATGTTCTCAACTTCGTGTTGAGCCGCCCTTCGAGTTCGATGCTCGCTTTTATTTAGCTAATGCCTGCTGGTTAGCAGATGTTCTAAACTTCGTGTTGAGCTGGCCTTCGGGTTCGATGCTCGCTTTTATTTAGAGAATGCCTGTTGGTTAGCAGATGTTCTCAACTTCGTGTTGAGCCGGCCTTCGGGTTTGATGCTCGCTTTTATTTAGCGAATGCCTGCTGGTTAGTAGATCTTCTCAACTTCGTGTTCAGCCGGCCTTCGGGTTCGATGTTCGCTTTTATTTAGAAAATGCCTGCTGGTTAGCAGATGTTCTCAACTTTGTCTTGAGCCGGCCTTCGGGTTCGATGCTCGCTTTTATTTAGCGAATGCCTGCTGGTTAGCAGATGTTCTCAACTTCGTGTTGAGCCGCCCTTCGAGTTCGATGCTCGCTTTTATTTAGCTAATGCCTGCTGGTTAGCAGATGTTCTAAACTTCGTGTTGAGCTGGCCTTCGGGTTCGATGCTCGTTTTTATTTAGAGAATGCCTGTTGGTTAGCAGATGTTCTCAACTTCGTGTTGAGCCGGCCTTCGGGTTTGATGCTCGCTTTTATTTAGCGAATGCCTGCAGGTTAGCAGATGTTCTAAACTTCGTGTTGAGCTGGCCTTCGGGTTCGATGCTCGCTTTTATTTAGAGAATCCCTGCTGGTAAGCAGATGTTCTCAACTTCGTGTTGAGCCGGCCTTCAGGTTTGATGCTCGCTTTTATTTAGCGAATGCCTACTGGTTAGTAGATGTTCTCAACTTCTTGTTTAGCCGGCCTTCGGGTTCGATGTTCGCTTTTATTTAGCGAATGCCTGCTGGATAGCAGATGTTCTCAACTTCGTGTTGAGCCGCCCTTCGAGTTCGATGTTCGCTTTTATTTAGCGAATGCCTGCAGGTTAGCAGATGTTCTAAACTTCGTGTTGAGCTGGCCTTCGGGTTCGATGCTCGCTTTTATTTAGAGAATGCCTGCTGGTTAGCAAATGTACTCAACTTTGTGTTGAGCTACCCTTCGAGTTCGATGCTAGGTTTTATTTAGCGAATGCCTGCTGGTTAGCAGATTTTCTAAACTTCGTGTTAAGCTGACCTTCGGGTGCGATGCTCGCTTTTATTTAGCGAATACCTGCTGGTTAGCAGATGTTCTCAACTTTGTATTGAACTGCCCTTTGGGTTCGATGCTCGCTTTTATTTAGCGAATGCATCCTGGTTAAAAGGTATTCTCAACTTCGTGTTGAGCCTCCCTTCGAGTTCGATGCTCGCTTTTATTTAGCGAATGCCTGCTGGTTAGCAGATGTTCTAAACTTCGTGTTGAGCTGGCCTTCGGGTTCGATGCTCGCTTTTGTTTAGCGAATGCCTGCTGGTTAGCAAATGTTATCAACTTCGTGTAGAGCTGGCCTTCGGGTTCGATGCTCGCTTTTATTTAGCGAATGCATGCTGGTTAGCAGATATTCTCAACTTCGTGTTGAGCCAGCCTTCGGGTTCGATGCTTGCTTTTATATAGCGAATGCCTGCTGGTTAACAGATGTTCTTAACTTCGTGTTCTGCCGGCCTTCGGGTTTGATGCTCGCTTTTATTTAGCGAATGCCTGCTGGTTAGCACATGTTCTCAACTTCGTGTTGAGCCGGCCTTCGGGTTCGATGCTCGCTTTTATTTAGCGAACGCCTGCTTGTTAGTAGATGTTCTCAACTTCGTGTTTAGCTGGCCTTCGGGTTCGATGTTCGCTTTTATTTAGCGAATGCCTGCTGGTTAGTAGATGTTCTCAACTTTGTCTTGAGCCGGCCTTCGAGTTCGATGCTTGCTTTTATTTAGCGAATGCCTGCTGGTTAGCAGATGTTCTCAACTTCGTGTTGAGTCGCCCTTCGAGTTCGATGCTCGCTTTTATTTAGCTAATGCCTGCTGGTAAGCAGATGTTCTAAACTTCGTGTTGAGCTAGCCTTCGGGTTCGATGCTCGCTTTTATTTAGCGAATGCCTGCTGGTTAGCAGATGTTCTCAACTTTGTGTTGAGCCGCCCTTTGGGTTCGATGCTCGCTTTTATTTAGCGAATGCATGCTGGTTAGAAGATATTCTCAACTTCGTGTTGAGCCGGCCTTCGGGTTTGATGCTCGCTTTTATTTAGCTAATGCCTGCTGGTTAACAGATGTTCTCAACTTCGTGTTGAGTTGGCCTTCGGGTTTGATGCTTGCTTTTATTTAGGGAATGCTTGCTGGTTAGTAGATGTTCTCAACTTCGTGTTAAGTCGCCCTTCGGGTTTGATGCTCACTTTTATTTAGCGAATGCCTGCTGGTTAGCAGATGTTCTCAACTTCGTGTTGAGCCGCCCTTCGAGTTCGATGCTCGCTTTTATTTAGCTAATGCCTGCTGGTTAGCAGATGTTCTAAACTTCGTGTTGAGCTGGCCTTCGGGTTCGATGCTCGCTTTTATTTAGAGAATGCCTGTTGGTTAGCAGATGTTCTCAACTTCTTGTTGAGCCGGCCTTCGGGTTTGATGCTCGCTTTTATTTAGCGAATGCCTGCTGGTTAGTAGATGTTCTCAACTTCGTGTTCAGCCGGCCTTCGGGTTCGATTTTCGCTTTTATTTAGAAAATGCCTGCTGGTTAGCAGATGTTCTCAACTTTGTCTTGAGCCGGCCTTCGGGTTCGATGCTCGCTTTTATTTAGCGAATGCCTGCTGGTTAGCAGATGTTCTCAACTTCGTGTTGAGCCGCCCTTCGAGTTCGATGCTCGCTTTTATTTAGCTAATGTCTGCTGGTTAGCAGATCTTCTAAACTTCGTGTTGAGCTGGCCTTCGGGTTCGATGCTCGTTTTTATTTAGAGAATGCCTGTTGGTTAGCAGATGTTCTCAACTTCGTGTTGAGCCGGCCTTCGGGTTTGATGCTCGCTTTTATTTAGCGAATGCCTGCAGGTTAGCAGATGTTCTAAACTTCGTGTTGAGCTGGCCTTCGGGTTCGATGCTCGCTTTTATTTAGAGAATCCCTGCTGGTAAGCAGATGTTCTCAACTTCGTGTTGAGCCGGCCTTCAGGTTTGATGCTCGCTTTTATTTAGCGAATGCCTACTGGTTAGTAGATGTTCTCAACTTCTTGTTCAGCCGGCCTTCGGGTTCGATGTTCGCTTTTATTTAGCGAATGCCTAGTGGATAGCAGATGTTCTCAACTTCGTGTTGAGCCGCCCTTCGAGTTCGATGTTCGCTTTTATTTAGCGAATGCCTGCAGGTTAGCAGATGTTCTAAACTTCGTGTTGAGCTGGCCTTCGGGTTCGATGCTCGCTTTTATTTAGAGAATGCCTGCTGGTTAGCAAATGTACTCAACTTTGTGTTGAGCTGCCCTTCGAGTTCGATGCTAGGTTTTATTTAGCGAATGCCTGCTGGTTAGCAGATTTTCTAAACTTCGTGTTAAGCTGACCTTCGGGTGCGATGCTCGCTTTTATTTAGCGAATACCTGCTGGTTAGCAGATGTTCTCAACTTTGTATTGAACTGCCCTTTGGGTTCGATGCTCGCTTTTATTTAGCGAATGCATCCTGGTTAAAAGGTATTCTCAACTTCGTGTTGAGCCTCCCTTCGAGTTTGATGCTCGCTTTTATTTAGCTAATGCCTGCTGGTTAACAGATGTTCTCAACTTCGTGTTGAGCTGGCCTTCGGGTTCATGGCTCGCTTTTATTTAGAGAATGCCTGCTGGTTAGCAAATGTTATCAACTTTGTGTTGAGCTGGCCTTCGGGTTCGATGCTCGCTTTTATTTAGCGAATGCATGCTGGTTAGCAGATATTCTCAACTTCGTGTATAGCCAGCCTTCGGGTTCGATGCTCGCTTTTATTTAGCGAATGCCTGCTGGTTAACAGATGTTCTTAACTTCGTGTTTTGCCTGCCTTCGGGTTCGATGCTCGCTTTTATTTAGCGAATGCCTGCTGGTTAGCACATGTTCTCAACTTCTTGTTGAGCCGGCCTTCGGGTTCGATGCTCGCTTTTATTTAGCGAATGCCTGTTGGTTAGTAGATGTTTTCGACTTCGTGTTCAGCCGGCCTTCGGGTTCGATGTTTGCTTTTATTTAGCGAATGCCTGCTGGTTAGCAGATGTTCTAAACTTTGTCTTGAGCCGGCCTTCGGGTTCGATGCTCGCTTTTATTTAGCGAATGCCTGCTGGTTAGCAGATGTTCTCAACTTCGTGTTGAGCCGCCCTTCGAGTTCGATGCTCGCTTTTATTTAGCTAATGCCTGCTGGTAAGTAGATGTTCTAAACTTCGTGTTGAGCTGGCCTTCGGGTTCGATGCTCGCTTTTATTTAGCGAATGCCTGCTGGTTAGCAGATGTTCTCAACTTTGTGTTGAGCCGCCCTTTGGGTTCGATGCTCGCTTTTATTTAGCGAATGCATGCTGGTTAGAAGATATTCTCATCATCGTGTTGAGCCGGCCTTCGGGTTTGATGCTCACTTTTATTTAGCGAATGCCTGCTGGTTAACAGATGTTCTCAACTTCGTGTTGCACCGGCCTTCGGGATCGATGCTTGCTTTTATTTAGCGAATGCCTGCTGGTTAGTAGATGTTCTCAACTTCGTGTTCAGCCGGCCTTTGGGTTCGATATTCGCTTTTATTTAGCAAATGCCTGCTGGTTAGCAGATGTTCTCAACTTCGTGTTGAGCCGCCCTTCGAGTTCGATGCTCGCTTTTATTTAGCTAATGCCTGCTGGTAAGCAGATGTTCTAAACTTCGTTTTGAGCTGGCCTTCGGGTTCGATGCTCGCTTTTATTTAGCGAATGTCTGCTGGTTAGCAGATGTTCTCAACTTTGTGTTGAGCCGCCCTTTGGATTCGATGCTCGCTTTTATTTAGCGAATGCATGCTGGTTAGAAGATATTCTCAACTCCCGTGTTGAGCCGACCTTCGGGTTTGATGCTCGCTTTTATTTACCGAATGCCTGCTGGTTAACAGATGTTCTCAACTTCGTGTTGCACCGGCCTTCGGGATCGATGCTTGCTTTTATTTAGCGAATGCCTGCTGGTTAGTAGATGTTCTCAACTTCGTGTTCAGCCGGCCTTTGGGTTCGATATTCGCTTTTTTTTAGCGAATGCCTGCTGGTTAGCAGATGTTCTCAACTTTGTCTTGAGCCGGCCTTCGGGTTCGATGCTCACTTTTATTTAGCGAATGGCTGCTGGTTAGCAGATGTTCTCAACTTCGTGTTGAGCCGCCCTTCGAGTTCGATGCTCACTTTTATTTAGCGAATGCCTGCTGGTTAGCAGATGTTCTAAACTTCGTGTTGAGCTGGCCTTCGGGTTCGATGCTCGCTTTTATTTAGCGAATGCTTGCTGGTTAGCAGATGTTCTCAACTTTGTGTTGATTCGCCTTTTGGGTTCGATGCTCGCTTTTATTTAGCGTATGCATGCTGGTTAGCAGATATTCTCAACTTCGTGTTGAGCCGGCCTTCGGGTTTGATGCTTGCTTTTATTTAGTGAATGCCTGCTGGTTAGCAGATGTTCTCAACTTCATGTTCAGCCGGCCTTCGGGTTCGATGCTCGCTTTTATTTGGCAAATGCCTGCTGGTTAGCAGATGTTCTCAACTTCGTTTTGAGCCGGCCTTCGGGTTCGATGCTCGCTTTTATTTAGCGAATTCCGGCTGGTTAGTAGATGTTCTCAACTTCGTGTTCAGCCGGCCTTCGGGTTCGATGTTCGCTTTTATTTAGCGAATGCCTGCTGGTTAGCAGATGTTCTCAACTTTGTCTTGAGCCGGCCTTCGGGTTTGATACTCGCTTTTATTTAACGAATGCTTGCTGGTTAGCAGATGTTCTCAACTTCGTGTTGCGCCGGCCTTCGGGATCGATGCTTGCTTTTATTTAGCGAATGCCTGCTGGTTCGTAGATGTTCTCAACTTCGTGTTCATCCGGCCTTTGGGTTCGATATTCGCTTTTATTTAGCGAATGCCTGCTGGTTAGAAGATGTTCTCAACTTCGTGTTGAGTCCCCCTTCGAGTTCGATGCTCGCTTTTATTTAGCTAATGCCTGCTGGTAGGCAGATGTTCTAAACTTCGTGTTGAGCTGGCCTTCGGGTTCAATGCTCGCTTTTATTTAGCGAATGCCTGCTGGTTAGCAGATGTTCTCAACTTTGTGTTGAGCCGCCCTTTGGGTTCGATGCTCGCTTTTATTTAGCGAATGCATGCTGGTTAGAAGATATTCTCAACTTCGTGTTGAGCCGGCCTTCGGGTTTGATGCTCGCTTTTATTTAGCGAATGCCTGCTGGTTAACAGATGTTCTCAACTTCGTGTTGCGCCGGCCTTCGGGATCGATGCTTGCTTTTATTTAGAGAATGCCTGCTGGTTAGCAAATGTTATCAATTTCGTGTTCAGCCGGCCTTTGGGTTCGATATTCGCTTTTATTTAGCGAATACCTGCTGGTTAGCAGATGTTCTCAACTTTGTCTTGAGCCGGCCTTCGGGTTCGATGCTCACTTTTATTTAGCGAATGCCTGCTGGTTAGCAGATGTTCTCAACTTCGTGTTGAGCCGCCCTTCGAGTTCGATGCTCACTTTTATTTAGCGAATGCCTGCTGGTTAGCAGATGTTCTAAACTTCGTGTTGAGCTGACCTTCGGGTTCGATGCTCGCTTTTATTTAGTGAATGCTTGCTGATTAGCAGATGTTCTCAACTTTGTGTTGATTCGCCTTTTGGGTTCGATGCTCGCTTTTATTTAGCGTATGCATGCTGGTTAGCAGATATTCTCAACTTCGTGTTGAGCCGGCCTTCGGGTTTGATGCTCGCTTTTATTTAGTGAATACCTGCTGGTTAGCAGATGTTCTCAACTTCATGTTCAGCCGGCCTTCGGGTTCGATGCTCGCTTTTATTTAGCAAATGCCTGCTGGTTAGCAGATGTTCTCAACTTCGTTTTGAGCCGGCCTTCGGGTTCGATGCTCGCTTTTATTTAGCGAATTCCGGCTGGTTAGTAGATGTTCTCAACTTCGTGTTCAGCCGGCCTTCGGGTTCGATGTTCGCTTTTATTTAGCGAATGCCTGCTGGTTAGCAGATGTTCTCAACTTTGTCTTGAGTCGGCCTTCGGGTTCGATGCTCGCTTTTATTTAACGAATACCTGCTGGTTAGCAGATGTTCCCAACTTCGTGTTGAGCCGCCCTTCGAGCTCGATGCTCGCTTTTATTTAGCGAATGCCTGCTGGTTAGCAGATGTTCTCAACTTCGTGTTGAGCCGGCTTTCGGGTTTGATGCTCGCTTTTATTAAGCAAATGCGTGCTGGTTAGCAGATGTTCTCAACTTCGTGTTCAGCTGGCCTTCGGGTTCGATGTTTGCTTTTATTTAGCGAATGCCTGCTGGTTAGCAGATGTTCTCAACTTTATCTTGAGTCGGCCTTCGGGTTTGATGCTCGCTTTTACTTAGCGAATGCCTGCTGGTTAGCAGATGTTCTCAACTTTGTATCGAGCCGCCCTTCGAGTTCAATGCTCACTTTTATTTTGCGAATGCTTGCTGGTTAGCAGATGTTCTAAACTTCGTATTGAGCTGGCCTTCGTGTTCGATGCTCGCTTTTTTTTAGCGAATGCATACTGGTTAGCAGATCTTCTCAACTTTGTGTTGAGCCGCCCTTTGGGTTCGATGCTCGCTTTTATTTAGCGTATGCATGCTGGTTAGTAGATATTCTCAACTTCGTGTTGAGCCGGCCTTCGGGTTTGATGCTCGCTTTTATTTAGCGAATAACTGCAGTTTAGCAGATGTTCTCAACTTCATGTTCAACCGGCTTTCGGGTTCGATGCTCCCTTTTATTTAGCGAATGCCTGCTTGTTAGCCGATGTTCTCAACTTCGTGTTGAGCTGGCCTTCGGGTTCGATGCTCGCTTTTATTTAGAGAATGGCTGCTGGTTAGCAAATGTTCTCAACTTTGTATTGAGCTGCCCTTCGAGTTCGATGCTCGCTTTTATTTAGCGAATGCCTGCTGGTTAGCAGATTTTCTAAACTTCGTGTTAAGCTGACCTTCGGGTGCGATGCTCGCTTTTATTTAGCGAATACCTGCTGGTTAGGAGATGTTCTCAACTTTTTGTTGAACCGCCCTTTGGGTTCGATGCTCGCTTTTATTTAGCGAATGCATCCTGGTTAAAAGATATTCTCAACTTCGTGTTGAGCCTCCCTTCGAGTTCGATGCTCGCTTTTATTTAGCGAATGCCTGCTGGTTAGCAGATGTTCTAAACTTCGTTTTGAGCCGGCCTTCGGGTTCGATGCTCGCTTTTATTTAGCGAATTCCGGCTGGTTAGTAGATGTTCTCAACTTCGTGTTCAGCCGGCCTTCGGGTTCGATGTTCGCTTTTATTTAGCGAATGCCTGCTGGTTAGCAGATGTTCTCAACTTTGTCTTGAGCCGGCCTTCGGGTTTGATGCTCGCTTTTATTTAACGAATGCTTGCTGGTTAGCAGATGTTCTCAACTTCGTGTTGCGCTGGCCTTCGGGATCGATGCTTGCTTTTATTTAGCGAATGCCTGCTGGTTAGTAGATGTTCTCAACTTCGTGTTCAGCCGGCCTTTGGGTTCGATATTCGCTTTTATTTAGCGAATGCCTGCTGGTTAGAAGATGTTCTCAACTTCGTGTTGAGCCCCCCTTCGAGTTCGATGCTCGCTTTTATTTAGCTAATTCCTGCTGGTAAGCAGATGTTCTAAACTTCGTGTTGAGCTGGCCTTCGGGTTCGATGCTCGCTTTTATTTAGCGAATGCCTGCTGGTTAGAAGATGTTCTCAACTTTGTGTTGAGCCGCCCTTTGGGTTCGATGCTCGCTTTTATTTAGCGATAGCATGCTGGTTAGAAGATATTCTTAACTTCGTGTTGAGCCGGCCTTCGGGTTCGATGCTCGCTTTTATTTAGCGAATGCCTGCTGGTTAGTAGATGTTCTCAACTTCGTGTTCAGCCGGCCTTCGGGTTCAATGTTCGCTTTTATTTAGCGAATGCCTGCTGGTTAGCAGATGTTCTCAACTTTGTCTTGAGTCGGCCTTCGGGTTCGATGCTCGCTTTTATTTAACGAATACCTGCTGGTTAGCAGATGTTCCCAACTTCGTGTTGAGCCGCCCTTCGAGCTCGATGCTCGCTTTTATTTAGCGAATGCCTGCTGGTTAGCAGATGTTCTCAACTTCGTGTTGAGCCGGCTTTCGGGTTTGATGCTCGCTTTTATTAAGCAAATGCGTGCTGGTTAGCAGATGTTCTCAACTTCGTGTTCAGCTGGCCTTCGGGTTCGATGTTTGCTTTTATTTAGCGAATGCCTGCTGGTTAGCAGATGTTCTCAACTTTATCTTGAGTCGGCCTTCGGGTTTGATGCTCGCTTTTACTTAGCGAATGCCTGCTGGTTAGCAGATGTTCTCAACTTTGTATCGAGCCGCCCTTCGAGTTCAATGCTCACTTTTATTTTGCGAATGCTTGCTGGTTAGCAGATGTTCTAAACTTCGTATTGAGCTGGCCTTCGTGTTCGATGCTCGCTTTTTTTTAGCGAATGCATACTGGTTAGCAGATCTTCTCAACTTTGTGTTGAGCCGCCCTTTGGGTTCGATGCTCGCTTTTATTTAGCGTATGCATGCTGGTTAGTAGATATTCTCAACTTCGTGTTGAGCCGGCCTTCGGGTTTGATGCTCGCTTTTATTTAGCGAATAACTGCAGTTTAGCAGATGTTCTCAACTTCATGTTCAACCGGCTTTCGGGTTCGATGCTCCCTTTTATTTAGCGAATGCCTGCTTGTTAGCCGATGTTCTCAACTTCGTGTTGAGCTGGCCTTCGGGTTCGATGCTCGCTTTTATTTAGAGAATGGCTGCTGGTTAGCAAATGTTCTCAACTTTGTATTGAGCTGCCCTTCGAGTTCGATGCTCGCTTTTATTTAGCGAATGCCTGCTGGTTAGCAGATTTTCTAAACTTCGTGTTAAGCTGACCTTCGGGTGCGATGCTCGCTTTTATTTAGCGAATACCTGCTGGTTAGGAGATGTTCTCAACTTTTTGTTGAACCGCCCTTTGGGTTCGATGCTCGCTTTTATTTAGCGAATGCATCCTGGTTAAAAGATATTCTCAACTTCGTGTTGAGCCTCCCTTCGAGTTCGATGCTCGCTTTTATTTAGCGAATGCCTGCTGGTTAGCAGATGTTCTAAACTTCGTTTTGAGCCGGCCTTCGGGTTCGATGCTCGCTTTTATTTAGCGAATTCCGGCTGGTTAGTAGATGTTCTCAACTTCGTGTTCAGCCGGCCTTCGGGTTCGATGTTCGCTTTTATTTAGCGAATGCCTGCTGGTTAGCAGATGTTCTCAACTTTGTCTTGAGCCGGCCTTCGGGTTTGATGCTCGCTTTTATTTAACGAATGCTTGCTGGTTAGCAGATGTTCTCAACTTCGTGTTGCGCTGGCCTTCGGGATCGATGCTTGCTTTTATTTAGCGAATGCCTGCTGGTTAGTAGATGTTCTCAACTTCGTGTTCAGCCGGCCTTTGGGTTCGATATTCGCTTTTATTTAGCGAATGCCTGCTGGTTAGAAGATGTTCTCAACTTCGTGTTGAGCCCCCCTTCGAGTTCGATGCTCGCTTTTATTTAGCTAATTCCTGCTGGTAAGCAGATGTTCTAAACTTCGTGTTGAGCTGGCCTTCGGGTTCGATGCTCGCTTTTATTTAGCGAATGCCTGCTGGTTAGAAGATGTTCTCAACTTTGTGTTGAGCCGCCCTTTGGGTTCGATGCTCGCTTTTATTTAGCGATAGCATGCTGGTTAGAAGATATTCTTAACTTCGTGTTGCGCCGGCCTTCGGGTTTGATGCTCGCTTTTATTTAGCGAATGCCTGCTGGTTAACAGATTTTCTCAACTTCGTGTTGCGCCGGCCTTCGGGATCGATGCTTGCTTTTATTTAGCGAATGCCTGCTGGTTAGTAGATGTTCTCAACTTCGTGTTCAGCCGGCCTTTGGGTTCGATATTCACTTTTATTTAGCGAATGCCTGCTGGTTAGCAGATGTTCTCAACTTTGTCTTGAGCCGGCCTTCGGGTTCGATGCTCACTTTTATTTAGCGAATGGCTGCTGGTTAGCAGATGTTCTCAACTTCGTGTTGAGCCGCCCTTCGAGTTCGATGCTCACTTTTATTTAGCGAATGCCTGCTGGTTAGCAGATGTTCTAAACTTCGTGTTGAGTTGGCCTTCGGGTTCGATGCTCGCTTTTATTTAGCGAATGCTTGCTGGTTAGTAGATTTTCTCAACTTTGTGTTGATTCGCCTTTTGGGTTCGATGCTCGCTTTTATTTAGCGTATGCATGCTGGTTAGCAGAATTCTCAACTTCGTGTTGAGCCGGCCTTCGGGTTTGATGCTTGCTTTTATTTAGTGAATGCCTGCTGGTTCGCAGATGTTCTCAACTTCATGTTCAGCCGGCCTTCGGGTTCGATGCTCGCTTTTATTTAGCAAATGCCTGCTGGTTAGCAGATGTTCTCAACTTCGTTTTGAGCCGGCCTTCGGGTTCGATGCTCGCTTTTATTTAGCGAATGCCTGCTGGTTAGTAGATGTTCTCAACTTCGTGTTCAGCCGGCCTTCGGGTTCAATGTTCGCTTTTATTTAGCGAATGCCAGCTGGTTAGCAGATGTTCTCAACTTTGTCTTGAGTCGGCCTTCGGGTTCGATGCTCGCTTTTATTTAACGAATACCTGCTGGTTAGCAGATGTTCCCAACTTCGTGTTGAGCCGCCCTTCGAGCTCGATGCTCGCTTTTATTTAGCGAATGCCTGCTGGTTAGCAGATGTTCTCAACTTCGTGTTGAGCCGGCTTTCGGGTTTGATGCTCGCTTTTATTAAGCAAATGCGTGCTGGTTAGCAGATGTTCTCAACTTCGTGTTCAGCTGGCCTTCGGGTTCGAAGTTTGCTTTTATTTAGCGAATGCCTGCTGGTTAGCAGATGTTCTCAACTTTATCTTGAGTCGGCCTTCGGGTTTGATGCTCGCTTTTACTTAGCGAATGCCTGCTGGTTAGCAGATGTTCTCAACTTTGTATCGAGCCGCCCTTCGAGTTCAATGCTCACTTTTATTTTGCGAATGCTTGCTGGTTAGCAGATGTTCTAAACTTCGTATTGAGCTGGCCTTCGTGTTCGATGCTCGCTTTTTTTTAGCGAATGCATACTGGTTAGCAGATCTTCTCAACTTTGTGTTGAGCCGCCCTTTGGGTTCGATGCTCGCTTTTATTTAGCGTATGCATGCTGGTTAGTAGATATTCTCAACTTCGTGTTGAGCCGGCCTTCGGGTTTGATGCTCGCTTTTATTTAGCGAATAACTGCAGTTTAGCAGATGTTCTCAACTTCATGTTCAACCGGCTTTCGGGTTCGATGCTCCCTTTTATTTAGCGAATGCCTGCTTGTTAGCCGATGTTCTCAACTTCGTGTTGAGCTGGCCTTCGGGTTCGATGCTCGCTTTTATTTAGAGAATGGCTGCTGGTTAGCAAATGTTCTCAACTTTGTATTGAGCTGCCCTTCGAGTTCGATGCTCGCTTTTATTTAGCGAATGCCTGCTGGTTAGCAGATTTTCTAAACTTCGTGTTAAGCTGACCTTCGGGTGCGATGCTCGCTTTTATTTAGCGAATACCTGCTGGTTAGGAGATGTTCTCAACTTTTTGTTGAACCGCCCTTTGGGTTCGATGCTCGCTTTTATTTAGCGAATGCATCCTGGTTAAAAGATATTCTCAACTTCGTGTTGAGCCTCCCTTCGAGTTCGATGCTCGCTTTTATTTAGCGAATGCCTGCTGGTTAGCAGATGTTCTAAACTTCGTGTTGAGCTGGCCTTCGGGTTCGATGCTCGCTTTTATTTAGCGAATGCCTGCTGGTTAGCAAATGTTATCAACTTCGTGTTGAGCTGGCCTTCGGGTTCGATGCTCGCTTTTATTTAGCGAATGCATGCTGGTTAGCAGATATTCTCAACTTCTTGTTGAGCCAGCCTTCGGGTTCGATGCTCGCTTTTATTTAGAGAATGCCTGCTGGTTAACAGATGTTCTTAACTTCGTGTTCTGCCGGCCTTCGGGTTCGATGCTCGCTTTTATTTAGCGAATGCCTGCTGGTTAGCACATGTTCTCAACTTCTTGTTGAGCCGACCTTCGGGTTCGATGCTCGCTTTTATTTAGCGAATGCCTGCTGGTTTGTAGATGTTTTCAACTTCGTGTTCAGCCGGCCTTCGGGTTCGATGTTCGCTTTTATTTAGCGAATGCCTGCTGGTTAGCAGATGTTCTCAACTTCGTGTTGAGCCGCCCTTCGAGTTCGATGCTCGCTTTTATTTAGCTAATTCCTGCTGGTAAGCAGATGTTCTAAACTTCGTGTTCAGCTGGCCTTCGGGTTCGATGCTCGCTTTTATTTAGCGAATGCCTGCTGGTTAGCAGATGTTCTCAACTTTGTGTTGAGCTGCTCTTTGGGTTCGATGCTCGCTTTTATTTAACGAATGCATGCTGGTTAGAAGATATTCTCAACTTCGTGTTGAGCCGGCCTTCGGGTTTAATGCTCGCTTTTATTTAGCGAATGCCTGCTGGTTAACAGATGTTCTCAACTTCGTGTTGCGCCGGCCTTCGGGATCGATGCTTGCTTTTATTTAGCGAACGCCTGCTGGTTAGTAGATGTTCTCAACTTCGTGTTCAGCCGGCCTTTGGGTTCGATATTCGCTTTTATTTAGCGAATGACTGCTGGTTAGCAGATGTTCTCAACTTTGTCTTGAGCCGGCCTTCGGGTTCGATGCTCACTTTTATTTAGCAAATGCCTTTTGGTTAGCAGATGTTCTCAACTTCGTGTTGAGCCGCCCTTCGAGTTCGATGCTCACTTTTATTTAGCGAATGCCTGCTGGTTAGCTGATGTTCTAAACTTCGTGTTGAGCTGGCCTTCGGGTTCGATGCTCGCTTTTATTTAGCGAATGCTTGCTGGTTAGCAGATGTTCTCAACTTTGTGTTGATTCGCCTTTTGGGTTCGATGCTCGCTTTTATTTAGCGTATGCATGCTGGTTAGCAGATATTCTCAACTTCGTGTTGAGCCGGCCTTCGGGTTTGATGCTCGCTTTTATTTAGTGAATGCCTGCTGGTTAGCAGATGTTCTCAACTTCATGTTCAGCCGGCCTTCGGGTTCGATGCTCGCTTTTATTTAGCAAATGCCTGCTGGTTAGCAGATTTTCTCAACTTCGTTTTGAGCCGGCCTTCGGGTTCGATGCTCGCTTTTATTTAGCGAATGCCTGCTGGTTAGTAGATGTTCTCAACTTCGTGTTCAGCCGGCCTTCGGGTTCGATGTTTGCTTTTATTTAGCGAATGCCTGATGGTTAGCAGATGTTCTCAACTTTGTCTTGAGCCGGCCTTCGGGTTCGATGCTCGCTTTTATTTAACGAATACCTGCTGGTTAGCAGATGTTCCCAACTTCGTGTTGAGCCGCCCTTCGAGCTCGATGCTCGCTTTTATTTAGCGAATGCCTGCTGGTTAGCAGATGTTCTCAACTTCGTGTTGAGCCGACTTTCGGGTTTGATGCTCGCTTTTATTAAGCAAATGCGTGCTGGTTAGCAGATGTTCTTAACTTCGTGTTCAGCTGGCCTTCGGGTTCGATGTTCGCTTTTATTTAGCGAATGCCTGCTGGTTAGCAGATGTTCTCAACTTTATCTTGAGTCGGCCTTCGGGTTTGATGCTCGCTTTTACTTAGCGAATGCCTGCTGGTTAGCAGATGTTCTCAACTTTGTATCGAGCCGCCCTTCTAGTTCGATGCTCACTTTTATTTAGCGAATGCTTGCTGGTTAGCAGATGTTCTAAACTTCGTGTTGAGCTGGCCTTCTGGTTCGATGCTCGCTTTTATTTAGCGAATGCCTGCTGGTTAGCAGATGTTCTCAACTTTGTGTTGAGCCGCCCTTTGGGTTCGATGCTCGCTTTTATTTAGCGAATGCATGCTGTTTAGCAGATATTCTCAACTTCGTGTTGAGCCAGCCTTCGGGTTCGATGCTCGCTTTTATTTAGCGAATGCCTGCTGGTTAACAGATGTTCTTAACTTCGTGTTCTGCCGGCCTTCGGGTTCGATGCTCGCTTTTATTTAGCGAATGTCTGCTGGTTAGCACATGTTCTCAACTTCTTGTTGAGCCGACCTTCGGGTTCGATGCTCGCTTTTATTTAGCGAATGCCTGCTGGTTAGTAGATGTTTTCAACTTCGTGTTCAGCCGGCCTTCGAGTTCGATGTTCGCTTTTATTTAGCGAATGCCTGCTGGGTAGCAGATGTTCTCAACTTTGTCTTGAGCCGGCCTTCGGGTTCTATGCTCGCTTTTATTTAGCGAATGCCTGCTGGTTAGCAGATGGTCTCAACTTCGTGTTGAGCCGCCCTTCGAGTTCGATGCTCGCTTTTATTTAGCTAATGCCTGCTGGTAAGCAAGTGTTCTAAACATCGTGTTGAGTTGGCCTTCGGGTTCGATGCTCGCTTTTATTTAGCGAATGCCTGCTGGTTAGCAGATGTTCTCAACTTTGTGTTGAGCCGCCCTTTGGGTTCGATGCTCGCTTTTATTTAGCGAATGCATGCTGGTTAGAAGATATTCTCAACTTCGTGTTGAGCCGGCCTTCGGGTTTGATGCTCGCTTTTATTTAGAGAATGCCTGCTGGTTAACAGATGTTCTCAACTTCGTGTTGCGCCGGCCTTCGGGATCGATGCTTGCTTTTATTTTGCGAATGCCTGCTGGTTAGTAGATGTTCTCAACTTCGTGTTCAGCCGGCCTTTGGGTTCGATATTCGCTTTTATTTAGCGAATGCCTGTTGGTTAGCAGATGTTCTCAACTTCGTGTTCAGCCGCCCTTCGAGTTCGATGCTCGCTTTTATTTAGCTAATGCCTGCTGGTAAGCAGATGTTCTAAACTTCGTGTTGAGCTGGCCTTCGGGTTCGATGCTCGCTTTTATTTAGCGAATGCCTGCTGGTTAGCAGATGTTCTCAACTTTGTGTTGAGCCGCTCTTTGGGTTCGATGCTCGTTTTTATTTAGCGAATGCGTGCTAGTTAGAAGATATTCTCAACTTCGTGTTGAGCCGGCCTTCGGGTTTAATGCTCGCTTTTATTTAGCGAATGCCTGCAGGATAACAGATGTTCTCAACTTCGTGTTGCGTCGGCCTTCGGGATGGATGCTTGCTTTTATTTAGCGAATGCCTGCTGGTTAGTAGATGTTCTCAACTTCGTGTTCAGCCGGCCTTTGGGTTCGATATTCGTTTTTATTTAGCGAATGCTTGCTGGTTAGCAGATGTTCTCAACTTTGTCTTGAGCCGGCCTTCGGGTTCGATGCTCACTTTTATTTAGCGAATGCCTGCTGGTTAGCAGATGTTCTCAACTTCGTGTTGAGCCGCCCTTCGAGTTCGATGCTCACTTTTATTTAGAGAATGCCTGCTGGTTAGCAGATGTTCTAAACTTCGTGTTGAGCTGGCCTTCGGGTTCGATGCTCGCTTTTATTTAGCGAATGCTTGCTGGTTAGCAGATGTTCTCAACTTTGTGTTGATTCGCCTTTTGGGTTCGATGCTCGCTTTTATTTAGCGTATGCATGCTGGTTAGGAGATATTCTCAACTTCGTGTTGAGCCGGCCTTCGGGTTTGATGCTCGCTTTTATTTAGTGGATGCCTGCTGGTTAGCAGATGTTCTCAACTTCATGTTCAGCCGGCCTTCGGGTTCGATGCTCGCTTTTATTTAGCAAATGCCTGCTGGTTAGCAGATGTTCTCAACTTCGTGTTGAGCCGGCCTTCGGGTTCGATGCTCGCTTTTATTTAGCGAATGCCTGCTGGTTAGTAGATGTTCTCAACTTCGTGTTCAGCCGGCGTTCGAGTTCGATGTTCGCTTTTATTTAGCGAATGCCTGCTGGTTAGCAGATGTTCTCAACTTTGTCTTGAGCCGGCCTTCGGGTTTGATGCTCGCTTTTATTTAACGAATGCCTGCTGGTTAGCAGATGTTCTCAACTTCGTGTTGCGCCGGCCTTCGGGATCGATGCTTGCTTTTATTTAGCGAATGCCTGCTGGTTAGTAGATGTTCTCAACTTCGTGTTCAGCCGGCCTTTGGGTTCGATATTCGCTTTTATTTAGCGAATGCCTGCTGGTTAGCAGATGTTCTCAACTTCGTGTTGAGCCGCCCTTCGAGTTCGATGCTCGCTTTTATTTAGCTAATGCCTGCTGGTAAGCAGATGTTCTAAACTTCGTGTTGAGCTGGCCTTTGGGTTTGATGCTCGCTTTTATTTAGCGAATGCCTGCTGGTTAGCAGATGTTCTCAACTTTGTGTTGAGCCGCCCTTTGGGTTCGATGCTTGCTTTTATTTAGCGAATGCATGCTAGTTAGAAGATATTCTCAACTTTGTGTTGAGCCGGCCTTCGGGTTTGATGCTCGCTTTTATTTAGCGAATGCCTGCTGGTTAACAGATGTGCTCAACTTCGTGTTGCGCCGGCCTTCGGGATCGATGCTTGCTTTTATTTAGCGAATGCCTGCTGGTTAGTAGATGTTCCTAACTTCGTGTTCAGCCGGCCTTTGGGTTCGATATTCGCTTTTATTTAACGAATGCCTGCTGGTCAGCAGATGTTCTCAACTTTGTCTTGAGCCGGCCTTCGGGTTTGATGCTCGCTTTTATTTAGCGAATAACTGCAGTTTAGCAGATGTTCTCAACTTCATGTTCAACCGGCTTTCGGGTTCGATGCTCCCTTTTATTTAGCGAATGCCTGCTTGTTAGCCGATGTTCTCAACTTCGTGTTGAGCTGGCCTTCGGGTTCGATGCTCGCTTTTATTTAGAGAATGGCTGCTGGTTAGCAAATGTTCTCAACTTTGTATTGAGCTGCCCTTCGAGTTCGATGCTCGCTTTTATTTAGCGAATGCCTGCTGGTTAGCAGATTTTCTAAACTTCGTGTTAAGCTGACCTTCGGGTGCGATGCTCGCTTTTATTTAGCGAATACCTGCTGGTTAGGAGATGTTCTCAACTTTTTGTTGAACCGCCCTTTGGGTTCGATGCTCGCTTTTATTTAGCGAATGCATCCTGGTTAAAAGATATTCTCAACTTCGTGTTGAGCCTCCCTTCGAGTTCGATGCTCGCTTTTATTTAGCGAATGCCTGCTGGTTAGCAGATGTTCTAAACTTCGTGTTGAGCTGGCCTTCGGGTTCGATGCTCGCTTTTATTTAGCGAATGCCTGCTGGTTAGCAAATGTTATCAACTTCGTGTTGAGCTGGCCTTCGGGTTCGATGCTCGCTTTTATTTAGCGAATGCATGCTGGTTAGCAGATATTCTCAACTTCGTGTTGAGCCAGCCTTCGGGTTCGATGCTCGCTTTTATTTAGCGAATGCCTGCTGGTTAACAGATGTTCTTAACTTCGTGTTCTGCCGGCCTTCGGGTTCGATGCTCGCTTTTATTTAGCGAATGCCTGCTGGTTAGCACATGTTCTCAACTTCTTGTTGAGCCGACCTTCGGGTTCGATGCTCGCTTTTATTTAGCGAATGCCTGCTGGTTTGTAGATGTTTTCAACTTCGTGTTCAGCCGGCCTTCGGGTTCGATGTTCGCTTTTATTTAGCGAATGCCTGCTGGTTAGCAGATGTTCTCAACTTCGTGTTGAGCCGCCCTTCGAGTTCGATGCTCGCTTTTATTTAGCTAATTCCTGCTGGTAAGCAGATGTTCTAAACTTCGTGTTCAGCTGGCCTTCGGGTTCGATGCTCGCTTTTATTTAGCGAATGCCTGCTGGTTAGCAGATGTTCTCAACTTTGTGTTGAGCTGCTCTTTGGGTTCGATGCTCGCTTTTATTTAACGAATGCATGCTGGTTAGAAGATATTCTCAACTTCGTGTTGAGCCGGCCTTCGGGTTTGATGCTCGCTTTTATTTAGCGAATGCCTGCTGGTTAACAGATGTTCTCAACTTCGTGTTGCGCCGGCCTTCGGGATCGATGCTTGCTTTTATTTAGCGAACGCCTGCTGGTTAGTAGATGTTCTCAACTTCGTGTTCAGCCGGCCTTTGGGTTCGATATTCGCTTTTATTTAGCGAATGACTGCTGGTTAGCAGATGTTCTCAACTTTGTCTTGAGCCGGCCTTCGGGTTCGATGCTCACTTTTATTTAGCAAATGCCTTTTGGTTAGCAGATGTTCTCAACTTCGTGTTGAGCCGCCCTTCGAGTTCGATGCTCACTTTTATTTAGCGAATGCCTGCTGGTTAGCTGATGTTCTAAACTTCGTGTTGAGCTGGCCTTCGGGTTCGATGCTCGCTTTTATTTAGCGAATGCTTGCTGGTTAGCAGATGTTCTCAACTTTGTGTTGATTCGCCTTTTGGGTTCGATGCTCGCTTTTATTTAGCGTATGCATGCTGGTTAGCAGATATTCTCAACTTCGTGTTGAGCCGGCCTTCGGGTTTGATGCTCGCTTTTATTTAGTGAATGCCTGCTGGTTAGCAGATGTTCTCAACTTCATGTTCAGCCGGCCTTCGGGTTCGATGCTCGCTTTTATTTAGCAAATGCCTGCTGGTTAGCAGATTTTCTCAACTTCGTTTTGAGCCGGCCTTCGGGTTCGATGCTCGCTTTTATTTAGCGAATGCCTGCTGGTTAGTAGATGTTCTCAACATCGTGTTCAGCCGGCCTTCGGGTTCGATGTTTGCTTTTATTTAGCGAATGCCTGATGGTTAGCAGATGTTCTCAACTTTGTCTTGAGCCGGCCTTCGGGTTCGATGCTCGCTTTTATTTAACGAATACCTGCTGGTTAGCAGATGTTCCCAACTTCGTGTTGAGCCGCCCTTCGAGCTCGATGCTCGCTTTTATTTAGCGAATGCCTGCTGGTTAGCAGATGTTCTCAACTTCGTGTTGAGCCGACTTTCGGGTTTGATGCTCGCTTTTATTAAGCAAATGCGTGCTGGTTAGCAGATGTTCTTAACTTCGTGTTCAGCTGGCCTTCGGGTTCGATGTTCGCTTTTATTTAGCGAATGCCTGCTGGTTAGCAGATGTTCTCAACTTTATCTTGAGTCGGCCTTCGGGTTTGATGCTCGCTTTTACTTAGCGAATGCCTGCTGGTTAGCAGATGTTCTCAACTTTGTATCGAGCCGCCCTTCTAGTTCGATGCTCACTTTTATTTAGCGAATGCTTGCTGGTTAGCAGATGTTCTAAACTTCGTGTTGAGCTGGCCTTCTGGTTCGATGCTCGCTTTTATTTAGCGAATGCCTGCTGGTTAGCAGATGTTCTCAACTTTGTGTTGAGCCGCCCTTTGGGTTCGATGCTCGCTTTTATTTAGCGAATGCATGCTGTTTAGCAGATATTCTCAACTTCGTGTTGAGCCAGCCTTCGGGTTCGATGCTCGCTTTTATTTAGCGAATGCCTGCTGGTTAACAGATGTTCTTAACTTCGTGTTCTGCCGGCCTTCGGGTTCGATGCTCGCTTTTATTTAGCGAATGTCTGCTGGTTAGCACATGTTCTCAACTTCTTGTTGAGCCGACCTTCGGGTTCGATGCTCGCTTTTATTTAGCGAATGCCTGCTGGTTAGTAGATGTTTTCAACTTCGTGTTCAGCCGGCCTTCGAGTTCGATGTTCGCTTTTATTTAGCGAATGCCTGCTGGGTAGCAGATGTTCTCAACTTTGTCTTGAGCCGGCCTTCGGGTTCTATGCTCGCTTTTATTTAGCGAATGCCTGCTGGTTAGCAGATGGTCTCAACTTCGTGTTGAGCCGCCCTTCGAGTTCGATGCTCGCTTTTATTTAGCTAATGCCTGCTGGTAAGCAAGTGTTCTAAACATCGTGTTGAGTTGGCCTTCGGGTTCGATGCTCGCTTTTATTTAGCGAATGCCTGCTGGTTAGCAGATGTTCTCAACTTTGTGTTGAGCCGCCCTTTGGGTTCGATGCTCGCTTTTATTTAGCGAATGCATGCTGGTTAGAAGATATTCTCAACTTCGTGTTGAGCCGGCCTTCGGGTTTGATGCTCGCTTTTATTTAGAGAATGCCTGCTGGTTAACAGATGTTCTCAACTTCGTGTTGCGCCGGCCTTCGGGATCGATGCTTGCTTTTATTTTGCGAATGCCTGCTGGTTAGTAGATGTTCTCAACTTCGTGTTCAGCCGGCCTTTGGGTTCGATATTCGCTTTTATTTAGCGAATGCCTGTTGGTTAGCAGATGTTCTCAACTTCGTGTTCAGCCGCCCTTCGAGTTCGATGCTCGCTTTTATTTAGCTAATGCCTGCTGGTAAGCAGATGTTCTAAACTTCGTGTTGAGCTGGCCTTCGGGTTCGATGCTCGCTTTTATTTAGCGAATGCCTGCTGGTTAGCAGATGTTCTCAACTTTGTGTTGAGCCGCTCTTTGGGTTCGATGCTCGTTTTTATTTAGCGAATGCATGCTAGTTAGAAGATATTCTCAACTTCGTGTTGAGCCGGCCTTCGGGTTTAATGCTCGCTTTTATTTAGCGAATGCCTGCAGGATAACAGATGTTCTCAACTTCGTGTTGCGTCGGCCTTCGGGATGGATGCTTGCTTTTATTTAGCGAATGCCTGCTGGTTAGTAGATGTTCTCAACTTCGTGTTCAGCCGGCCTTTGGGTTCGATATTCGTTTTTATTTAGCGAATGCTTGCTGGTTAGCAGATGTTCTCAACTTTGTCTTGAGCCGGCCTTCGGGTTCGATGCTCACTTTTATTTAGCGAATGCCTGCTGGTTAGCAGATGTTCTCAACTTCGTGTTGAGCCGCCCTTCGAGTTCGATGCTCACTTTTATTTAGAGAATGCCTGCTGGTTAGCAGATGTTCTAAACTTCGTGTTGAGCTGGCCTTCGGGTTCGATGCTCGCTTTTATTTAGCGAATGCTTGCTGGTTAGCAGATGTTCTCAACTTTGTGTTGATTCGCCTTTTGGGTTCGATGCTCGCTTTTATTTAGCGTATGCATGCTGGTTAGGAGATATTCTCAACTTCGTGTTGAGCCGGCCTTCGGGTTTGATGCTGGCTTTTATTTAGTGGATGCCTGCTGGTTAGCAGATGTTCTCAACTTCATGTTCAGCCGGCCTTCGGGTTCGATGCTCGCTTTTATTTAGCAAATGCCTGCTGGTTAGCAGATGTTCTCAACTTCGTGTTGAGCCGGCCTTCGGGTTCGATGCTCGCTTTTATTTAGCGAATGCCTGCTGGTTAGTAGATGTTCTCAACTTCGTGTTCAGCCGGCGTTCGAGTTCGATGTTCGCTTTTATTTAGCGAATGCCTGCTGGTTAGCAGATGTTCTCAACTTTGTCTTGAGCCGGCCTTCGGGTTTGATGCTCGCTTTTATTTAACGAATGCCTGCTGGTTAGCAGATGTTCTCAACTTCGTGTTGCGCCGGCCTTCGGGATCGATGCTTGCTTTTATTTAGCGAATGCCTGCTGGTTAGTAGATGTTCTCAACTTCGTGTTCAGCCGGCCTTTGGGTTCGATATTCGCTTTTATTTAGCGAATGCCTGTTGGTTAGCAGATGTTCTCAACTTCGTGTTCAGCCGCCCTTCGAGTTCGATGCTCGCTTTTATTTAGCTAATGCCTGCTGGTAAGCAGATGTTCTAAACTTCGTGTTGAGCTGGCCTTCGGGTTCGATGCTCGCTTTTATTTAGCGAATGCCTGCTGGTTAGCAGATGTTCTCAACTTTGTGTTGAGCCGCTCTTTGGGTTCGATGCTCGTTTTTATTTAGCGAATGCATGCTAGTTAGAAGATATTCTCAACTTCGTGTTGAGCCGGCCTTCGGGTTTAATGCTCGCTTTTATTTAGCGAATGCCTGCAGGATAACAGATGTTCTCAACTTCGTGTTGCGTCGGCCTTCGGGATGGATGCTTGCTTTTATTTAGCGAATGCCTGCTGGTTAGTAGATGTTCTCAACTTCGTGTTCAGCCGGCCTTTGGGTTCGATATTCGTTTTTATTTAGCGAATGCTTGCTGGTTAGCAGATGTTCTCAACTTTGTCTTGAGCCGGCCTTCGGGTTCGATGCTCACTTTTATTTAGCGAATGCCTGCTGGTTAGCAGATGTTCTCAACTTCGTGTTGAGCCGCCCTTCGAGTTCGATGCTCACTTTTATTTAGAGAATGCCTGCTGGTTAGCAGATGTTCTAAACTTCGTGTTGAGCTGGCCTTCGGGTTCGATGCTCGCTTTTATTTAGCGAATGCTTGCTGGTTAGCAGATGTTCTCAACTTTGTGTTGATTCGCCTTTTGGGTTCGATGCTCGCTTTTATTTAGCGTATGCATGCTGGTTAGGAGATATTCTCAACTTCGTGTTGAGCCGGCCTTCGGGTTTGATGCTGGCTTTTATTTAGTGGATGCCTGCTGGTTAGCAGATGTTCTCAACTTCATGTTCAGCCGGCCTTCGGGTTCGATGCTCGCTTTTATTTAGCAAATGCCTGCTGGTTAGCAGATGTTCTCAACTTCGTGTTGAGCCGGCCTTCGGGTTCGATGCTCGCTTTTATTTAGCGAATGCCTGCTGGTTAGTAGATGTTCTCAACTTCGTGTTCAGCCGGCGTTCGAGTTCGATGTTCGCTTTTATTTAGCGAATGCCTGCTGGTTAGCAGATGTTCTCAACTTTGTCTTGAGCCGGCCTTCGGGTTTGATGCTCGCTTTTATTTAACGAATGCCTGCTGGTTAGCAGATGTTCTCAACTTCGTGTTGCGCCGGCCTTCGGGATCGATGCTTGCTTTTATTTAGCGAATGCCTGCTGGTTAGTAGATGTTCTCAACTTCGTGTTCAGCCGGCCTTTGGGTTCGATATTCGCTTTTATTTAGCGAATGCCTGCTGGTTAGCAGATGTTCTCAACTTCGTGTTGAGCCGCCCTTCGAGTTCGATGCTCGCTTTTATTTAGCTAATGCCTGCTGGTAAGCAGATGTTCTAAACTTCGTGTTGAGCTGGCCTTTGGGTTTGATGCTCGCTTTTATTTAGCGAATGCCTGCTGGTTAGCAGATGTTCTCAACTTTGTGTTGAGCCGCCCTTTGGGTTCGATGCTTGCTTTTATTTAGCGAATGCATGCTAGTTAGAAGATATTCTCAACTTTGTGTTGAGCCGGCCTTCGGGTTTGATGCTCGCTTTTATTTAGCGAATGCCTGCTGGTTAACAGATGTGCTCAACTTCGTGTTGCGCCGGCCTTCGGGATCGATGCTTGCTTTTATTTAGCGAATGCCTGCTGGTTAGTAGATGTTCCTAACTTCGTGTTCAGCCGGCCTTTGGGTTCGATATTCGCTTTTATTTAACGAATACCTGCTGGTCAGCAGATGTTCTCAACTTTGTCTTGAGCCGGCCTTCGGGTTCGATGCTCACTTTTATTTAGTGAATGCCTGCTGGTTAGCAGATGTTCTCAACTTCGTGTTGAGCCGCCCTTCGAGTTCGATGCTCACTTTTATTTAGCGAATGCCTGCTGGTTAGCAGATGTTCTAAACTTCGTGTTGAGCTGGCCTTCGGGTTCGATGCTCGCTTTTATTTAGCGAATGCTTGCTGGTTAGCAGATGTTCTCAACTTTGTGTTGATTCGCCTTTTGGGTTCGATGCTCGCTTTTATTTAGCGTATGCATGCTGGTTAGCAGATATTCTCAACTTCGTGTTGAGCCGGCCTTCGGGTTTGATGCTCGCTTTTATTTAGTGAATGCCTGTTGGTTAGCAGATGTTCTCAACTTCATGTTCAGCCGGCCTTCGGGTTCGATGCTCATTTTTATTTAGCAAATGCCTGCTGGTTAGCAGATGTTCTCAACTTCGTGTTGAGCCGGCCTTCGGGTTTGATGCTCGCTTTTATTTAGCGAATGAATACTGGTTAGTAGATGTTCTCAACTTCGTGTTCAGCCGGCCTTCGGGTTCGATGCTCGCTTTTATTTAACGAATGCCTGCTCGTTAGCAGATGTTCCTAACTTCGTGTTGAGCCGCCATTCGAGCTCGATGCTCGCTTTTATTTAGCGAATGCCTGCTGGTTAGCAGATGTTCTCAACTTCGTGTTGAGCCGGCTTTCGGGTTTGATGCTCGCTTTTATTTAGCAAATGCGTGCTGGTTAGCAGATGTTCTCAACTTCGTGTTCAGCTGGCCTTCGGGTTCGATGTTCGCTTTTATTTAGCGAATGCCTGCTGGTTAGCAGATGTTCTCAACTTTATCTTGAGTAGGCCTTCGGGTTTGATGCTCGCTTTTACTTAGCGAATGCCTGCTGGTTAGCAGATGTTCTCAACTTTGTATCGAGCCGCCCTTCGAGTTCGATGCTCACTTTTATTTAGCGAATGCATGTTGGTTAGCAGATGTTCTAAACTTCGTGTTGAGCTGGCCTTCGTGTTCGATGCTCGCTTTTTTTTAGCGAATGCCTACTGGTTAGCAGATCTTCTCAACTTTGTGTTGAGCCGCCCTTTGGGTTCGATGCTCGCTTTTATTTAGCGTATGCATACTGGTTAGTAGATATTCTCAACTTCGTGTTGAGCCGGCCTTCGGGTTTGATGCTCGCTTTTATTTAGCGAATAACTGCAGTTTAGCAGATGTTCTCAACTTCATGTTCAACCGGCTTTCGGGTTCGATGCTCGCTTTTATTTAGCGAATGCCTGCTGGTTAGCAGATGTTCTCAACTTCGTGTTCAGCCGGCCTTCGGGTTTGATGTTCGCTTTTATTTAGCAAATGCCTGTTGGTTAGCAAAGGTTATCAAATTCGTGTTGAGCCGGATTTCGGGTTCGATGCTCGCTTTTATTTAGCAAATGCGTGCTGGTTTGCAGATGTTCTCAACTTCGTGTTCAGCCGGCCTTCGGGTTCGATGTTCGCTTTTATTTAACGAATGCCTGCTAGTTAGCAGATGTTCTCAACTTTGTCTTGAGCCGGCCTTCGGGTTTGATGCTCGCTTTTATTTAGCGAATGCCTGCTGGTTAGCAGATGTTCTCAACTTTGTCTTGAGCCGGCCTTCGGGTTTGATGCTCGCTTTTATTTAACGAATGCCTGCTGGTTAGCAGATGTTCTCAACTTCGTGTTGCGCCGGCCTTCGGGATCGATGCTTGCTTTTATTTAGCGAATGCCTGCTGGTTAGTAGATGTTCTCAACTTCGTGTTCAGCCGGCCTTTGGGTTCGATATTCGCTTTTATTTAGCGAATGCCTGCTGGTTAGCAGATGTTCTCAACTTCGTGTTGAGCCGCCCTTCGAGTTCGATGCTCGCTTTTATTTAGCTAATGCCTGCTGGTAAGCAGATGTTCTAAACTTCGTGTTGAGCTGGCCTTTGGGTTTGATGCTCGCTTTTATTTAGCGAATGCCTGCTGGTTAGCAGATGTTCTCAACTTTGTGTTGAGCCGCCCTTTGGGTTCGATGCTTGCTTTTATTTAGCGAATGCATGCTAGTTAGAAGATATTCTCAACTTTGTGTTGAGCCGGCCTTCGGGTTTGATGCTCGCTTTTATTTAGCGAATGCCTGCTGGTTAACAGATGTGCTCAACTTCGTGTTGCGCCGGCCTTCGGGATCGATGCTTGCTTTTATTTAGCGAATGCCTGCTGGTTAGTAGATGTTCCTAACTTCGTGTTCAGCCGGCCTTTGGGTTCGATATTCGCTTTTATTTAACGAATGCCTGCTGGTCAGCAGATGTTCTCAACTTTGTCTTGAGCCGGCCTTCGGGTTCGATGCTCACTTTTATTTAGTGAATGCCTGCTGGTTAGCAGATGTTCTCAACTTCGTGTTGAGCCGCCCTTCGAGTTCGATGCTCACTTTTATTTAGCGAATGCCTGCTGGTTAGCAGATGTTCTAAACTTCGTGTTGAGCTGGCCTTCGGGTTCGATGCTCGCTTTTATTTAGCGAATGCTTGCTGGTTAGCAGATGTTCTCAACTTTGTGTTGATTCGCCTTTTGGGTTCGATGCTCGCTTTTATTTAGCGTATGCATGCTGGTTAGCAGATATTCTCAACTTCGTGTTGAGCCGGCCTTCGGGTTTGATGCTCGCTTTTATTTAGTGAATGCCTGTTGGTTAGCAGATGTTCTCAACTTCATGTTCAGCCGGCCTTCGGGTTCGATGCTCATTTTTATTTAGCAAATGCCTGCTGGTTAGCAGATGTTCTCAACTTCGTGTTGAGCCGGCCTTCGGGTTTGATGCTCGCTTTTATTTAGCGAATGACTGCTGGTTAGTAGATGTTCTCAACTTCGTGTTCAGCCGGCCTTCGGGTTCGATGCTCGCTTTTATTTAACGAATGCCTGCTCGTTAGCAGATGTTCCTAACTTCGTGTTGAGCCGCCATTTGAGCTCGATGCTCGCTTTTATTTAGAGAATGCCTGCTGGTTAGCAGATGTTCTCAACTTCGTGTTGAGCCGGCTTTCGGGTTTGATGCTCGCTTTTATTTAGCAAATGCGTGCTGGTTAGCAGATGTTCTCAACTTCGTGTTCAGCTGGCCTTCGGGTTCGATGTTCGCTTTTATTTAGCGAATGCCTGCTGGTTAGCAGATGTTCTCAACTTTATCTTGAGTAGGCCTTCGGGTTTGATGCTCGCTTTTACTTAGCGAATGCCTGCTGGTTAGCAGATGTTCTCAACTTTGTATCGAGCCGCCCTTCGAGTTCGATGCTCACTTTTATTTAGCGAATGCATGCTGGTTAGCAGATGTTCTAAACTTCGTGTTGAGCTGGCCTTCGTGTTCGATGCTCGCTTTTTTTTAGCGAATGCCTACTGGTTAGCAGATCTTCTCAACTTTGTGTTGAGCCGCCCTTTGGGTTCGATGCTCGCTTTTATTTAGCGTATGCATACTGGTTAGTAGATATTCTCAACTTCGTGTTGAGCCGGCCTTCGGGTTTGATGCTCGCTTTTATTTAGCGAATAACTGCAGTTTAGCAGATGTTCTCAACTTCATGTTCAACCGGCTTTCGGGTTCGATGCTCGCTTTTATTTAGCGAATGCCTGCTGGTTAGCAGATGTTCTCAACTTCGTGTTCAGCCGGCCTTCGGGTTTGATGTTCGCTTTTATTTAGCAAATGCCTGTTGGTTAGCAAAGGTTATCAAATTCGTGTTGAGCCGGATTTCGGGTTCGATGCTCGCTTTTATTTAGCAAATGCGTGCTGGTTTGCAGATGTTCTCAACTTCGTGTTCAGCCGGCCTTCGGGTTCGATGTTCGCTTTTATTTAGCGAATGCCTGCTAGTTAGCAGATGTTCTCAACTTTGTCTTGAGCCGGCCTTCGGGTTTGATGCTCGCTTTTATTTAGCGAATGCCTGCTGGTTAGCAGATGTTCTCAACTTTGTCTTGAGCCGGCCTTCGGGTTTGATGCTCGCTTTTATTTAACGAATGCCTGCTGGTTAGCAGATGTTCTCAACTTCGTGTTGCGCCGGCCTTCGGGATCGATGCTTGCTTTTATTTAGCGAATGCCTGCTGGTTAGTAGATGTTCTCAACTTCGTGTTCAGCCGGCCTTTGGGTTCGATATTCGCTTTTATTTAGCGAATGCCTGCTGGTTAGCAGATGTTATAAAATTCGTGTTTTGCCGGCCTTCGGGTTCGATGCTCACTTTTATTTAGCGCATGCCTGCTGGTTAGCAGATGTTCTCAATTTCGTGTTGGGCCAACCTTCGGGTTCGATGCTCGCTTTTATTTAGCGCATGCCTGCTAGTTAGCAGATGTTCTCAACTCCGTGTTGAGCCGGCCTTCAGGTTCGATACTCGCTTTTATTTAGAGAATGCTTGCTGGTTAGTAGATGTTCTCAACTTCGTGTTGAGTTGGCCTTCGAGTTCGATGCACGCTTTTATTTAGCGAATGCCTGCTGGATAGCAGATGTTCTCAACTTCATATTGAGCCAACCTTCGTGTGTGATGCTCGCTTTTATTTAGCAAATGCCTGCAGGTTAGCAGATGTTCTCAACTTCGTGTTGAGCAGGCCTTCGGGTATGATGCTAGCTTTTATTTAGCAAATGCCTGCTGGTTAGCAAATGTTCTCAACTTCGTGTTGAGCTGGCCTTCGGGTTCGATGCTCGCTTTTATTTAGCAAATGCCTGCTGGTTAGCAAATGTTATCAACTTCGTGTTGAGCTGGCCTTCGTGTGTGATGCTCGCTTTTATTTAGCGAATGCCTGCTGGATAGCAGATGTTCTCAACTTCGTGTTTAGCCGGCCTTCAAGTTTGATGGTCGCTTTTATTTAGCAAATGCCTGGTGGTTAGCAGATGTTCTCAACTTTGTGTTGAGCCGCCCTTCGAGTTCGACGCTCACTTTTATTTAGCGAATGCTTGCTGGATATCAGATGTTCTAAACTTCGTGTTGAGCTGGCCTTCGGGTTCGATGCTCACTTTTATTTAGCGAATGCCTGCTGGTTAGCAGATGTTCTCAACTTTGTGTTGAGCCGCCCTTTGGGTTCGATGCTCGCTTTTATTCAGCGTATGCATGCTGGTTAGTAGATATTCTCAACTTCGTGTTGAACCGGCCTTCAATTTTGATGCTCGCTTTTATTTAGCGAATAACTGCTGGTTAGCAGATGTTCTCAACTTCGTGTTCAGCCGGCTTTGGGGTTCGATGCTCGCTTTTATTTAGCAAATGCCTGTTGGTTAGCAAAGGTTATCAAATTCGTGTTGAGACGGATTTCGGGTTCGATGCTCGCTTTTATTTAGCAAATGCGTGCTGGTTTGCAGATGTTCTCAACTTCGTGTTCAGCCGGCCTTCGGGTTCGATGCTCGCTTTTATTTAGCGAATGCCTGCTAGTTAGCAGATGTTCTCAACTTTGTGTTCATCCGGCCTTCGGGTTCGATGCTCGCTTTTATTTAGCGAATGCCTGCTGGTTAGCAGATGTTCTCAACTTTGTGTTGACCCGGCCTTTAGGTTCGATGCATGCTTTTATTTAGCGAATACGTGCTGGTTAGCAGATGTTCTCAACTTCGTGTTGAGCTGGCCATCGGGCTCGATGCTTGCTTTTATTTAGTGACTGCTTGCTGGTTAGCAGATGTTCTCAACTTCGTGTTGATCCGCCCTTTGGGTTCGCTGCTCTCTTTTATTTAGCGAATGTCTGCTGATTAGCAGATGTTATAAAATTCGTGTTTTGCCAGCCTTCGGGTTCGATGCTCACTTTTATTTAGCGCATGCCTGCTGGTTAGCAGATGTTCTCAATTTCGTGTTGGGCCAACCTTCGGGTTCGATGCTCGCTTTTATTTAGCGCATGCCTGCTGGTTAGCAGATGTTCTCAACTTCGTGTTGAGTCGGCCTTCAGGTTCGATACTCGCTTTTATTTAGCGAATGCTTGCTGGTTAGTAGATGTTCTCAACTTCGTGTTGAGTTGGCCTTCGAGTTCGATGCTCGCTTTTATTTAGCGAATGCCTGCTGGATAGCAGATGTTCTCAACTTCATATTGAGCCAACCTTCGTGTCTGATGCTCGCTTTTATTTAGCAAATGCCTGCAGGTTAGCAGATGTTCTCAACTTCGTGTTGAGCAGGCCTTCGGGTTTGATGCTAGCTTTTATTTAGCAAATGCCTGCTGGTTAGCAAATGTTCTCAACTTCGTGTTGAGCTGGCCTTCGGGTTCGATGCTCGCTTTTATTTAGCAAATGCCTGCTGGTTAGCAAATGTTATCAACTTCGTGTTGAGCTGGCCTTCGTGTTTGATGCTCCCTTTTATTTAGCGAATGCCTGCTGGTTAGCAAATGTTCTCAACTTCGTGTTCAGCCGGCCTTCGGGTTCGATGCTCGCTTTTATTTAGCGAATGCCTGCTAGTTAGTAGATGTTCTCAACTTCGTGTTAAGCCGGCCTTCGGGTTCGATGCTCACTTTTATTTAGCGAATGCCTGCTGGTTAACAAATGTTATCAATTTCGTGTTGAGTTGGCCTTCGGGTTCGGTGCTCGCTTTTATTTAGCGAATGCATGCTGGTTAGCAGATGTTCTCAACTTTGTGTTCAGCCGGCCTTCGGGTTCGATGCTTGCTTTTATTTAGCGAATGCCTACTGGTTAGCAGATGTTCTCAACTTCGTGTTGAGCCGGCCTTTCGGTTCGATGCTTGCTTTTATTTAGCGAATACGTGCTGGTTAGCAGATGTTCTCAACTTCGTGTTGAGCTGGCCATCGGGCTCGATGCTTGCTTTTATTTAGTGACTGCTTGCTGGTTAGCAGATGTTCTCAACTTCGTGTTGATCCGCCCTTTGGGTTCGCTGCTCTCATTTATTTAGCGAATGTCTGCTGATTAGCAGATGTTATAAAATCCGTGTTTTGCCAGCCTTCGGGTTCGATGCTCACTTTTATTTAGCGCATGCCTGCTGGTTAGCAGATGTTCTCAATTTCGTGTTGGGCCAACCTTCGGGTTCGATGCTCGCTTTTATTTAGCGCATGCCTGCTGGTTAGCAGATGTTCTAAACTTCGTGTTGAGCCAGCCTTCAGGTTCGATACTCGCTTTTATTTAGCGAATGCTTGCTGGTTAGTAGATGTTCTCAACTTCGTGTTGAGTTGGCCTTCGAGTTCGACGCTCGCTTTTATTTAGCGAATGCCTGCTGGATAGCAGATGTTCTCAACTTCATATTGAGCCAACCTTCGTGTGTGATGCTCGCTTTTATTTAGCAAATGCCTGCAGGTTAGCAGATGTTCTCAACTTCGTGTTGAGCAGGCCTTCGGGTTTGATGCTAGCTTTTATTTAGCAAATGCCTGCTGGTTAGCAAATGTTCTCAACTTCGTGTTGAGTTGGCCTTCGGGTTCGATGCTCGCTTTTATTTAGCAAATGCCTGCTGGTCAGCAAATGTTATCAACTTCGTGTTGAGCTGGCCTTCGTGTGTGATACTCGCTTTTATTTAGCGAATGCCTGCTGGATAGCAGATGTTCTCAACTTCGTGTTCAACCGGCCTTCAAGTTTGATGGTCGCTTTTATTTAGCAAATGCCTGCTGGTTAGCAAATGTTCTCAACTTCGTGTTGAGATGGCCTTCGGGTTCGATGCTCGCTTTTATTTAGCAAATGCCTGCTGGTTAGCAAATGTTATCAACTTCGTGTTGAGCTGGCCTTCGTGTTTGATGCTCCCTTTTATTTAGCGAATGCCTGCTGGTTAGCAAATGTTCTCAACTTCGTGTTCAGCCGGCCTTCGGGTTTGATGTTCGCTTTTATTTAGCAAATGCCTGTTGGTTAGCAAAGGTTATCAAATTCGTGTTGAGCCGGATTTCGGGTTTGATGCTCGCTTTTATTTAGCAAATGCGTGCTGGTTAGCAGATGTTCTCAACTTCGTGTTCAGCCGGCCTTCGGGTTCGAGGTTCGCTTTTATTTAGCGAATGCCTGCTAGTTAGCAGATGTTCTCAACTTTGTCTTGAGCCGGGCTTCGGGTTTGATGCTCGCTTTTATTTAGCGAATGCCTGCTGGTTAGTAGATGTTCTCAACTTTGTGTTGAGCCGCCCTTCGAGTTCGATGCTCACTTTTATATAGCGAATGCTTGCTGGTTAGTAGATGTTCTAAACTTCGTGTTGAGCTGGCCTTCGGGTTCGATGCTCGCTTTTATTTAGCGAATGCCTGCTGGTTAGCAGATGTTCTCAACTTTGTGTTGAGCCGCCCTTTGGGTTCGATGCTCGCTTTTATTTAGCATATGCATGCTGGTTAGTAGATATTCTCAACTTCGTGTTGAGCCGGCCTTCGGGTTTGATGCTCGCTTTTATTTAGCGAATAACTGCTGGTTAGCAGATGTTCTCAACTTCATGTTCAGCCGGCTTTCGGGTTCGATGCTCGCTTTTATTTAACGAATGCCTACTGGTTAGCAGATGTTCTCAACTTCGTGTTGAGCCAGCCTTCGGGTTCGATGCTCACTTTTATTTAGCGAATGCCTGCTAGTTAGTAGATGTTCTCAACTTCGTGTTAAGCCGGCCTTCGGGTTCGATGCTCACTTTTATTTAGCGAATGCCTGCTGGTTAACAAATGTTATCAATTTCGTGTTGAGTTGGCCTTCGGGTTCGGTGCTCGCTTTTATTTAGCGAATGCATGCTGGTTAGCAGATGTTCTCAACTTTGTGTTCAGCCGGCCTTCGGGTTCGATGCTTGCTTTTATTTAGCGAATGCCTGCTAGTTAGCAGATGTTCTCAACTTCGTGTTGAGCCGGCCTTTGGGTTCGATGCTTGCTTTTATTTAGCGAATACGTGCTGGTTAGCAGATGTTCTCAACTTCGTGTTGAGCTGGCCATCGGGCTCGATGCTTGCTTTTATTTAGTGAATGCTTGCTGGTTAGCAGATGTTCTCAACTTCGTCTTGATCCGCCCTTTGGGTTCGCTGCTCTCTTTTATTTAGCGAATGTCTGCTGGTTAGCAGATGTTATAAAATTCGTGTTTTGCCGGCCTTCGGGTTTGATGCTCACTTTTATTTAGCGCATGCATGCTGGTTAGCAGATGTTCTCAATTTCGTGTTGGGCCAACCTTCGGGTTCGATGCTCGCTTTTATTTAGAGAATTCCTGTTGGTTAGCAGATGTTCTCAACTTCGTGTTGAGCAGGCCTTCAGGTTCGATACTCGCTTTTATTTAGCGAATACTTGCTGGTTATTAGATGTTCTCAACTTCGTGTTGAGTTGGCCTTCGAGTTCGATGCTCGCTTTTATTTAGCGAATACCTGCTGGATAGCAGATGTTCTCAACTTCATATTGAGCCAACCTTCTTGTGTAATGCTCGCTTTTATTTAGCAAATGCCTGCAGGTTAGCAGATGTTCTCAACTTCGTGTTGAGCAGGCCTTCGGGTTTGATGCTTGCTTTTATTTAGCAAATGCCTGCTGGTTAGCAAATGTTATCAACTTCGTGTTGAGCTGGCCTTCGTGTTCGATGCTCGCTTTTATTTAGCGAATGCCTGCTAGAAAGCAGATGTTCTCAACTTCGTGTTCAGCCGGCCTTCGGGTTTGATGTTCGCTTTTATTTAGCGAATGCCTGCTGGTTAGCAAATGTTATCAACTTCGTGTTGAGCCGGATTTCGGGTTTGATGCTCGCTTTTATTTAGCAAATGCGTGCTGGTTAGCAGATGTTCTCAACTTCGTGTTCAGCCGGCCTTCGGGTTCGATGTTCGCTTTTATTTAGGGAATGCCTGCTGGTTAGCAGATGTTCTCAACTTTGTCTTGAGCCAGCCATCGGGTTTGATGCTCGCTTTTATTTAGCGAATGCCTGCTGGTTAGCAGATGTTCTCAACTTTGTGTTGAGCCGCCCTTCGAGTTCGATACTCACTTTTATTTAGCGAATACTTGCTGGATATCAGATGTTCTAAACTTCGTGTTGAGCTGGCCTTCGGGTTCGATGCTCGCTTTTATTTAGCGAATGCCTGCTGGTTAGCAGATGTTCTCAACTTTGTGTTGAGCCGCACTTTGGGTTCGATGCTCGCTTTTATTTAGCGTATGCATGCTGGTTAGTAGATATTCTCAACTTCGTGTTGAGCCGGCCTTCAGGTTTGATGCTCGCTTTTATTTAGCGAATAACTGCTGGTTAGCAGATGTTCTCAACTTCATGTTCAGCCGACTTTCGGGTTCGATGCTCGCTTTTATTTAGTGAACGCCTGCTAGTTAGCAGATGTTCTCAACTTCGTGTTGAGCCGGCCTTCGGGTTCGATGCTCGCTTTTATTTAGCGAATACCTGCTGGTTAGTAGATGTTCTCAACTTCGTGTTCAGCCGGCCTTCGGGTTCGATGCTCGCTTTTATTTAGCGAATGCCTGCTGGTTAGCAGATGTTCTCAACTTCGTGTTGAGCCGGCCTTTTGGTTCGATGCTTGCTTTTATTTAGCGAATACGTCCTGGTTAGCAGATGTTCCCAACTTCTTATTGAGCTGGCCATCGGGCTCAATGCTTGCTTTTATTTAGTGACTGCTTACTGGTTAGCAGATGTTCTCAACTTCGTGTTGATCCGCCCTTAGGGTTCGCTGCTCTCTTTTATTTAGCGAATGTCTGCTGGTTAGAAGATGATATAAAATTCGTGTTTTGCCGGCCTTCGGGTTCGATGCTCACTTTTATTTAGCGCATGCCTGCTGGTTAGCAGATGTTCTCAATTTCGTGTTGGGCCAACCTTCGGGTTCGATGCTCGCTTTTATTTAGCGCATGCCTGCTGGTTAGCAGATGTTCTCAACTTCGTGTTGATCCGCTCTTTGGGTTCGCTGCTCTCTTAGATTTAACGAATGTCTGCTGGTTAGCAGATGTTATAAAATTCGTGTTTTGCCGGCCTTCGGGTTCGATGCTCACTTTTATTTTGCGCATGCCTGCTGGTTAGCAGATGTTGTCAATTTCGTCTTGGGATAACCTTCGGGTTCGATGCTCGCTGTTATTTAGCACATGCCTGCTGGTTAGCAGATGTTCTCAACTTCGTGTTGAGCCGGCCTTCAGGTTCGATACTCGCTTTTATTTAGCGAATGCTTGCTGGTTAGTAGATGTTCTAAACTTCGTGTTGAGTTGGCCTTCGAGTTCGATGCTCGCTTTTATTTAGCGAATGCCTGCTGGATAGCAGATGTTCTCAACTTCATATTGAGCCAACCTTCGCGTGTAATGCTCGCTTTTATTTAGCAAATGCCTGCAGGTTAGCAGATGTTCTCAACTTCGTGTTGAGCATGCCTTCGGGTTTGATGCTCGCTTTTATTTAGCAAATGCCTGCTGGTTAGCAAATGTTCTCAACTTCGTGTTGAGCTGGCCTTCGGGTTCGATGCTCGCTTTTATTTAGCAAATGCCTGCTGGTTAGCAAATGTTATCAACTTCGTGTTGAGCTGGCCTTCGTGTTTGATGCTCGCTTTTATTTAGCGAATGCCTGCTGGATAGCAGATGTTCTCAACTTCGTGTTCAGCCGGCCTTCGGGTTTGATGTTCGCTTTTATTTAGCAAATGCCTGCTGGTTAGCAAATGTTATCAAATTCGTGTTGAGCCGGATTTCGGGTTTGATGCTCGCTTGTATTTAGCAAATGCGTGCTGGTTAGCAGATGTTCTCAACTTCGTGTTCAGCCGGCCTTCGGGTTCGATGTTCGCTTTTATTTAGCGAATGCCTGCTATTTAGCAGATGTTCTCAACTTTGTCTTGAGCCGGCCTTCGGGTTTGATGCTCGCTTTTATTTAGCGAATGCCTGCTGGTTAGCAGATGTTCTCAACTTTGTGTTGAGCCGCCCTTCGAGTTCGATGCTCACTTTTATTTAGCGAATGCTTGCTGGTTAGCAGATGTTCTAAACTTCGTGTTGAGCTGGCCTTTGGGTTCGATGCTCGATTTTATTTAGCATATGCATGCTGGTTAGTAGATATTCTCAACTCCGTGTTAAGCCGGCCTTCGGGTTTGATGCTCACTTTTATTTAGCGAATAACTGCTGGTTAGCAGATGTTCTCAACTTCATGTTCAGCCGGCTTTCGGGTTCGATGCTCGCTTTTATTTAACGAATGCCTTCTGGTTAGCAGATGTTCTTAACTTCGTGTTGAGCCGGCCTTCGGGTTCGATGCTTGCTTTTATTTAGCGAATGCCTGCTAGTTAGTAGATGTTCTCAACTTCGTGTTCAGCCGGCCTTCAAGTTCGATTCTCGCTTTTATTTAGCGAATGTCTGCTGGTTAGCAAATGTTGTCAATTTCGTGTTGAGCTGGCCATCGGGTTCGATGCTCGCTTTTATTTAGCGAATGCATGCTGGTTAGCAGATGTTCTCAACTTTGTGTTCAACCGGCCTTCGAGTTCGATGCTCGCTTTTATTTAGCGAATGCCTGCTAGTTAGCAGATGTTCTCAACTTCGTGTTGAGCCGGTCTTTGGGTTCGATGCTCGCTTTTATTTAGCGAATATGTGCTGGTTAGAAGATGTTCTCAACTTCGTGTTGAGCTGGCAATCGGGCTCGATGCTTGCTTTTATTTAGTGAATGCTTGCTGGCTAGCAGATGTTCTCAACTTCGTGTTGATACGCCCTTTGGGTTCGCTGCTCTCTTTTATTTAGCGAATGTCTGCTGGTTAGCAGATGTTATAAAATTCGTGTTTTGCCGGCCTTGGGGTTCGATGCTATCTTTTATTTAGCGCATGCCTGCTAGTTAGCAGATGTTCTCAACTTCGTGTTGAGCCGGTCTTTGGGTTCGATGCTTGCTTTTATTTAGCGAATACGTGCTGGTTAGAAGATGTTCTCAACTTCGTGTTGAGCTGGCAATCGGGCTCGATGCTTGCTTTTATTTAGTGAATGCTTGCTGGCTAGCAGATGTTCTCAACTTCGTGTTGATCCGCCCTTTGGGTTCGCTGCTCTCTTTTATTTAGCGAATGTGTGCTGGTTAGCAGATGTTATAAAATTCGTGTTTTTCCGGCCTTCAGGTTCAATGCTCACTTTTATTTAGCGCATGCCTGCTGGTTAGCAGATGTTCTCAATTTCGTGTTGGGCCAAACTTCGGGTTCGATGCTCACTTTTATTTAGCGCATGCCTGCTGGTTAGCATATGTTCTCAACTTCATGTTCAGCCGGCTTTCGGGTTCGATGCTCGCTTTTATTTAGCAAATGCCTGCTGGTTAGCAGATGTTCTCAACTTCGTGTTGAGCCGGCCTTCAGGTTCGATAGTCGCTTTTATTTAGCGAATGCTTGCTGGTTAGTAGAGGTTCTCAACTTCGTGTTGACTTGGCCTTCGAGTTCGATGCTCGCTTTTATTTAGCGAATGCCTGCTGGATAGCAGATGTTCTCAACTTCATATTGAGCCAACCTTCGTGTGTAATGCTCGCTTTTATTTAGCAAATGCCTGCAGGTTAGCAGATGTTCTCAACTTTGTGTTGAGCATGCCTTCGGGTTTGATGCTCGCTTTTATGTAGCAAATGCCTGCTGGTTAGCAAATGTTCTCAACTTCGTGTTGAGCTGGCCTTCGGGTTCGATGCTCGCTTTTATTTAGCAAATACCTGCTGGTTAGCAAATGTTATCAACTTCGTGTTGAGCTGGCCTTCGTGTTCGATGCTCGCTTTTATTTAGCGAATGCCTGCTGGATAGCAGATGTTCTCAACTTCGTGTTCAGCTGGCCTTCGGGTTTGATGTTCGCTTTTATTTAGCAAATGCCTGCTGGTTAGCAAATGTTATCAAATTCGTGTTGAGCCGGATTTCGGGTTTGATGCTCGCTTGTATTTAGCAAATGCGTGCTGGTTAGCAGATGTTCTCAACTTCGTGTTCAGCCGGCCTTCGGGTTCGATGTTCGCTTTTATTTAGCGAATGCCTGCTATTTAGCAGATGTTCTCAACTTTGTCTTGAGCCGGCCTTCGGGTTTGATGCTCGCTTTTATTTAGCGAATGCCTGCTGGTTAGCAGATGTTCTCAACTTTGTGTTGAGCCACCCTTCGAGTTCGATGCTCACTTTTATTTAGCGAATGCTTGCTGGTTAGCAGATGTTCTAAACTTCGTGTTGAGCTGGCCTTTGGGTTCGATGCTCGCTTTTATTTAGCGAATGCCTGCTGGTTAGCAGATGTTCTCAACTTTGTGTTGAGCCGCCCTTTGGGTTCGATGCTCGCTTTTATTTAGCATATGCATGCTGGATAGTAGATATCATCAACTTCGTGTTGAGCCGGCCTTCGGGTTTGATGCTCGCTTTTATTTAGCGAATAACTGCTGGTTAGCAGATGTTCTCAACTTCATGTTCAGCCGGCTTTCGGGTTCGATGCTCGCTTTTATTTAACGAATGCCTGCTGGTTAGAAGATGTTCTAAACTTCGTGTTGAGCCGGCCTTCGGGTTCGATGCTCGCTTTTATTTAGCGAATGCCTGCTAGTTAGTAGATGTTCTCAACTTCGTGATCAGCCGGCCTTCGGGTTCGATGCTCGCTTTTATTTAGCGAATGCCTGCTGGTTAGCAAATGTTATCAATTTCGTGTTGAGCTGGCCTTTGGGTTCGATGCTCGCTTTTATTTAGCGAATGCATGCTGGTTAGCAGATGTTCTCAACTTTGTGTTCAACCGGCCTTCGAGTTCGATGCTCGCTTTTATTTAGCGAATGCCTGCTAGTTAGCAGATGTTCTCAACTTCGTGTTGAGCCGGTCTTTGGGTTCGATGCTTGCTTTTATTTAGCGAATACGTGCTGGTTAGAAGATGTTCTCAACTTCGTGTTGAGCTGGCAATCGGGCTCGATGCTTGCTTTTATTTAGTGAATGCTTGCTGGCTAGCAGATGTTCTCAACTTCGTGTTGATCCGCCCTTTGGGTTCGCTGCTCTCTTTTATTTAGCGAATGTGTGCTGGTTAGCAGATGTTATAAAATTCGTGTTTTGCCGGCCTTCAGGTTCAATGCTCACTTTTATTTAGCGCATGCCTGCTGGTTAGCAGATGTTCTCAATTTCGTGTTGGGCCAAACTTCGGGTTCGATGCTCGCTTTTATTTAGCGCATGCCTGCTGGTTAGCATATGTTCTCAACTTCGTGTTGAGCCGGCCTTCAGGTTCGATACTCGCTTTTATTTAGCGAATGCTTGCTGGTTAGTAGATGTTCTCAACTTCGTATTGAGTTGGCCTTCGAGTTCGATGCTCGCTTTTATTTAGCGAATGCCTGCTGGATAGCAGATGTTCTCAACTTCATATTGAGCCAACCTTCGTGTGTGATGCTCGCTTTTATTTAGCAAATGCCTGCAGGTTAGCAGATGTTCTCAACGTCGTGTTGAGCAGGCCTTCGGGTTTGATGCTCGCTTTTATTTAGCAAATGCCTGTTGGTTAGAAAATGTTCTCAACTTCGTGTTGAGCTGGCCTTCGGGTTCGATGCTCGCTTTTATTTAGAAAATGCCTGCTGGTTAGCAAATGTTATCAACTTCGTGTTGAGCTGGCCTTCGTGTTCGATGCTCGCTTTTATTTAGCGAATGCCTGCTGGATAGCAGATGTTCTCAACTTCGTGTTCAGCCAGCCTTCGATTTTGATGTTCGCTTTTATTTAGCAAATGCCTGCTGGTTAGTAAATGTTATCAAATTCGTGTTGAGCCGTATTTCGGGTTTGATGCTCGCTTTTATTTAGCAAATGCGTGCTGGTTTGCAGATGTTCTCAACTTCGTGTTCAGCCGGCCTTCGGGTTCGATGTTCGCTTTTATTTAGCGAATGCCTGCTGGTTAGCAGATGTTCTCAACTTTGTCTTGAGCCGGCCTTCGGGTTTGATGCTCGCTTTTATTTAGCGAATGCCTGCTGGTTAGCAGATGTTCTCAATTTTGTGTTGAGCCGCCCTTCGAGTTCGATGCTCACTTTTATTTAGCGAATGCTTGCTGGTTAGCAGATGTTCTAAACTTCGTGTTGAGCTGGCCTTCGGGTTCGATGCTCGCTTTTATTTAGCGAATGCCTGCTGGTTAGCAGATCTTCTCAACTTTGTGTTGAGCCGCCCTTTGGGTTCGATGCTCGCTTTTATTTAGCGTATGCATGCTGGTTAGTAGATATTCTCAACTTCGTGTTGAGCCGGCCTTCGGGTTTGATGCTCGCTTTTATTTAGCGAATAACTGTTGGTTAGCAGATGTTCTCAACTTCATGTTCAGCCGGCTTTCGGGTTCGATGCTCGCTTTTATTTAGCGAATGCCTGCTGGTTAGCAGATGTTCTCAACTTCGTGTTGAGCCGGCCTTCGGGTTCGATGCTCGCTTTTATTTAGCGAATGCCTGTTGGTTAGTAGATGTTCTCAACTTCGTGTTCAGCCGGCCTTCGGGTTCGATGCTCGCTTTTATTTAGCGAATGCCTGCTGGTTAGCAAATGTTATCAATTTCTTGTTGAGCTGGCCTTCGGGTTCGATGCTCGCTTTTATTTAGCGAATGCATGCTGGTTAGCAGATGTTCTCAACTTTGTGTTCAGCCGGCCTTCAGGTTCGATGCTCGCTTTTATTTAGCGAATGCCTGCTGGTTAGCAGATGTTCTCAACTTCGTGTTGAGCCGGCCTTTGGGTTCAATGCTTGCTTTTATTTAGCGAATACGTGCTGGTTAGCAGATGTTCTCAACTTCGTGTTGAGCTGGCCATCGGGCTCGATGCTTGCTTTTATTTAGTGAATGCTTGTTGGTTAGCAGATGTTCTCAACTTCGTATTGATCCGCCCTTTGGGTTCGCTGCTCTCTTTTATTTAGCGAATGTGTGCTGGTTAGCAGATGTTATAAAATTCGTGTTTTGCCGGCCTTCGGGTTTGATGCTCACTTTTATTTAGCGCATGCCTGCTGGTTAGCAGATGTTCTCAATTTCGTGTTGGGCCAACCTTCGGGTTCGATGCTCGCTTTTATTTAGCGAATGTTTGTTGGTTAGCAGATGTTCTCAACTTCGTGTTGAGCCGGCCTTCAGGTTAGATACTCGCTTTTATTTAGCGAATGCTTGCTGGTTAGTAGATGTTCTCAACTTCGTGTTGAGTTGGCCTTCAGGTTCGATGCTCGCTTTTATTTAGCGAATGCCTGCTGGATAGAAGATGTTCTCAACTTCATATTGAGCCGACCTTCGTGTGTCATGCTCGCTTTTATTTAGCAAATGCCTGCAGGTTATCAGATGTTCTCAACTTTGTGTTGAGCAGGCCTTCGGGATTGATGCTCGCTTTTATTTAGCAAATGCCTGTTGGTTAGAAAAATGTTCTCAACTTCGTGTTGAGCTGGCCTTTGGGTTCGATGCTCGCTTTTATTTAGCAAATGCCTGCTGGTTAGCAAATGTTATCAACTTCGTGTTGAGCTGGCCTTCGTGTTTGATGCTCGCTTTTATTTAGCGAATGCCTGCTGGATAGCAGATGTTCTCAACTTCGTGTTCAGCCGGCCTTCGGGTTTGATGTTCGCTTTTATTTAGCAAATGCCTGCTGGTTAGCAAATGTTATCGAATTCGTGTTGAGCCGGATTTCGGGTTTGATGCTCGCTTGTATTTAGCAAATGCGTGCTGGTTAGCAGATGTTCTCAACTTCGTGTTCAGCCGGCCTTCGGGTTCGATGTTCGCTTTTATTTAGCGAATGCCTACTAGTTAGCAGATGTTCTCAACTTTGTCTTGAGCCGGCCTTCGGGTTTGATGCTCGCTTTTATTTAGCGAATGCCTGCTGGTTAGCAGATGTTCTCAACTTTGTGTTGAGCCGCCCTTCGAGTTCGATGCTCACTTTTATTTAGCGAATGCTTGCTGGTTAGCAGATGTTCTAAACTTCGTGTTGAGCTGGCCTTTGGGTTCGATGCTCGCTTTTATTTAGCGAATGCCTGCTGGTTAGCAGATGTTCTCAACTTTGTGTTGAGCCGCCCTTTGGGTTCGATGCTCGCTTTTATTTAGCATATGCATGCTGGTTAGTAGATATTCTCAACTTCGTGTTGAGCCGGCCTTCGGGTTTGATGCTCGCTTTTATTTAGCGAATAACTGCTGGTTAGCAGATGTTCTCAACTTCATGTTCAGCCGGCTTTCGGGTTCGATGCTCGCTTTTATTTAACGAATGCCTGCTGGTTAGAAGATGTTCTCAACTTCGTGTTGAGCCGGCCTTCGGGTTCGATGCTCGCTTTTATTTAGCGAATGCCTGCTAGTTAGTAGATGTTCTCAACTTCGTGATCAGCCAGCCTTCGGGTTCGATGCTCGCTTTTATTTAGCGAATGCCTACTGGTTAGCAAATGTTATCAATTTCGTGTTGAGCTGGCCTTCGGGTTCGATGCTCGCTTTTATTTAGCGAATGCATGCTGGTTAGCAGATGTTCTCAACTTTGTGTTCAACCGGCCTTCGAGTTCGATGCTCGCTTTTATTTAGCGAATGCCTGCTAGTTAGCAGATGTTCTCAACTTCGTGTTGAGCCGGTCTTTGGGTTCGATGCTTGCTTTTATTTAGCGAATACGTGCTGGTTAGAAGATGTTCTCAACTTCGTGTTGAGCTGGCAATCGGGCTCGATGCTTGCTTTTATTTAGTGAATGCTTGCTGGCTAGCAGATGTTCTCAACTTCGTGTTGATCCGCCCTTTGGGTTCGCTGCTCTCTTTTATTTAGCGAATGTCTGCTGGTTAGCAGATGTTATAAAATTCGTGTTTTGCCGGCCTTCAGGTTCAATGCTCACTTTTATTTAGCGCATGCCTGCTGGTTAGCAGATGTTCTCAATTTCGTGTTGGGCCAAACTTCGGGTTCGATGCTCGCTTTTATTTAGCGCATGCCTGCTGGTTAGCAGATGTTCTCAACTTCGTGTTGAGCCGGCCTTCAGGTTCGATACTCGCTTTTATTTAGCGAATGCTTGCTGGTTAGTAGATGTTCTCAACTTCGTATTGAGTTGGCCTTCGAGTTCGATGCTCGCTTTTATTTAGCGAATGCCTGCTGGATAGCAGATGTTCTCAACTTCATATTGAGCCAACCTTCTTGTGTGATGCTCGCTTTTATTTAGCAAATGCCTGCAGGTTAGCAGATGTTCTCAACGTCGTGTTGAGCAGGCCTTCGGGTTTGATGCTCGCTTTTATTTAGCAAATGCCTGCTGGTTAGAAAATGTTCTCAACTTCGTGTTGAGCTGGCCTTCGGGTTCGATGCTCGCTTTTATTTAGCAAATGCCTGCTGGTTAGCAAATGTTATCAACTTCGTGTTGAGCTGGCCTTCGTGTTTGATGCTCGCTTTTATTTAGCGAATGCCTGCTGGATAGCAGATGTTCTCAACTTCGTGTTCAGCCGGCCTTCGGGTTTGATGTTCGCTTTTATTTAGCAAATGCCTGCTGGTTAGCAAATGTTATCGAATTCGTGTTGAGCCGGATTTCGGGTTTGATGCTCGCTTGTATTTAGCAAATGCGTGCTGGTTAGCAGATGTTCTCAACTTCGTGTTCAGCCGGCCTTCGGGTTCGATGTTCGCTTTTATTTAGCGAATGCCTACTAGTTAGCAGATGTTCTCAACTTTGTCTTGAGCCGGCCTTCGGGTTTGATGCTCGCTTTTATTTAGCGAATGCCTGCTGGTTAGCAGATGTTCTCAACTTTGTGTTGAGCCGCCCTTCGAGTTCGATGCTTACTTTTATTTAGCGAATGCTTGCTGGTTAGCAGATGTTCTAAACTTCGTGTTGAGCTGGCCTTTGGGTTCGATGCTCGCTTTTATTTAGCGAATGCCTGCTGGTTAGCAGATGTTCTCAACTTTGTGTTGAGCCGCCCTTTGGGTTCGATGCTCGCTTTTATTTAGCATATGCATGCTGGTTAGTAGATATTCTCAACTTCGTGTTGAGCCGGCCTTCGGGTTTGATGCTCGCTTTTATTTAGCGAATAACTGCTGGTTAGCAGATGTTCTCAACTTCATGTTCAGCCGGCTTTCGGGTTCGATGCTCGCTTTTATTTAACGAATGCCTGCTGGTTAGAAGATGTTCTCAACTTCGTGTTGAGCCGGCCTTCGGGTTCGATGCTCGCTTTTATTTAGCGAATGCCTGCTAGTTAGTAGATGTTCTCAACTTCGTGATCAGCCAGCCTTCGGGTTCGATGCTCGCTTTTATTTAGCGAATGCCTGCTGGTTAGCAAATGTTATCAATTTCGTGTTGAGCTGGCCTTCGGGTTCGATGCTCGCTTTTATTTAGCGAATGCATGCTGGTTAGCAGATGTTCTCAACTTTGTGTTCAACCGGCCTTCGAGTTCGATGCTCGCTTTTATTTAGCGAATGCCTGCTAGTTAGCAGATGTTCTCAACTTCGTGTTGAGCCGGTCTTTGGGTTCGATGCTTGCTTTTATTTAGCGAATACGTGCTGGTTAGAAGATGTTCTCAACTTCGTGTTGAGCTGGCAATCGGGCTCGATGCTTGCTTTTATTTAGTGAATGCTTGCTGGCTAGCAGATGTTCTCAACTTCGTGTTGATCCGCCCTTTGGGTTCGCTGCTCTCTTTTATTTAGCGAATGTCTGCTGGTTAGCAGATGTTATAAAATTCGTGTTTTGCCGGCCTTCAGGTTCAATGCTCACTTTTATTTAGCGCATGCCTGCTGGTTAGCAGATGTTCTCAATTTCGTGTTGGGCCAAACTTCGGGTTCGATGCTCGCTTTTATTTAGCGCATGCCTGCTGGTTAGCAGATGTTCTCAACTTCGTGTTGAGCCGGCCTTCAGGTTCGATACTCGCTTTTATTTAGCGAATGCTTGCTGGTTAGTAGATGTTCTCAACTTCGTATTGAGTTGGCCTTCGAGTTCGATGCTCGCTTTTATTTAGCGAATGCCTGCTGGATAGCAGATGTTCTCAACTTCATATTGAGCCAACCTTCTTGTGTGATGCTCGCTTTTATTTAGCAAATGCCTGCAGGTTAGCAGATGTTCTCAACGTCGTGTTGAGCAGGCCTTCGGGTTTGATGCTCGCTTTTATTTAGCAAATGCCTGCTGGTTAGAAAATGTTCTCAACTTCGTGTTGAGCTGGCCTTCGGGTTCGATGCTCGCTTTTATTTAGAAAATGCCTGCTGGTTAGCAAATGTTATCAACTTCGTGTTGAGCCGGCCTTCGTGTTCGATGCTCGCTTTTATTTAGCGAATGCCTGCTGGATAGCAGATGTTCTCAACTTCGTGTTCAGCCAGCCTTCGATTTTGATGTTCGCTTTTATTTAGCAAATGCCTGCTGGTTAGTAAATGTTATCAAATTCGTGTTGAGCCGTATTTCGGGTTTGATGCTCGCTTTTATTTAGCAAATGCGTGTTGGTTAGCAGATGTTCTCAACTTCGTGTTCAGCCGGCCTTCGGGTTCGATGTTCGCTTTTATTTAGCGAATGCCTGCTGGTTAGCAGATGTTCTCAACTTTGTTTTGAGCCGGCCTTCGGGTTTGATGCTCGCTTTTATTTAGCGAATGCCTGCTGGTTAGCAGATGTTCTCAATTTTGTGTTGAGCCGCCCTTCGAGTTCGATGCTCACTTTTATTTAGCGAATGCTTGCTGGTTAGCAGATGTTCTAAACTTCGTGTTGAGCTGGCCTTCGGGTTCGATGCTCGCTTTTATTTAGCGAATGCCTGCTGGTTAGCAGATCTTCTCAACTTTGTGTTGAGCCGCCCTTTGGGTCCGATGCTCGCTTTTATTTAGCGTATGCATGCTGGTTAGTAGATATTCTCAACTTCGTGTTGAGCCGGCCTTCGGGTTTGATGCTCGCTTTTATTTAGCGAATAACTGTTGGTTAGCAGATGTTCTCAACTTCATGTTCAGCCGGCTTTCGGGTTCGATGCTCGCTTTTATTTAGCGAATGCCTGCTGGTTAGCAGATGTTCTCAACTTCGTGTTGAGCCGGCCTTCGGGTTCGATGCTCGCTTTTATTTAGCGAATGCCTGCTGGTTAGTAGATGTTCTCAACTTCGTGTTCAGCCGGCCTTCGGGTTCGATGCTCGCTTTTATTTAGCGAATGCCTGCTGGTTAGCAAATGTTATCAATTTCTTGTTGAGCTGGCCTTCGGGTTTGATGCTCGCTTTTATTTAGCGAATACATGATGGTTAGCAGATGTTCTCAACTTTGTGTTCAGCCGGCCTTCGGGTTCGATGCTCGCTTTTATTTAGCGAATGCCTGCTGGTTAGCAGATGTTCTCAACTTCGTGGCGAGTCGGCCTTTGGGTTCAATGCTTGCTTTTATTTAGCGAATACGTGCTGGTTAGCAGATGTTCTCAACTTCGTGTTGAGCTGGCCATCGGGCTCGATGCTTGCTTTTATTTAGTGAATGCTTGTTGGTTAGCAGATGTTCTCAACTTCGTATTGATCCGCCCTTTGGGTTCGCTGCTCTCTTTTATTTAGCGAATGTGTGCTGGTTAGCAGATGTTATAAAATTCGTGTTTTGTCGGCCTTCGGGTTTGATGCTCACTTTTATTTAGCGCATGCCTGCTGGTTAGCAGATGTTCTCAATTTCGTGTTTGGCCAACCTTCGGGTTCGATGCTCGCTTTTATTTAGCGAATGCTTGTTGGTTAGCAGATGTTCTCAACTTCGTGTTGAGCCGGCCTTCAGGTTTGATACTCGCTTTTATTTAGCGAATGCTTGCTGGTTAGTAGATGTTCTCAACTTCGTGTTGAGTTGGCCTTCAGGTTCGATGCTCGCTTTTATTTAGCGAATGCCTGCTGGATAGAAGATGTTCTCAACTTCATATTGAGCCGACCTTCGTGTGTCATGCTCGCTTTTATTTAGCAAATGCCTGCAGGTTATCAGATGTTCTCAACTTTGTGTTGAGCAGGCCTTCGGGATTGATGCTCGCTTTTATTTAGCAAATGCCTGTTGGTTAGAAAATGTTCTCAACTTCGTGTTGAGCTGGCCTTCGGGTTCGATGCTCGCTTTTATTTAGAAAATGCCTGCTGGTTAGCAAATGTTATCAACTTCGTGTTGAGCTGGCCTTCGTGTTCGATGCTCGCTTTTATTTAGCGAATGCCTGCTGGATAGCAGATGTTCTCAACTTCGTGTTCAGCCAGCCTTCGATTTTGATGTTCGCTTTTATTTAGCAAATGTCTGCTGGTTAGTAAATGTTATCAAATTCGTGTTGAGCCGTATTTCGGGTTTGATGCTCGCTTTTATTTAGCAAATGCGTGCTGGTTAGCAGATGTTCTCAACTTCGTGTTCAGCCGGCCTTCGGGTTCGATGTTCGCTTTTATGTAGCGAATGCCTGCTGGTTAGCAGATGTTCTCAACTTTGTTTTGAGCCGGCCTTCGGGTTTGATGCTCGCTTTTATTTAGCGAATGCCTGCTGGTTAGCAGATGTTCTCAATTTTGTGTTGAGCCGCCCTTCGAGTTCGATGCTCACTTTTATTTAGCGAATGCTTGCTGGTTAGCAGATGTTCTAAACTTCGTATTGAGCTGGCCTTCGGGTTCGATGCTCGCTTTTATTTAGCGAATGCCTGCTGGTTAGCAGATCTTCTCAACTTTGTGTTGAGCCGCCCTTTGGGTCCGATGCTCGCTTTTATTTAGCGTATGCATGCTGGTTAGTAGATATTCTCAACTTCGTGTTGAGCCGGCCTTCGGGTTTGATGCTCGTTTTTATTTACCGAATAACTGTTGGTTAGCAGATGTTCTCAACTTCATGTTCAGCCGGCTTTCGGGTTTGATGCTCGCTTTTATTTAGCGAATGCCTGCTGGTTAGCAGATGTTCTCAACTTCGTGTCGAGTCGGCCTTCGGGTTCGATGCTCGCTTTTATTTAGCGAATGCCTGCTGGTTAGCAGATGTTCTCAACTTCGTGTTCAGCCGGCCTTCGGGTTCGATGCTCGCTTTTATTTAGCGAATGCCTGCTGGTTAGCAAATGTTATCAATTTCGTATTGATCCGCCCTTTGGGTTCGCTGCTCTCTTTTATTTAGCGAATGTGTGCTGGTTAGCAGATGTTATAAAATTCGTGTTTTGCCGGCCTTCGGGTTTTATGCTCACTTTTATTTAGCGCATGCCTGCTGGTTAGCAGATGTTCTCAATTTCTTGTTGGGCCAACCTTTGGGTTCGATGCTCGCTTTTATTTAGCGAATGCTTGTTGGTTAGCAGATGTTCTCAACTTCGTGTTGAGCCGGCCTTCAGGTTTGATACTCGCTTTTATTTAGCGAATGCTTGCTGGTTAGTAGATGTTCTCAACTTCGTGTTGAGTTGGCCTTCAGGTTCGATGCTCGCTTTTATTTAGCGAATGCCTGCTGGATAGAAGATGTTCTCAACTTCATATTGAGCCGACCTTCGTGTGTCATGCTCGCTTTTATTTAGCAAATGCCTGCAGGTTATCAGATGTTCTCAACTTTGTGTTGAGCAGGCCTTCGGGATTGATGCTCGCTTTTATTTAGCAAATGCCTGTTGGTTAGAAAATGTTCTCAACTTCGTGTTGAGCTGGCCTTCGGGTTCGATGCTCGCTTTTATTTAGAAAATGCCTGCTGGTTAGCAAATGTTATCAACTTCGTGTTGAGCTGGCCTTCGTGTTCGATGCTCGCTTTTATTTAGCGAATGCCTGCTGGATAGCAGATGTTCTCAACTTCGTGTTCAGCCAGCCTTCGATTTTGATGTTCGCTTTTATTTAGCAAATGTCTGCTGGTTAGTAAATGTTATCAAATTCGTGTTGAGCCGTATTTCGGGTTTGATGCTCGCTTTTATTTAGCAAATGCGTGCTGGTTAGCAGATGTTCTCAACTTCGTGTTCAGCCGGCCTTCGGGTTCGATGTTCGCTTTTATGTAGCGAATGCCTGCTGGTTAGCAGATGTTCTCAACTTTGTTTTGAGCCGGCCTTCGGGTTTGATGCTCGCTTTTATTTAGCGAATGCCTGCTGGTTAGCAGATGTTCTCAATTTTGTGTTGAGCCGCCCTTCGAGTTCGATGCTCACTTTTATTTAGCGAATGCTTGCTGGTTAGCAGATGTTCTAAACTTCGTATTGAGCTGGCCTTCGGGTTCGATGCTCGCTTTTATTTAGCGAATGCCTGCTGGTTAGCAGATCTTCTCAACTTTGTGTTGAGCCGCCCTTTGGGTCCGATGCTCGCTTTTATTTAGCGTATGCATGCTGGTTAGTAGATATTCTCAACTTCGTGTTGAGCCGGCCTTCGGGTTTGATGCTCGTTTTTATTTACCGAATAACTGTTGGTTAGCAGATGTTCTCAACTTCATGTTCAGCCGGCTTTCAGGTTTGATGCTCGCTTTTATTTAGCGAATGCCTGCTGGTTAGCAGATGTTCTCAACTTCGTGTCGAGTCGGCCTTCGGGTTCGATACTCGCTTTTATTTAGCGAATGCCTGCTGGTTAGCAGATGTTCTCAACTTCGTGTTCAGCCGGCCTTCAGGTTCGATGCTCGCTTTTATTTAGCGAATGCCTGCTGGTTAGCAAATGTTATCAATTTCGTATTGATCCGCCCTTTGGGTTCGCTGCTCTCTTTTATTTAGCGAATGTGTGCTGGTTAGCAGATGTTATAAAATTCGTGTTTTGCCGGCCTTCGGGTTTTATGCTCACTTTTATTTAGCGCATGCCTGCTGGTTAGCAGATGTTCTCAATTTCTTGTTGGGCCAACCTTTGGGTTCGATGCTCGCTTTTATTTAGCGAATGCTTGTTGGTTAGCAGATGTTCTCAACTTCGTGTTGAGCCGGCCTTCAGGTTTGATACTCGCTTTTATTTAGCGAATGCTTGCTGGTTAGTAGATGTTCTCAACTTCGTGTTGAGTTGGCCTTCAGGTTCGATGCTCGCTTTTATTTAGCGAATGCCTGCTGGATAGAAGATGTTCTCAACTTCATATTGAGCCGACCTTCGTGTGTCATGCTCGCTTTTATTTAGCAAATGCCTGCAGGTTATCAGATGTTCTCAACTTTGTGTTGAGCAGGCCTTCGGGATTGATGCTCGCTTTTATTTAGCAAATGCCTGTTGGTTAGAAAATGTTCTCAACTTCGTGTTGAGCTGGCCTTCGGGTTCGATGCTCGCTTTTATTTAGAAAATGCCTGCTGGTTAGCAAATGTTATCAACTTCGTGTTGAGCTGGCCTTCGTGTTCGATGCTCGCTTTTATTTAGCGAATGCCTGCTGGATAGCAGATGTTCTCAACTTCGTGTTCAGCCAGCCTTCGATTTTGATGTTCGCTTTTTTTAGCAAATGCCTGCTGGTTAGTAAATGTTATCAAATTCGTGTTGAGCCGTATTTCGGGTTTGATGCTCGCTTTTATTTAGCAAATGCGTGCTGGTTAGCAGATGTTCTCAACTTCGTGTTCAGCCGGCCTTCGGGTTCGATGTTCGCTTTTATTTAGCGAATGCCTGCTGGTTAGCAGATGTTCTCAACTTTGTTTTGAGCCGGCCTTCAGGTTTGATGCTCGCTTTTATTTAGCGAATGCCTGCTGGTTAGCAGATGTTCTCAATTTTGTGTTGAGCCGCCCTTCGAGTTCGATGCTCACTTTTATTTAACGAATGCTTGCTGGTTAGCAGATGTTCTAAACTTCGTGTTGAGCTGGCCTTCGGGTTCGATGCTCGCTTTTATTTAGCGAATGCCTGCTGGTTAGCATATCTTCTCAACTTTGTGTTGAGCCGCCCTTTGGGTCCGATGCTCGCTTTTATTTAGCGTATGCATGCTGGTTAGTAGATATTCTCAACTTCGTGTTGAGCCGGCCTTCGGGTTTGATGCTCGCTTTTATTTAGCGAATAATTGTTGGTTAGCAGATGTTCTCAACTTCATGTTCAGCCGGCTTTCGGGTTCGATGCTCGCTTTTATTTAGCGAATGCCTGCTGGTTAGCAGATGTTCTCAACTTCGTGTTGAGCCGGCCTTCGGGTTCGATGCTCGCTTTTATTTAGCGAATGCCTGCTGGTTAGTAGATGTTCTCAACTTCGTGTTCAGCCGGCCTTCGGGTTCGATGCTCGCTTTTATTTAGCGAATGCCTGCTGGTTAGCAAATGTTATCAATTTCTTGTTGAGCTGGCCTTCGGGTTCGATGCTCGCTTTTATTTAGCGAATACATGCTGGTTAGCAGATGTTCTCAACTTTGTGTTCAGCCGGCCTTCGGGTTCGATGCTCGCTTTTATTTAGCGAATGCCTGCTGGTTAGCAGATGTTCTCAACTTCGTGTCGAGTCGGCCTTTGGGTTCAATGCTTGCTTTTATTTAGCGAATACGTGCTGGTTAGCAGATGTTCTCAACTTCGTGTTGAGCTGGCCATCGGGCTCGATGCTTGCTTTTATTTAGTGAATGCTTGTTGGTTAGCAGATGTTCTCAACTTCGTATTGATCCGCCCTTTGGGTTCGCTGCTCTCTTTTATTTAGCGAATGTGTGCTGGTTAGCAGATGTTATAAAATTCGTGTTTTGCCGGCCTTCGGGTTTGATGCTCACTTTTATTTAGCGCATGCCTGCTGGTTAGCAAATGTTATCAACTTCGTGTTGAGCTGGCCTTCGTGTTCGATGCTCGCTTTTATTTAGCGAATGCCTGCTGGATAGCAGATGTTCTCAACTTCGTGTTCAGCCGGCCTTCGTGTTTGATGTTCCCTTTTATTTAGCAAATGCCTGCTGGTTAGCAAATGTTATCAACTTCGTGTTGATCCGGATTTCGGGTTTGATGCTCGCTTTTATCTAGCAAATGCGTGCTGGTTAGCAGATGTTCTCAACTTCGTGTTCAGCCGGCCTTCGGGTTCGATGTTCGCTTTTATTTAGCGAATGCCTGTTGGTTAGCAGATATTCTCAACTTTGTCTTGAGCCGGCCTTCGGGTTTGATGCTCGCTTTTATTTAGCGAATGCCTGCTGGTTAGCAGATGTTCTCAACTTTGTGTTGAGCCGCCCTTCGAGTTCGATGCTCACTTTTATTTAGCGAATGCTTGCTGGTTAGCAGATGTTCTAAACTTCGTGTTGAGCTGGCCTTCGGGTTCGATGCTCGCTTTTATTTAGCGAATGCCTGCTGGTTAGCAGATGTTCTCAACTTTGTGTTGAGCCGCCCTTTGGGTTCGATGCTCGCTTTTATTTAGCGTATGCATGCTGGTTAGTAGATATTCTCAACTTCGTGTTGAGCCGGCCTTCGGGTTTGATGCTCGCTTTTATTTAGCGAATAACTGCTGGTTAGCAGATGTTCTCAACTTCATGTTCAGCCGGCTTTCGGGTTCGATGCTCGCTTTTATTTAGCGAATGCCTGCTGGTTAGCAGATGTTCTCAACTTCGTGTTAGCCGGCCTTCGGGTTCGATGCTCGCTTTTATTTAGCGAATGCCTGCTGGTTAGTAGATGTTCTCAACTTCGGGTTTAGCCGGCTGTCGGGTTCGATGCTCGCTTTTATTTAGCAAATGCGTGCTGGTTAGCAGATGTTCTCAACTTCGTGTTCAGCCGGCCTTCGGGTTCGATGTTCGCTTTTATTTAGCGAATGCCTGCTGGTTAGCAGATGTTCTCAACTTTGTTTTGAGCCGGCCTTCGGGTTTGATGCTCGCTTTTATTTAGCGAATGCCTGCTGGTTAGCAGATGTTCTCAATTTTGTGTTGAGCCGCCCTTCGAGTTCGATGCTCACTTTTATTTAGCGAATGCTTGCTGGTTAGCAGATGTTCTAAACTTCGTGTTGAGCTGGCCTTCGGGTTCGATGCTCGCTTTTATTTAGCGAATGCCTGCTGGTTAGCATATCTTCTCAACTTTGTGTTGAGCCGCGCTTTGGGTCCGATGCTCGCTTTTATTTAGCGTATGCATGCTGGTTAGTAGATATTCTCAACTTCGTGTTGAGCCGGCCTTCGGGTTTGATGCTCGCTTTTATTTAGCGAATAACTGTTGGTTAGCAGATGTTCTCAACTTCATGTTCAGCCGGCTTTCGGGTTCGATGCTCGCTTTTATTTAGCGAATGCCTGCTGGTTAGCAGATGTTCTCAACTTTGTGTTGAGCCGGCCTTCGGGTTCGATGCTCGCTTTTATTTAGCGAATGCCTGCTGGTTAGTAGATGTTCTCAACTTCGTGTTCAGCCGGCCTTCGGGTTCGATGCTCGCTTTTATTTAGCGAATGCCTGCTGGTTAGCAAATGTTATCAATTTCTTGTTGAGCTGGCCTTCGGGTTCGATGCTCGCTTTTATTTAGCGAATACATGCTGGTTAGCAGATGTTCTCAACTTTGTGTTCAGCCGGCCTTCGGGTTCGATGCTCGCTTTTATTTAGCGAATGCCTGCTGGTTAGCAGATGTTCTCAACTTCGTGTCGAGTCGGCCTTTGGGTTCAATGCTTGCTTTTATTTAGCGAATACGTGCTGGTTAGCAGATGTTCTCAACTTCGTGTTGAGCTGGCCATCGGGCTCGATGCTTGCTTTTATTTAGTGAATGCTTGTTGGTTAGCAGATGTTCTCAACTTCGTATTGATCCGCCCTTTGGGTTCGCTGCTCTCTTTTATTTAGCGAATGTGTGCTGGTTAGCAGATGTTATAAAATTCGTGTTTTGCCGGCCTTCGGGTTTGATGCTCACTTTTATTTAGCGCATGCCTGCTGGTTAGCAAATGTTATCAACTTCGTGTTGAGCTGGCCTTCGTGTTCGATGCTCGCTTTTATTTAGCGAATGCCTGCTGGATAGCAGATGTTCTCAACTTCGTGTTCAGCCGGCCTTCGTGTTTGATGTTCCCTTTTATTTAGCAAATGCCTGCTGGTTAGCAAATGTTATCAACTTCGTGTTGATCCGGATTTCGGGTTTGATGCTCGCTTTTATCTAGCAAATGCGTGCTGGTTAGCAGATGTTCTCAACTTCGTGTTCAGCCGGCCTTCGGGTTCGATGTTCGCTTTTATTTAGCGAATGCCTGTTGGTTAGCAGATATTCTCAACTTTGTCTTGAGCCGGCCTTCGGGTTTGATGCTCGCTTTTATTTAGCGAATGCCTGCTGGTTAGCAGATGTTCTCAACTTTGTGTTGAGCCGCCCTTCGAGTTCGATGCTCACTTTTATTTAGCGAATGCTTGCTGGTTAGCAGATGTTCTAAACTTCGTGTTGAGCTGGCCTTCGGGTTCGATGCTCGCTTTTATTTAGCGAATGCCTGCTGGTTAGCAGATGTTCTCAACTTTGTGTTGAGCCGCCCTTTGGGTTCGATGCTCGCTTTTATTTAGCGTATGCATGCTGGTTAGTAGATATTCTCAACTTCGTGTTGAGCCGGCCTTCGGGTTTGATGCTCGCTTTTATTTAGCGAATAACTGCAGGTTAGCAGATGTTCTCAACTTCATGTTCAGCCGGCTTTCGGGTTCGATGCTCGCTTTTATTTAGCGAATGCCTGCTGGTTAGCAGATGTTCTCAACTTCGTGTTAGCCGGCCTTCGGGTTCGATGCTCGCTTTTATTTAGCGAATGCCTGCTGGTTAGTAGATGTTCTCAACTTCGGGTTTAGCCGGCTGTCGGGTTCGATGCTCGCTTTTATTTAGCGAATGCCTGCTGGTTAGCAAATGTTATCAATTTCGTGTTGAGCTGGCCTTCGGGTTCGATGCTCGCTTTTATTTAGCGAATGCATGCTGGTTAGCAGATGTTCTCAACTTTGTGTTCAGCCGGCCTTCGGGTTCGATGCTCGCTTTTATTTAGCGAATGCCTGCTGGTTAGCAGATGTTCTCAACTTCGTGTTGAGCCGGCCTTTGGGTTCGATGCTTGCTTTTATTTAGCGAATACGTGCTGGTTAGCAGATGTTCTCAACTTCGTGTTGAGCTAGCCATCAGGCTCGATGCTTGCTTTTATTTAGTGAATGCTTGCTGGTTAGCAGAGGTTCTCAACTTCGTGTTGATTCTCCCTTTGGGTTCGCTGCTCTCTTTTATTTAGCGAATGTCTGCTGGTTAGCAGATGTTATAAATTTCGTGTTTTGCCAGCCTTCGGGTTCGATGGTCACTTTTATTTAGCGCATGCCTGCTGGTTAGCAGATGTTCTCAATTTCTTGTTGGGCCAACCTTCGGGTTCGATGCTCGCTTTTATTTAGCGAATGCCTGTTGGTTAGCAGATGTTCTTAACTTCGTGTTGAGCCGCCTTCAGGTTCGATACTCGCTTTTATTTAGCGAATGCTTGCTGGTTAGTAGATGTTCTCAACTTCGTGTTTAGTTGGCCTTCGAGTTCGATGCTCGCTTTTATTTAGCGAATGCCTGCTGGATAGAAGATGTTCTCAACTTCATATTGAGCGACCTTCGTGTGTGATGCTCGCTTTTATTTAGCAAATGCCTGCAGGTTATCAGATTATCTCAACTTTGTGTTGAGCAGGCCTTCGGGTTTGATGCTCGCTTTTATTTAGCAAATGCCTGCTGGTTAGAAAATGTTCTCAACTTCGTGTTGAGCTGGCCTTCGGGTTCGATGCTCGCTTTTATTTAGAAAATGCCTGCTGGTTAGCAAATGTTATCAACTTCGTGTTGAGCTGGCCTTCATGTTCGATGCTCGCTTTTATTTAGCGAATGCCTGCTGGATAGCAGATGTTCTCAACTTCGTGTTCAGCCGGCCTTCGGGTTTGATGTTCGCTTTTATTTAGCAAATGCCTGCTGGTTAGCAAATGTTATCAACTTCGTGTTGATCCGGATTTCGGGTTTGATGCTCGCTTTTATTTAGCAAATGCGTGCTAGTTAGCAGATGTTCTCAACTTCGTGTTCAGCCGGCCTTCGGGTTCGATGTTCGCTTTTATTTAGCGAATGCCTGTTGGTTAGCAGATATTCTCAACTTTGTCTTGAGCCGGCCTTCGGGTTTGATGCTCGCTTTTATTTAGCGAATGCCTGCTGGTTAGCAGATGTTCTCAACTTTGTGTTGAGTTGCCCTTCGAGTTCGATGCTCACTTTTATTTAGCGAATGCTTGCTGGTTAGCAGATGTTCTAAACTTCGTGTTGAGCTGGCCTTCGGGTTCGATGCTCGCTTTTATTTAGCGAATGCCTGCTGGTTAGCAGATGTTCTCAACTTTGTGTTGAGCCGCCCTTTGGGTTCGATGCTCGCTTTTATTTAGCGTATGCATGCTGGTTAGTAGATATTCTCAACTTCGTGTTGAGCCGGCCTTCGGGTTTGATGCTCGCTTTTATTTAGCGAATAACTGCTGGTTAGCAGATGTTCTCAACTTCATGTTCAGCCGGCTTTCGGGTTCGATGCTCGCTTTTATTTAGCGAATGCCTGCTGGTTAGCAGATGTTCTCAACTTCGTGTTCAGCCGGCCTTCGGGTTTGATGCTCGCTTTTATTTAGCGAATGCCTGCTGGTTAGAAAATGTTATCAATTTCGTGTTGAGCTGGCCTTCGGGTTCGATGCTCGCTTTTATTTAGCGAATGCATGCTGGTTAGCAGATGTTCTCAACTTTGTGTTCAGCCGGCCTTCGGGTTCGATGCTCACTTTTATTTAGCGAATGTCTGCTGGTTAGCAGATGTTCTCAACTTCGTGTTGAGACGGCCTTTGGGTTCGATGCTTGCTTTTATTTATCGAATACGTGCTGGTTAGCAGATGTTCTCAACTTCGTGTTGAGCTGGCCATCGGGCTCGATGCTTTCTTTTATTTAGTGAATGCTTGCTGGTTAGCAGAGGTTCTCAACTTCGTGTTGATTCGCCCTTTGGGTTCGCTGCTCTCTTTTATTTAGCGAATGTCTGCTGGTTAGCAGATGTTATAAAATTCGTGTTTTGCTGGCCTTCAGGATCGATGCTCACTTTTATTTAGCGCATGCCTGCTGGTTAGCAGATGTTCTCAATTTTGTGTTGGGCCAACCTTCGGGTTCGATGCTCGCTTTTATTTAGCGAATGCCTGTTGGTTAGCAGATGTTTTTAACTTCGTGTTGAGCCGGCCTTCAGGTTCGATACTCGCTTTTATTTAGCGAATGCTTGCTGGTTAGTAGATGTTCTCAACTTCGTGTTTAGTTGGCCTTCGAGTTCGATGCTCGCTTTTATTTAGCGAATGCCTGCTGGATAGAAGATGTTCTCAACTTCATATTGAGCGACCTTCGTGTGTGATGCTCGCTTTTATTTAGCAAATGCCTGCAGGTTATCAGATTATCTCAACTTTGTGTTGAGCAGGCCTTCGGGTTTGATGCTCGCTTTTATTTAGCAAATGCCTGCTGGTTAGAAAATGTTCTCAACTTCGTGTTTAGCTGGCCTTCGGGTTCGATGCTCGCTTTTATTTAGAAAATGCCTGCTGGTTAGCAAATGTTATCAACTTCGTGTTGAGCTGGCCTTCGTGTTCGATGCTCGCTTTTATTTAGCGAATGCCTGCTGTATAGCAGATGTTCTCAACTTCGTGTTCAGCCGGCCTTCGGGTTTGATGTTCGCTTTTATTTAGCAAATGCCTGCTGGTTAGCAAATGTTATCAACTTCGTGTTGAGCCGGATTTCGGGTTTGATGCTCGCTTTTATTTAGCAAACGCGTGCTGGTTAGCAGATGTTCTCAACTTCGTGTTCAGCCGGCCTTCGGGTTCGATGTTCGCTTTTATTTAGCGAATGCCTGTTGGTTAGCAGATATTCTCAACTTTGTCTTGAGTCGGCCTTCGGGTTTGATGCTCGCTTTTATTTAGCGAATGCCTGCTGGTTAGCAGATGTTCTCAACTTTGTGTTGAGTTGCCCTTCGAGTTCGATGCTCACTTTTATTTAGCGAATGCTTGCTGGTTAGCAGATGTTCTAAACTTCGTGTTGAGCTGGCCTTCGGGTTCGATGCTCGCTTTTATTTAGCGAATGCCTGCTGGTTAGCAGATGTTCTCAACTTTGTGTTGAGCCGCCCTTTGGGTTCGATGCTCGCTTTTATTTAGCGTATGCATGCTGGTTAGTAGATATTCTCAACTTCGTGTTGAGCCGGCCTTCGGGTTTGATGCTCGCTTTTATTTAGCGAATAACTGCTGGTTAGCAGATGTTCTCAACTTCATGTTCAGCCGGCTTTCGGGTTCGATGCTCGCTTTTATTTAGCGAATGCCTGCTGGTTAGCAGATGTTCTCAACTTCGTGTTCAGCCAGCCTTCGGGTTTGATGCTCGCTTTTATTTAGCGAATGCCTGCTGGTTAGCAAATGTTATCAATTTCGTGTTGAGCTGGCCTTCGGGTTCGATGCTCGCTTTTATTTAGCGAATGCATGCTGGTTAGCAGATGTTCTCAACTTTGTGTTCAGCCGGCCTTCGGGTTCGATGCTCACTTTTATTTAGCGAATGTCTGCTGGTTAGCAGATGTTCTCAATTTCGTGTTGAGACGGCCTTTGGGTTCGATGCTTGCTTTTATTTAGCGAATACGTGCTGGTTAGCAGATGTTCTCAACTTCGTGTTGAGCTGGCCATCGGGCTCGATGCTTGCTTTTATTTAGTGAATGCTTGCTGGTTAGCAGAGGTTCTCAACTTCGTGTTGATTCGCCCTTTGGGTTCGCTGCTCTCTTTTATTTAGCGAATGTCTGCTGGTTAGCAGATGTTATAAAATTCGTGTTTTGCTGGCCTTCAGGATCGATGCTCACTTTTATTTAGCGCATGCCTGCTGGTTAGCAGATGTTCTCAATTTCGTGTTGGGCCAACCTTCGGGTTCGATGCTCGCTTTTATTTAGCGAATGCCTGTTGGTTAGCAGATGTTCTTAACTTCGTGTTGAGCCGGCCTTCAGGTTCGATACTCGCTTTTATTTAGCGAATGCTTGCTGGTTAGTAGATGTTCTCAACTTCGTGTTTAGTTGGCCTTCGAGTTCGATGCTCGCTTTTATTTAGCGAATGCCTGCTGGATAGAAGATGTTCTCAACTTCATATTGAGCGACCTTCGTGTGTGATGCTCGCTTTTATTTAGCAAATGCCTGCAGGTTATCAGATTATCTCAACTTTGTGTTGAGCAGGCCTTCGGGTTTGATGCTCGCTTTTATTAAACAAATGCCTGCTGGTTAGAAAATGTTCTCAACTTCGTGTTTAGCTGGCCTTCGGGTTCGATGCTCGCTTTTATTTAGAAAATGCCTGCTGGTTAGCAAATGTTATCAACTTCGTGTTGAGCTGGCCTTCGTGTTCGATGCTCGCTTTTATTTAGCGAATGCCTGCTGGATAGCAGATGTTCTCAACTTCGTGTTCAGCCGGCCTTCGGGTTTGATGTTTGCTTTTATTTAGCAAATGCCTGCTGGTTAGCAAATGTTATCAACTTCGTGTTGAGCCGGATTTCGGGTTTGATGCTCGCTTTTATTTAGCAAATGCGTGCTGGTTAGCAGATGTTCTCAACTTCGTGTTCAGCCGGCCTTCGGGTTCGATGTTCACTTTTATTTAGTGAATGCCTGCTGGTTAGCGGATGCTCTCAACTTTGTCTTGAGCCGGCCTTCGGGTTTGATGCTCGCTTTTATTTAGCGAATGCCTGCTGGTTAGCAGATGTTCTCAACTTTGTGTTGAGCCGCCCTTCGAGTTCGATGCTCACTTTTATTTAGCGAATACTTGCTGGTTAGCAGATGTTCTAAACTTCGTGTTGAGCTAGCCTTCGGGTTCGATGCTCGCTTTTATTTACCGAATGCCTTCTGGTTAACAGATGTTCTCAACTTTGTGTTGAGCCGCCGTTTGGGTTCGATGCTCGCTTTTATTTAGCGTATGCATGCTGGTTAGTAGATATTCTCAACTTCGTATTGAGCCGGCCTTCGGGTTTGATGCTCGCTTTTATTTAGCGAATAACTGCTGGTTAACAGATGTTCTCAACTTCATGTTCAGCCGGCTTTCGGGTTCGATGCTCGCTTTTATTTAGCGAATGCCCGCTGGTTAGCAGATGTTCTCAACTTCGTGTTGAGCCGGCCTTCGGGTTCGATGCTCGCTTTTATTTAGCGAATGCCTGCTGGTTAGCAGATGTTCTCAACTTCGTGTTGAGCCGGCCTTTGGGTTCGATGCTTGCTTTTATTTAGCGAATACGTGCTGGTTAGCAGATGTTCTCAACTTCGTGTTGAGCTGGCCATCAGGCTCGATGCTTGCTTTTATTTAGTGAATGCTAGCTGGTTAGCGGAGGTTCTCAACTTCGTGTTGATTCGCCCTTTGGGTTCGCTGCTCTCTTTTATTTAGCGAATGTCTGCTGGTTAGCAGATGTTATAAAATTCGTGTTTTGTCGGCCTTCGGGTTCGATGGTCACTTTTATTTAGCGCATGCCTGCTGGTTAGCAGATGTTCTCAATTTCGTGTTGGGCCAACCTTCGGATTCGATGCTCGCTTTTATTTAGCGAATGCCTGTTGGTTAGCAGATGTTCTTAACTTCGTGTTGAGCCGGCCTTCAGGTTCGATACTCGCTTTTATTTAGCGAATGCTTGCTAGTTAGTAGATGTTCTCAACTTCGTGTTTAGTTGGCCTTCGAGTTCGATGCTCGCTTTTATTTAGCGAATGCCTGCTGGATAGAAGATGTTCTGAACTTCATATTGAGCGACCTTCGTGTGTGATGCTCGCTTTTATTTAGCAAATGCCTGCAGGTTATCAGATTATCTCAACTTTGTGTTGAGCAGGCCTTCGGGTTTGATGCTCGCTTTTATTTAGCAAATGCCTGCTGGTTAGAAAATGTTCTCAACTTCGTGTTGAGCTGGCCTTCGGGTTCGATGCTCGCTTTTATTTAGAAAATGCCTGCTGGTCAAAAAATGTTATCAACTTCGTGTTGAGCTGGCCTTCGTGTTCGATGCTCGCTTTTATTTAGCGAATGCCTGCTGGATAGCAGATGTTCTCAACTTCGTGTTCAGCCGGCCTTCGGGTTTGATGTTCGCTTTTATTTAGCAAATGCATGCTGGTTAGCAAATGTTATCAACTTCGCGTTGAGCCAGATTTCGAGTTTGATGCTCGCTTTTATTTAGCAAATGCGTGCTGGTTAGCAGATGTTCTCAACTTCGTGTTCAGCCGGCCTTCGGGTTCGATGTTCGCTTTTATTTAGCGAATGCCTGCTGGTTAGCGGATGTTCTCAACTTTGTCTTGAGCCGGCCTTCGGGTTTGATGCTCGCTTTTATTTAGCGAATGCCTGCTGGTTAGCAGATGTTCTCAACTTTGTGTTGAGCCGCCCTTCGAGTTCGATGCTCACTTTTATTTAGCGAATGCTTGCTGGTTAGCAGATGTTCTAAACTTCGTGTTGAGCTGGCCTTCGGGTTCGATGCTCGCTTTTATTTACCGAATGCCTGCTGGTTAGCAGATGTTCTCAACTTTGTGTTGAGCCGCCCTTTGGGTTCGATGCTCGCTTTTATTTAGCGTATGCATGCTGGTTAGTAGATATTCTCAACTTCGTGTTGAGCCGGCCTTCGGGTTTGATGCTCGCTTTTATTTAGCGAATAACTGCTGGTTAACAGATGTTCTCAACTTCATGTTCAACCGACTTTCGGGTTCGATGCTCGCTTTTATTTAGCGAATGCCCGCTGGTTAGCAGATGTTCTCAACTTCGTGTTCAGCCGGCCTTCGGGTTTGATGTTCGCTTTTATTTAGCAAATGCCTGCTGGTTAGCAAATGTTATCAACTTCGTGTTAAGCTGGATTTCGGGTTTGATGCTCGCTTTTATTTAGCAAATGCGTGCTGGTTAGCAGATGTTCTCAACTTCGTGTTCAGCCGGCCTTCGGGTTCGATGTTCGCTTTTATTTAGCGAATGCCTGCTGGTTAGCGGATGTTCTCAACTTTGTCTTGAGCCGGCCTTCGGGTTTGATGCTCGCTTTTATTTAGTGAATGCCTGCTGGTTAGCAAATGTTCTCAACTTTGTGTTGAGCCGCCCTTCGAGTTCGATGCTCACTTTTATTTAGCGAATGCTTGCTGGTTAGCAGATGTTCTAAACTTCGTGTTGAGCTGGCCTTCGGGTTCGATGCTCGCTTTTATTTACCGAATGCCTGCTGGTTAGCAGATGTTCTCAACTTTGTGTTGAGCCGCCCTTTGGGTTCGATGCTCGCTTTTATTTAGCGTATGCATGCTGGTTAGTAGATATTCTCAACTTCGTGTTGAGTCGGCCTTCGGGTTTGATGCTCGCTTTTATTTAGCGAATAACTGCTGGTTAACAGATGTTCTCAACTTCATGTTCAGCCGGCTTTTGGGTTCGATGCTCGCTTTTATTTAGCGAATGCCCGCTGGTTAGCAGATGTTCTCAACTTCGTGTTGAGCCGGCCTTCGGGTTCTATGCTCGCTTTTATTTAGCGAATGCCTGCTGGTTAGCAGATGTTCTCAACTTCGTGTTGAGCCGGCCTTTGGGTTCGATGCTTGCTTTTATTTAGCGAATACGTGCTGGTTAGCAGATGTTCTCAACTTCGTGTTGAGCTGGCCATCAGGCTCGATGCTTGCTTTTATTTAGTGAATGCTAGCTGGTTAGCAGAGGTTCTCAACTTCGTGTTGATGCGCCCTTTGGGTTCGCAGCTCTCTTTTATTTAGCGAATGTCTGCTGGTTAGCAGATGTTATAAAATTCGTGTTTTGCCGGTCTTCGGGTTCGATGGTCACTTTTATTTAGCGCATGCCTGTTGGTTAGCAGATGTTCTTAATTTCGTGTTGGGCCAACCTTCGGGTTCGATGCTCGCTTTTATTTAGCGAATGCCTGTTGGTTAGCAGATGTTCTTAACTTCGTGTTGAGCCGGCCTTCAGGTTCGATACTCGCTTTTATTTAGCGAATGCTTGCTGGTTAGTAGATGTTCTCAACTTCGTGTTTAGTTGGCCTTCGAGTTCGATGCTCGCTTTTATTTAGCGAATGCCTGCTGGATAGAAGATGTTCTCAACTTCATATTGAGCGACCTTCGTGTGTGATGCTCGCTTTTATTTAGCAAATGCCTGGAGGTTATCAGATTATCTCAACTTTGTGTTGAGCAGGCCTTCGGGTTTGATGCTCGCTTTTATTTAGCAAATGCCTGCTGGTTAGAAAATGTTCTCAACTTCGTGTTGAGCTGGCCTTCGGGTTCGATGCTCGCTTTTATTTAGAAAATGCCTGCTGGTTAGCAAATGTTATCAACTTCGTGTTGAGCTGGCCTTCGTGTTCGATGCTCGCTTTTATTTAGCGAATGCCTGATGGATAGCAGATGTTCTCAACTTCGTGTTCAGTCGGCCTTCGGGTTTGATGTTCGCTTTTATTTAGCAAATGCCTGCTGGTTAGCAAATGTTATCAACTTCGTGTTGAGCCGGATTTCGAGTTTGATGCTCGCTTTTATTTAGCAAATGCGTGCTGGTTAGCAGATGTTCTCAACTTCGTGTTCAGCCGGCCTTCGTGTTCGATGTTCGCTTTTATTTAGCGAATGACTGCTGGTTAGCGGATGTTCTCAACTTTGTCTTGAGCCGGCCTTCGGGTTTGATGCTCGCTTTTATTTAGCGAATGCCTGCTGGTTAGCAGATGTTCTCAACTTTGTGTTGAGCCACCCTTCGAGTTCGATGCTCACTTTTATTTAGCGAATGCTTGCTGGTTAGCAGATGTTCTAAACTTCGTGTTGAGCTGGCCTTCGGGTTCGATGCTCGCTTTTATTTACCGAATGCCTGCTGGTTAGCAGATGTTCTCAACTTTGTGTTGAGCCGCCCTTTGGGTTCGATGCTCGCTTTTATTTAGCGTATGCATGCTGGTTAGTAGATATTCTCAACGTCGTGTTGAGCCGGCCTTCGGGTTTTATGCTCGCTTTTATTTAGTGAATAACTGCTGGTTAGCAGATGTTCTCAACTTCATGTTCAGCCGGCTTTCGGGTTCGATGCTCGCTTTTATTTAGCGAATGCCTGCTGGTTAGCAGATGTTCTCAACTTCGTGTTGAGCCGGCCTTCGGGTTCGATGCTCGCTTTTATTTAGCGAATGCCTGCTGGTTAGAAGATGTTCTCAACTTCGTGTTCAGCCGGCCTTCGGGTTCGATGCTCGCTTTTATTTAGAAAACGCCTGCTGGTTAGCAAATGTTATCAACTTCGTGTTGAGCTGGCCTTCGGGTTCGATGCTCGCTTTTATTTAGCGAATGCATGCTGGTTAGCAGATGTTCTCAACTTTGTGTTCAGCCGGCCTTCGGGTTCGATGCTCGCTTTTATTTAGCGAATGCCTGGTGGTTAGCAGATGTTCTCAACTTCGTGTTGAGCTGGTCTTTGGGTTCGATGCTTGCTTTTATTTAGCGAATATGTGTTGGTTAGCAAATGTTATCAACTTCGTGTTGAGTTGGCCTTCGTGTTCGATGCTCGCTTCTATTTAGCGAATGCCTGCTGGATAGCAGATGTTCTCAACTTCGTGTTCAGCCAGCCTTCGGGTTTGATGTTCGCTTTTATTTAGCAAATGCCTGCTGGTTAGCAAATGTTATCAACTTCGTGTTGAGCCGGATTTCGGGTTTGATGCTCGCTTTTATTTAGAAAATGCGTGCTGGTTAGCAGATGTTCTCAACTTCGTGTTCAGCCGGCCTTCGGGTTCGATGTTCGCTTTTATTTAGCGAATGCCTGCTGGTTAGCAGATGTTCTCAACTTTGTCTTGAGCTGGCCTTCGGGTTTGATGCTCGCTTTTATTTAGCGAATGCCTGCTGGTTAGCAGATGTTCTCAACTTTGTGTTGAGCCACCCTTTGAGTTCGATGGTCACTTTTATTTTGAGAATGCTTGCTGGTTAGCAGATGTTCTAAACTTCCTGTTGAGCTGGCCTTCGGGTTCGATGCTCGCTTTTATTTAGCGAATGCCTGCTGGTTAGCAGATGTTCTCAACTTTGTGTTGAGCCGCCCTTTAGGTTCGATGCTTGCTTTTATTTAGCGTATGCATGCTGGTTAGTAAATATTCTCAACTTCGTGTTGAGCTGGCCTTCGGGTTTGATGCTCGCTTTTATTTAGTGAATAACTGCTGGTTAGCAGATGTTCTCAACTTCATGTTCAGCCGGCTTTTGGGTTCGATGCTCGCTTTTATTTAGCAAATGCCTGCTAGTTAGCAGATGTTCTCAACTTCGTGTTGAGTCGGCCTTCGGGTTCGATGCTCGCTTTTATTTAGCGAATGCCTGCTGGTTAGTAGATGTTCTCAACTTCATGTTCAGCCGGCCTTCGGGTTCAATGCTCGCTTTTATTTAGCGAATGCCTGTTGCTAAGAAAATGTTATCAATTTCGTGTTGAGGTGGCCTTCGGGTTCGATGCTCGCTTTTATTTAGCGAATGTATGCTGGTTAGCAGATGTTCTCAACTTTGTGTTCAGCCGGCCTTCGGGTTCGATGCTCGCTTTTATTTAGCGAATGCCTGCTGGTTAGCAGATGTTCTCAACTTCGTGTTGAGCTGGTCTTTGGGTTCGATGCTTGCTTTTATTTAGCAAATACGTTCTGGTTAGCAGATGTTCTCAACTTCGTGTTGAGCTGGCCATCGGGCTCGATGCTTGCTTTTATTTAGTGAATGCTTGCTGGTTAGCAGATGTTCTCAACTTCGTGTTGATCTGCCCTTTGGGTTCGCTGCTCTCTTTTATTTAGCGAATGTCTGCTGGTTAGCAGATATTATAAAATTCGTGTTTTGCCGGCCTTCGGGTTCGATGCTCACTTTTATTTAGCGCATGCCTGCTGGTTAGCAGATGTTCTCAATTTCGTGTTGGGCCAACCTTCGGGTTTGATGCTCGCTTTTATTTAGCGAATGCCTGCTGGATAGCAGATGTTCTCAACTTCGTGTTCAGCCGGCCTTCGGGTTTGATGTTCGCTTTTATTTAGCAAATGCCTGCTGGTTAGCAAATGTTATCAACTTCGTGTTGAGCCGGATTTCGGGTTTGATGCTCGCTTTTATTTAGCAAATGCGTGCTGGTTAGCAGATGTTCTCAACTTCGTGTTCAGCCGGCCTTCGGGTTCGATGTTCGCTTTTATTTAGCGAATGCCTGCTGGTTAGCAGATGTTCTCAACTTTGTCTTGAGCCGGCCTTCGGGTTTGATGCTCGCTTTTATTTAGCGAATGCCTGCTGGTTTACAGATGTTCTCAACTTTGTGTTGAGCCGCCCTTCGAGTTCGATGCTCGCTTTTATTTAGCGAATGCCTGCTGGTTAGTAGATGTTCTCAACTTTGTGTTGAGCCGCCCTTCGAGTTCGATGCTCACTTTTATTTAGCGAATCCCTGCTGGTTAGCAGATGTTCTAAACTTCGTGTTGAGCTGGCCTTCGGGTTCGATGCTCGCTTTTATTTAGCGAATGCCTGCTGGTTAGCAGATGTTCTCAACTTTGTGTTGAGCCGCCCTTTGGGTTTGATGCTCGCTTTTATTTAGCGTATGCATGCTGGTTAGCAGATATTCTCAACTTCGTGTTGAGCCGGCCTTCGGGTTTGATGCTCGCATTTATTTAGCGAATGCCTACTGGTTAGCAGATGTTCTCAACTTCATGTTCAGCCGGCTTTCGGGTTCGATGCTCGCTTTTATTTAGCAAATGCCTGCTGGTTAGCAGATGTTCTCAACTTCGTGTTGAGCCGGCCTTCGGGTTCGATGCTCGCTTTTATTTAGCGAATGCCTGCTGGTTAGTAGATGTTCTCAACTTCGTGTTGAGCCGGCCTTCGGGTTCGATGCTCGCTTTTATTTAGCGAATGCCTGCTGGTTAGCAAATGTTATCAATTTCGTGTTGAGCTGGCCTTCGGGTTCGATGCTCACTTTTATTTAGTGAATGCATGCTGGTTAGTAGATGCTCTCAACTTTGTGTTCAGCCGGCTTCGGGTTCGATGCTCGCTTTTATTTAGCGAATTCCTGCTTGTTAGCAGATGTTCTCAACTTCGTGTTGAGTCGGCCTTTTGGTTCGATGCTTGCTTTTATTTAGCGAATACGTGCTGGTTAGCAGATGTTCTCTACTTCGTGTTGAGCTGGCCATCGGGTTCGATGCTTGCTTTTATTTAGTGAATGCTTGCTGGTTAGCAGATGTTCTCAACTTCGTGTTGATCCGCCCTTTGGGTTCGATGCTCTCTTTTATTTAGCGAATGTCTGCTGGTTAGCAGATGTTATAAAATTCGTGTTTTGCCGGACTTCGGGTTCGATGCTCACTTTTATTTAGCGCATGCCTGCTGGTTAGCAGATGTTCTCAATTTCGTGTTGGTCCAACCTTCGGGTTCGATGCTCGCTTTTATTTAGCGAATGCCTGTTGGTTAGCAGATATTCTCAACTTCGTGTTGAGCCGGCCTTCGGGTTTGATGCTCGCATTTATTTAGCGAATGCCTACTGGTTAGCAGATGTTCTTAACTTCATGTTCAGCCGGCTTTCGGGTTCGATGCTCGCTTTTATTTAGCAAATGCCTGCAGGTTAGCAGATGTTCTCAACTTCGTGTTGAGCCGGCATTCGGGTTCGATGCTCGCTTTTATTTAGCGAATGCCTGCTGGTTAGTAGATGTTCTCAACTTCGTGTAGAACCGGCCTTCGGGTTCGATGCTCGCTTTTATTTAGCGAATGCCTGCTGGTTAGCAAATGTTATCAATTTCGTGTTGAGCTGGCCTTCGGATTCGATGCTCACTTTTATTTAGTGAATGCATGCTGGTTAGTAGATGCTCTCAACTTTGTGTTCAGCCGGCCTTCGGGTTCGATGCCCGCTTTTATTTAGCGAATTCCTGCTTGTTAGCAGATGTTCTCAACTTCGTGTTGAGCCGGCCTTTGGGTTCGATGCTTGCTTTTATTTAGCGAATACGTGCTGGTTAGCAGATGTTCTCTACTTCGTGTTGAGCTGGCCATCGGGTTCGATGCTTGCTTTTATTTAGTGAATGCTTGCTGGTTAGCAGATGTTCTCAACTTCGTGTTGATCCTCCCTTTGGGTTCGATGCTCTCTTTTATTTAGCGAATGTCTGCTGGTTAGCAGATGTTATAAAATTCGTGTTTTGCCGGCCTTCGGGTTCGATGCTCATTTTTATTTAGCGCATGCCTGCTGGTTATCAGATGTTCTCAATTTCGTGTTGGGCCAACCTTCGAGTTCGATGCTCGCTTTTATTTAGCGAATGCCTGTTGGTTAACAGATGTTCTCAACTTCGTGTTTAGCCGGCCTTCAGGTTCGATACTCGCTTTTATTTAGCGAATGCTTGCTGGTTAGTAGATGTTGTCAACTTCATATTGAGCTGACCTTCGTATGTGATGCTCGCTTTTATTTAGCAAATGCCTGCAGGTTAGCAGATATCCTCAACTTCGTGTTAAGCAGGCCTTCGGGTTTGATGCTCGCTTTTATTTAGCGAATGCCTGCTCGATAGCAGATGTTCTCAACTTCGTGTTCAGACGGCCTTCGGGTTTGATGTTCTCTTTTATTTAGCGAAAGCCTGCTGGTTAGCAAATGTTATCAACTTCGTGTTGAGCCGGCTTTTGGGTTTGATGCTCGCTTTTATTTAGCGAATGCGTGCTGGTTAGCAGATGTTCTGAACTTCGTGTTCAGCCGGCCTTCGGGTTCGATGTTCGCTTTTATTTAGCGAATGCCTGCTGGTTAGCAGATGTTCTCAACTTTGTCTTGAGCCGGCCTTCGGGTTTGATGCTCGCTTTTATTTAGCGAATGCCTGCTGGTTAGTAGATGTTCTCAACTTTGTGTTGAGCCGCCCTTCGAGTTCGATGCTCACTTTTATTTAGCGAATGCCTGCTGGTTAGCAAATGTTCTAAACTTCATGTTAAGCTGGCCTTGGGGTTCGATGCTCGCTTTTATTTAGCGTATGCATGATGGTTAGTAGATATTCTCAACTTCGTGTTGAGTCGGCCTTCGGGTTTGATGCTCGCTTTTATTTAGCGAATAACTGCTTGTTAGCAGATGTTCTCAACTTCATGTTCAGCCGGCTTTCAGGTTCGATGCTCTCTTTTATTTAGCGAATGCTTGCTGGTTAGCAGATGTTCTCAACTTCGTGTTGAGCTGGCCTTCGGGTTTGATGCTCGCTTTTATTTAGCAAATGCCTGCTGGTTAGTAGATGTTCTCAACTTCGTGTTGAGCCGGCCTTCGGGTTCGATGCTCGCATTTATTTAGCGAATGCCTGCTGGTTAGCAGATGTTATCAATTTCGTGTTGAGCTGGCCTTCGAGTTCGATGCTCACTTTTATTTAGCGAATGCATGCTGGTTAGTAGATGCTCTCAACTTTGTGTTTAGCCGGCCTTCGGGTTCGATGCTCGCTTTTATTTAGCGAATTCCTGCTGGTTAGCAGATGTTCTCAACTTCGTGTTGAGCCGGCCTTTGGGTTCGATGCTTGCTTTTATTTAGCGAATACGTGCTGGTTAGCAGATGTTCTCAACTTCGTGTTGAGCTGTCCATCGGGTTCGATGCTTGCTTTTATTTAGTGAATGCTTGCTGGTTAGCAGATGTTCTCAACTTCGTGTTGATCCGCCCTTTGGGTTCGATGCTCTCTTTTATTTAGCGAATGTCTGCTGGTTAGCAGATGTTATAAAATTCGTGTTTTGCCGGCCTTCGGGTTCGATGCTCACTTTTATTTAGCGCATGCCTGCTGGTTATCAGATGTTCTCAATTTCGTGTTGGGCCAACCTTCGAGTTCGATGCTCGCTTTTATTTAGCGAATGCCTGTTGGTTAGCAGATGTTCTCAACTTCGTGTTTAGCCGGCCTTCAGGTTCGATACTCGCTTTTATTTAGCGAATGCTTACTGGTTAGTACATGTTCTCAACTTCATATTGAGCCGACCATCGTATGTGATGCTCACTTTTATTTAGCAATTGCATGCAGGTTAGCAGATGTCCTCAACTTCGTGTTAAGCAGGCCTTCGGGTTTGATGCTCGCTTTTATTTAGCAAATGCGTGCTGGTTAGCAAATGTTCTCAACTTCGTGTTGAGCTGGCCTTCGGATTCGATGCTCGCTTTTATTTAGCGAATGCCTGCTGGTTAGCAAATGTTATCAACTTCGTGTTGAGCTGGCCTTCGTGTTCGATGCTCGCTTTTATTTCGCGAATGCTTGCTCGATAGCAGATGTTCTCAACTTCGTGTTCAGCCGGCGTTCGGGTTTGATGTTCTCTTTTATTTAGCGAATGCCTGCTGGTTAGCATATGTTATCAACTTCGTGTTGAGCCGGCTTTCGGGTTTGATTCTCGCTTTTATTTAGCAAATGCATGCTGGTTAGCAGATGTTCTCAACTTCGTGTTCAGCCGGCCTTCGGGTTCGAATTTCGCTTTTATTTAGAGAATGCCTGCTGGTTAGCAGATGTTCTCAACTTTGTCTTGAGCCGGCCTTCGAGTTTGATGCTCGCTTTTATTTAGCGAATGCCTGCTGGTTAGCAGATGTTCTCAACTTTGTGTTGAGCCGCCCTTCGAGTTCGATGCTCACTTTTATTTGGCGAATGCCTGCTGGTTAGCAGATGTTCTAAACTTCGTGTTAAGCTGGCCTTCGGGTTCGATGCTCGCTTTTATTTAGCGAATGCCTGCTGGATAGCAGATGTTCTCAACTTTGTGTTGAGCCGCCCTTTTGGTTTGATGCTCGCTTTCATTTAGCGTATGCATGCTGGTTAGTAGATATTCTCAACTTCGTGTTGAGTCGGCCTTCGCGTTTGATGCTCGCTTTTATTTAGCGAATAACTGCTTGTTAGCAGATGTTCTCAACTTCATGTTCAGCCGGCTTTCAGGTTCGATGCTCGCTTTTATTTAGCGAATGCCTACTGGTTAGCAGATTTTCTCAACTTCGTGTTGAGCCGGCCTTCGGGTTCGTTGCTTGCTTTTATTTAGCGAATGCCTGCTGGTTAGTAGATGTTCTCAACTTCGTGTTCAGCCGGCCTTCGGGTTCGATGTTCGCTTTTATTTAGCGAATGCGTGCTGGTAAGCAGATGTTGTCAACTTTGTCTTGAGCCGGCCTTCGGGTTCGATGCTCGCTTTTATTTAACGAATGCCTGCTGGTTAGCAGATGTTCTCAAATTCGTGTTGAGCCACCCTTCGAGCTCGATGCTCGCATTTATACAGCGAATGCCTGCTGGTTAGCAGATGTTCTAAACTTCGTGTCGAGCTGGACTTCGGGTTCGATGCTCGGATTTATTTAGCGAATGCCTGCTGGTTAGCAAATGTTATCAACTTCGTGTTGAGCTGGCCTTCGGGTTCGATGCTCGCTTTTATTTAGCGAATGCATGCTGGTTAGCAGATGTTCTCAACTTTGTGTTCAGCCGGCCTTCGGGTTCAATGCTCGCTTTTATTTAACGAACGCCTGCTGGTTAGCAGATGTTCTCAACTTCGTTTTGAGCTGGCCTTCGGGTTCGATGTTTGATTTTATTTAGCGAATATGTGCTGGTTAGCAGATGTTCTCAACTTCGTGTTGATCCGCCCTTTGGGTTCGATGCTCTCTTTTATTTAGCGAATTCCTGCTGGTTAGCAGATGTTATAAAATTCGTGTTTTGCCGGCCTTCGGGTTCGATGCTCACTTTTATTTAGCGCATGCCTGCTGGGTAGCAGATGTTCTCAATTTCATTTTAGGCCAACCTTCGGGTTCGATGCTCGCTTTTATTTAGCGAATGGCTTATGGTTAGCAGATGTTCTCAACTTCGTTTTTAGATGACTTTTGAGTTCGATGGTTGCTTTTATTTACCGAATGTTCGCTTTTATTTAGCGAATGGCTTATGGTTAGCAAATGTTGTCAACTTCATATTGAGCTGACCTTCGTATGTGATGCTCGCTTTTATTTAGCAAATGCCTGCAGGTTAGCAGATGTCCTCAACTTCGTGTTAAGCAGGCCTTCGGGTTTGATGCTCGCTTTTATTTAGCGAATGCCTGCTCGATAGCAGATGTTCTCAACTTCGTGTTCAGACGGCCTTCGGGTTTGATGTTCTCTTTTATTTAGCAAATGCCTGCTGGTTAGGAAATGTTATCAACTTCGTGTTGAGCCGGCTTTCGGGTTTGATGCTCGCTTTTATTTAGCAAATGCGTGCTGGTTAGCAGATGTTCTGAACTTCGTGTTCAGCCGGCCTTCGGGTTCGATGTTCGCTTTTATTTAGTGAATGCCTGCTGGTTAGCAGATGTTCTCAACTTTGTCTTGAGCCGGCCTTCGGGTTTGATGCTCGCTTTTATTTAGCGAATGCCTGCTGGTTAGCAGATGTTCTCAACTTTGTGTTGAGCCGCCCTTCGAGTTCGATGCTCACTTTTATTTAGCGAATGCCTGCTGGTTAGCAAATGTTCTAAACTTCGTGTTAAGCTGGCCTTGGGGTTCGATGCTCGCTTTTATTTAGCGAATGCCTGCTGGTTAGCAGATGTTCTCAACTTCGTGTTGAGCCGCCCTTTGGGTTCGATGCTCGCTTTTATTTAGCGTATGCATGCTGGTTAGCAGATGTTATAAAATTCGTGTTTTGCCGGCCTTCGGGTTCGATGCTCACTTTTATTTAGCGCATGCCTGCTGGTTATCAGATGTTCTCAATTTCGTGTTGGGCCAACCATCGAGTTCGATGCTCGCTTTTATTTAGCGAATGCCTGTTGGTTAACAGATGTTCTCAACTTCGTGTTTAGCCGGCCTTCAAGTTCGATACTCGCTTTTATTTAGCGAATGCTTGCTGGTTAGTAGATGTTGTCAACTTCATATTGAGCTGACCTTCGTATGTGATGCTCGCTTTTATTTAGCAAATGCCTGCAGGTTAGCAGATATCCTCAACTTCGTGTTAAGCAGGCCTTCGGGTTTGATGCTGCTTTTATTTAGCGAATGCCTGCTCGATAGCAGATGTTCTCAACTTCGTGTTCAGACGGCCTTCGGGTTTGATGTTCTCTTTTATTTAGCGCAAGCCTGCTGGTTAGCAAATATTATCAACTTCGTGTTGAGCCGGCTTTCGGGTTTGATGCTCGCTTTTATTTAGCAAATGCATGCTGGTTAGCAGATGTTCTGAACTTCGTGTTCAGCCGGCCTTCGGGTTCGATGTTCGCTTTTATTTAGCGAATGCCTGCTGGTTAGCAGATGTTCTCAACTTTGTCTTGAGCCGGCCTTCGGGTTTGATGCTCGCTTTTATTTAGCGAATGCCTGCTGGTTAGCAGATGTTCTCAACTTTGTGTTGAGCCGCCCTTCGAGTTCGATGCTCACTTTTATTTAGCGAATGCCTGCTGGTTAGCAAATGTTCTAAACTTCGTGTTAAGCTGGCCTTGGGGTTCGATGCTCGCTTTTATTTAGCGTATGCATGATGGTTAGTAGATATTCTCAACTTCGTGTTGAGTCGGCCTTCGGGTTTGATGCTCGCTTTTATTTAGCGAATAACTGCTTGTTAGCAGATGTTCTCAACTTCATGTTCAGCCGGCTTTCAGGTTCGATGCTCTCTTTTATTTAGCGAATGCCTGCTGGTTAGCAGATGTTCTCAACTTCGTGTTGAGCCGGCTTTCGGGTTCGATGCTCGCTTTTATTTAGCAAATGCCTGCTGGTTAGTAGATGTTCTCAACTTCGTGTTGAGCCGGCCTTCGGGTTCGATGCTCGCATTGATTTAGCGAATGCCTGCTGGTTAGCAGATGTTATCAATTTCGTGTTGAGCTGGCCTTCGGGTTCGATGCTCACTTTTATTTAGCGAATGCATGTTGGTTAGTAGATGCTTTCAACTTTGTGTTTAGCCGGCCTTCGGGTTCGATGCTCGCTTTTATTTAGCGAATTCCTGCTGGTTAGCAGATGTTCTCAACTTCGTGTTGAGCCGGCCTTTGGGTTCGATGCTTGCTTTTATTTAGCGAATACGTGCTGGTTAGCAGATGTTCTCAACTTCGTGTTGAGCTGTCCATCGGGTTCGATGCTTGCTTTTATTTAGTGAATGTTTGCTGGTTAGCAGATGTTCTCAACTTCGTGTTGATCCGCCCTTTGGGTTCGATGCTCTCTTTTATTTAGCGAATGTCTGCTGGTTAACAGATGTTATAAAATTCGTGTTTTGCCGGCCTTCGGGTTCGATGCTCACTTTTATTTAGCGCATGCCTGCTGGTTATCAGATGTTCTCAATTTCGTGTTGGGCCAACCTTCGAGTTCGATGCTCGCTTTTATTTAGCGAATGCCTGTTGGTTAGCAGATGTTCTCAACTTCGTGTTTAGCCGGCCTTCAGGTTCGATACTCGCTTTTATTTAGCGAATGCTTACTGGTTAGTACATGTTCTCAACTTCATATTGAGCCGACCATCGTATGTGATGCTCGCTTTTATTTAGCAATTGCCTGCAGGTTAGCAGATGTCCTCAACTTCGTGTTAAGCAGGCCTTCGGGTTTGATGCTCGCTTTTATTTAGCAAATGCCTGCTGGTTAGCAAATGTTCTCAACTTCGTGTTGAGCTGGCCTTCGGATTCGATGCTCGCTTTTATTTAGCGAATGCCTGCTGGTTAGCAAATGTTATCAACTTCGTGTTGAGCTGGCCTTCGTGTTCGATGCTCGCTTTTATTTCGCAAATGCTTGCTCGATAGCAGATGTTCTCAACTTCGTGTTCAGCCGGCGTTCGGGTTTGATGTTCTCTTTTATTTAGCGAATGCCTGCTGGTTAGCAAATGTTATCAACTTCGTGTTGAGCCGGCTTTCGGGTTTGATTCTCGCTTTTATTTAGCAAATGCATGCTGGTTAGCAGATGTTCTCAACTTCGTGTTCAGCCGGCCTTCGGGTTCGAATTTCGCTTTTATTTAGCGAATGCCTGCTGGTTAGCAGACGTTCTCAACTTTGTCTTGAGCCGGCCTTCGAGTTTGATGCTCGCTTTTATTTAGCGAATGCCTGCTGGTTAGCAGATGTTCTCAACTTTGTGTTGAGCCGCCCTTCGAGTTCGATGCTCACTTTTATTTGGCGAATGCCTGCTGGTTAGCAGATGTTCTAAACTTCGTGTTAAGCTGGCCTTCGGGTTCGATGCTCGCTTTTATTTAGCGAATGCCTGCTGGATAGCAGATGTTCTCAACTTTGTGTTGAGCCGCCCTTTTGGTTCGATGCTCGCTTTCATTTAGCGTATGCATGCTGGTTAGTAGATATTCTCAACTTCGTGTTGAGTCGGCCTTCGGGTTTGATGCTCGCTTTTATTTAGCGAACAACTGCTTGTTAGCAGATGTTCTCAACTTCATGTTCAGCCGGCTTTCAGGTTCGATGCTCGCTTTTATTTAGCGAATGCCTACTGGTTAGCAGATTTTCTCAACTTCGTGTTGAGCCGGCCTTCGGGTTCGTTGCTCGCTTTTATTTAGCGAATGCCTGCTGGCTAGTAGATGTTTTCAACTTCGTGTTCAGCCGGCCTTCGGGTTCGATGTTCGCTTTTATTTAGCGAATGCGTGCTGGTAAGCAGATGTTGTCAACTTTGTCTTGAGCCGGCCTTCGGGTTCGATGCTCGCTTTTATTTAACGAATGCCTGCTGGTTAGCAGATGTTCTCAAATTCGTGTTGAGCCACCCTTCGAGCTCGATGCTCGCAGTTATACAGCGAATGCCTGCTGGTTAGCAGATGTTCTAAACTTCGTGTCGTGCTGGACTTCGGGTTCGATGCTCGGATTTATTTAGCGAATGCCTGCTGGTTAGCAAATGTTATCAACTTCGTGTTGAGCTGGCCTTCGGGTTCGATGCTCGCTTTTATTTAGCGAATGCATGCTGGTTAGCAGATGTTCTCAACTTTGTGTTCAGCCGGCCTTCGGGTTCAATGCTCGCTTTTATTTAACGAACGCCTGCTGGTTAGCAGATGTTCTCAACTTCGTTTTGAGCTGGCCTTCGGGTTCGATGCTTGATTTTATTTAGCGAATATGTGCTGGTTAGCAGATGTTCACAACTTCGTGTTGATCCGCCCTTTGGGTTCGATGCTCTCTTTTATTTAGCGAATTCCTGCTGGTTAGCAGATGTTATAAAATTCGTGTTTTGCCGGCCTTCGGGTTCGATGCTCACTTTTATTTAGCGCATGCCTGCTGGGTACCAGATGTTCTCAATTTCATTTTAGGCCAACCTTCGGGTTCGATGCTCGCTTTTATTTAGCGAATGGCTTATGGTTAGCAGATGTTCTCAACTTCGTTTTTAGATGACTTTTGAGTTCGATGGTTGCTTTTATTTACCGAATGTTCGCTTTTATTTAGCGAATGGCTTATGGTTAGCAAATGTTGTCAACTTCATATTGAGCTGACCTTCGTATGTGATGCTCGCTTTTATTTAGCAAATGCCTGCAGGTTAGCAGATGTCCTCAACTTCGTGTTAAGCAGGCCTTCGGGTTTGATGCTCGCTTTTATTTAGCGAATGCCTGCTCGATAGCAGATGTTCTCAACTTCGTGTTCAGACGGCCTTCGGGTTTGATGTTCTCTTTTATTTAGCGAATGCCTGCTGGTTAGCAAATGTTATCAACTTCGTGTTGAGCTGGCTTTCGGGTTTGATGCTCGCTTTTATTTAGCAAATGCGTGCTGGTTAGCAGATGTTCTCAACTTCATGTTCAGCCGGCCTACGGGTTCAATGTTCGCTTTTATTTAGGGAATGCCTGCTGGTTAGCAGATGTTCTCAACTTTGTCTTGAGCCGGCCTTCGGGTTTGATGCTCGCTTTTATTTAGCGAATGCCTGCTGGTTAGCAGATGTTCTCAACTTTGTGTTGAGCCGCCCTTCGAGTTCGATGCTCACTTTTATTTAGCGAATGCTTGCTGGTTAGCAGATGTTCTAAACTTCGTGTTAAGCTGGCCTTGGGGTTCGATGCTCGCTTTTATTTAGCGAATGCCTGCTGGTTAGCAGATGTTCTCAACTTTGTGTCGAGCCGCCCTTTGGGTTCGATGCTCGCTTTTATTTAGCGTATGCATGATTGTTAGTAGATATTCTCAACTTCGTGTTGAGCCGGCCTTCGGGTTTGATGCTCGCTTTTATTTAGCGAATAACTGCTTGTTAGCAGATGTTCTCAACTTCATGTTCAGCCGGCTTTCAGGTTCGATGCTCGCTTTTATTTAGCGAATGCCTGCTGGTTAGCAGATGTTCTCAACTTCGTGTTGAGTCGGCCTTCGGGTTCGATGCTCGCTTTTATTTAGCAAATGCCTGCTGGTTAGTAGATGTTCTCAACTTCGTGTTGAGCCGGCCTTCGGGTTCGATGCTCACTTTTATTTAGCGAATGCATGCTGGTTAGTAGATGCTGTCAACTTTGTGTTCAGCCGGCCTTCGGGTTTGATGCTCGCTTTTATTTAGCGAATTCCTGCTGGTTAGCAGATGTTCTCAACTTCGTGTTGAGCCGGCCTTTGGGTTCGACGCTTGCTTTTATTTAGCGAATACGTGCTGGTTAGCAGATGTTCTCAACTTCGTGTTGAGCTGGCCATCAGGTTCGATGCTTGCTTTTATTTAGTGAATGCTTGCTGGTTAGCAGATGTTCTCAACTTCGTGTTGATCCGCCCTTTGGGTTCGATGCTCTCTTTTATTTAGTGAATGTCTGCTGGTTAGCAGATGTTATAAAATTCGTGTTTTGCCGGCCTTCGGGTTCGATGCTCACTTTTATTTAGCGCATGCCTGCTGGTTATCAGATGTTCTTAATTTCGTGTTGGGCCAACCTTTGAGTTCGATGCTCGCTTTTATTTAGCGAATGCCTGTTGGTTAGTAGATGTTCTCAACTTCGTGTTTAGCCGGCCTTCAGGTTCGATACTCGCTTTTATTTAGCGAATGCTTGCTGGTTAGTAGATGTTCTCAACTTCATATTGAGTCGACCTTCGTATGTGATGCTCGCTTTTATTTAGCATATGTCCTCAACTTCGTGATAAGCAAGCCTTCGGGTTTGATGCTCGCTTTTATTTAGCAAATGCCTGCTGGTTAGCAAATGTTATCAACTTCGTGTTGAGCTGGCCTTCGTGTTCGATGCTCGCTTTTATTTAGCGAATGCGTGCTCGATAGCAGATGTTCTCAACTTCGTGTTCAGCCGGCCTTCGGGTTTGATGTTTTCTTGTATTTAGCGAATGCCTGCTGGTTAGCAAATGTTATCAACTTCGTGTTGAGCTGGCTTTCGGGTTTGATGCTCGCTTCGTGTTGAGCCGACCTTCGTATGTGATGCTCGCTTTTATTTAGCATATGTCCTCAACTTCGTGTTAAGGAGGCCTTCGGGTTTGATGCTCGCTTTTATTTAGCAAATGCCTGCTGGTTAGCAAATGTTCTCAACTTCGTGTTGAGCTGGCCTTCGGTTTCGATGCTCGCTTTTATTTAGCGAATGCCTGCTGGTTAGCAAATGTTATCAACTTCGTGTTGAGATGGCCTTCGTGTTCGATGCTCGCTTTTATTTAGCGAATGCATGCTCGATAGCAGATGTTCTCAACTTCGTGTTCAGCCGGCCTTCGGGTTTGATGTTTTCTTGTATTTAGCGAATGCCTGCTGGTTAGCAAATGTTATCAACTTCGTGTTCATCCGGCCTTCGGGTTCGATGCTCGCTTTTATTTAGCGAATGCCTGCTAGTTAGCAAATGTTATCAATTTCGTGTTGAGCTGGCCTTCGGGTTCGATGCTCACTTTTATTTAGCGAATGCCTGCTGGTTAGCAGATGTTATCAATTTCGTGTTGAGCTGGCCTTCGGGTTCGATGCTCACTTTTATTTAGCGAATTCCTGCTGGTTAGCAGATGCTCTCAACTTTGTGTTTAGCCGGCCTTCGGGTTCGATGCTCGCTTTTATTTAGCAAATTACTGCTGGTTAGCAGATGTTCTCAACTTCGTGTTGAGCCGGCCTTTGGGTTCGATGCTTGCTTTTATTTAGCGAATACGTGCTGGTTAGCAGATGTTCTCAACTTCGTGTTGAGCTGTCCATCGGGTTCGATGCTTGCTTTTATTTAGTGAATGCTTGCTGGTTAGCAGATGTTCTCAACTTCGTGTTGATCCGCCCTTTGGGTTCGATGCTCTCTTTTATTTAGCGAATGTCTGCTGGTTAGCAGATGTTATAAAATTCGTGTTTTGCCGGCCTTCGGGTTCGATGCTCACTTTTATTTAGCGCATGCCTGCTGGTTATCAGATGTTCTCAATTTCGTGTTGGGCCAACCTTCGAGTTCGATGCTCGCTTTTATTTAGCGAATGCCTGTTGGTTAGCAGATGTTCTCAACTTCGTGTTTAGCCGACCTTCAGGTTCGATACTCGCTTTTATTTAGCGAATGCTTACTGGTTAGTACATGTTCTCAACTTCATATTGAGCCGACCATCGTATGTGATGCTCGCTTTTATTTAGCAAATGCCTGCAGGTTAGCAGATGTCCTCAACTTCGTGTTAAGCAGGCCTTCGGGTTTGATGCTCGCTTTTATTTAGCAAATGCCTGCTGGTTAGCAAATGTTCTCAACTTCGTGTTGAGCTGGCCTTCGGATTCGATGCTCGCTTTTATTTAGCGAATGCCTGCTGGTTAGCAAATGTTATCAACTTCGTGTTGAGCTGGCCTTCGTGTTCGATGCTCGCTTTTATTTCGCGAATGCCTGCTCGATAGCAGATGTTCTCAACTTCGTGTTCAGCCGGCGTTCGGGTTTGATGTTCTCTTTTATTTAGCGAATGCCTGCTAGTTAGCAAATGTTATCAACTTCGTGTTGAGTCGGCTTTCGGGTTTGATTCTCACTTTTATTTAGCAAATGCATGCTGGTTAGCTGATGTTCTCAACTTCGTGTTCAGCCGGCCTTCGGGTTCGTATTTCGCTTTTATTTAGCGAATGCCTGCTGGTTAGCAGATGTTCTCAACTTTGTCTTGAGCCGGTCTTCGAGTTTGATGCTCGCTTTTATTTAGAGAATGCCTGCTGGTTAGTAGATGTTCTCAACTTTGTGTTGAGCCGCCCTTCGAGTTCGATGCTCACTTTTATTTGGCGAATGCCTGCTGGTTAGCAGATGTTCTAAACTTCGTGTTAAGCTGGCCTTCGGGTTCGATGCTCGCTTTTATTTAGCGAATGCCTGCTGGTTAGCAGATGTTCTCAACTTGGTGTTGAGCCGCCCTTTTGGTTCGATGCTCGCTTTTATTTAGCGTATGCATGCTGGTTAGTAGATATTCTCAACTTCGTGTTGAGCCGGCCTTCGGGTTTGATGCTCGCTTTTATTTAGCGAATAACTGCTTGTTAGCAGATGTTCTCAACTTCATGTTCAGCCGGCTTTCAGGTTCGATGCTCGCTTTTATTTAGCGAATGCCTACTGGTTAGCAGATGTTCTCAACTTCGTGTTGATCCGGCCTTCGGGTTCGTTGCTCGCTTTTATTTAGCGAATGCCTGCTGGTTAGTAGATGTTCTCAACTTCGTGTTCAGCCGGCCTTCGGGTTCGATGTTCGCTTTTATTTAGCGAATGCGTGCTGGTAAGCAGATGTTGTCAACTTTGTCTTGAGCCGGCCTTCGGGTTCGATGCTCGCTTTTATTTAACGAATGCCTGCTGGTTAGCAGATGTTCTCAAATTCGTGTTGAGCCACCCTTCGAGCTCGATGCTCGCATTTATTTAGCGAATGCCTGCTGGTTAGCAGATGTTCTAAACTTCGTGTCGAGCTGGCCTTCGGGTTCGATGCTCGCTTTTATTTAGCGAATGCATGCTGGTTAGCAGATGTTCTCAACTTTGTGTTCAGCCGGCCTTCGGGTTCGATGCTCGCTTTTATTTAACGAACGCCTGCTGGTTAGCAGATGTTCTCAACTTTGTTTTGAGCTGGCCTTCGGGTTCGATGCTTGATTTTATTTAGCGAATATATGCTGGTTAGCAGATGTTCTCAACTTCGTGTTGATCCGCCCTTTGGGTTCGATGCTCTCTTTTATTTAGCGAATTCCTGCTGGTTAGCAGATGTTATAAAATTCGTGTTTTGCCGGCCTTCGGGTTCGATGCTCACTTTTATTTAGCGCATGCCTACTGGGTAGCAGATGTTCTCAATTTCATTTTAGGCCAACCTTCGGGTTCGATGCTCGCTTTTATTTAGCGAATGGCTTATGGTTAGCAGATGTTCTCAACTTCGTTTTTAGATGACTTTTGAGTTCGATGGTTGCTTTTATTTACCGAATGTTCGCTTTTATTTAGCGCATGACTGCTGGTTAGCAGATGTTCTCAACTTCGTGTTGAGCCGACCTTCGGGTTCGATGCTCGCTTTTATTTAGAGAATGTTTGCTGGTTAGCAGATGTTCTCAACTTCGTGTTGAGCCGGCCTTCAGGTTCGATGCTCGCTTTTATTTAGCGAATGACTGCTGGATAGCAGATGTTCTCAACTTCATATTGAGCCGACCTTCGTGTGTGATGCTCGCTTTTATTTAGCAAATGCCTGCATGTTAGCAGATGTTCTCAACTTCGTATTGAGCAGGCCTTCCGGTTTGATGCTCGCTTTTATTTAGCAAATGCCTGCTGGTTAGCAAATTTTCTCAATTTCGTGTTGAGCTGGCCTTCGGGTTAGATGCTCGCTTTTATTTAGCAAATGCCTGCTGGTTGGCAAATGTTATCAACTTCGTGTTGAGCTGGCCTTCGTGTTCGATGCTCGCTTTTATTTAGCGAATGCATGCTGGATAGTAGATGTTCTCAACTTCGTGTCCAGCCGGCCTTCGGGTTTGATGTTTGCTTTTATTTAGCGAATGCCTGCTGGTTAGCAAATGTTATCAACTTCGTGTTGAGCCGGCTTTCGGGTTTGATGCTCGCTTTTATTTAGCAAATGCGTGCTGGTTAGTAGGTGTTTTCAACTTCGTGTTCAGCCGGCATTCAGTTTCGATGTTTGCTTTTATTTAACAAATGCCCGCTGGTTAGCAGATGTTCTCAACTTTGTGTTGCGCCGACTTTCGGGTTTGATGCTCGATTTTATTTAGCGAATACATGTTGGTTAGTAGATATTCTCAACTTCGTGTTAAGCCGGCCTTCGGGTTCGATGCTCGCTTTTATTTAGCGAATGCCTGCTGGTTAGCAGATGTTCTCAACTTTGTCTTGAGTCGGCCTTCAGGTTCGATGCTCGTTCGATTTAGCAAATGCCTGCTGGTTCGCAAATGTTCTCAACTTCGTGTTAAGCCGGCCTTCGGGTTCGATGCTCGCTTTTATTTAGCGAATGCCTGCTGGTTAGTAAATGTTATCAACTTCGTGTTGAGCTGGCCTTCGGGTTCGATGCTCGCTTTTATTTAGCGATTGCCTGCTAGATTGCAGATGTTCTCAACTTCGTATTTAGTCGGCCTTCGTGTTTGATGCTCGCTTTTATTTAGCAAATGCCTGCAGGTTAGCAGATGTTCTCAACTTCGTTTTGAGTTGGCCTTCGGGTTCGATGCTCGCTTTTATTTAGCAAATGCCTGTTGGTTAGGAAATGTTCTCAACTTCTTGTTGAGCCGGCCTTCGGGTTCGATGCTCGCTTTTATTTAGCGCATGCCTGCTGGTTAGCAAATGTTATCAACTTCGTGTTGATCCGCCCTTTGGGTTCGATGCTCTCTTTTATTTAGCGAATTCCTGCTGGTTAGCAGATGTTATAAAATTCGTGTTTTGCCGGCCTTCGGGTTCGATGCTCACTTTTATTTAGCGCATGCCTACTGGGTAGCAGATGTTCTCAATTTCATTTTAGGCCAACCTTCGGGTTCGATGCTCGCTTTTATTTAGCGAATGGCTTATGGTTAGCAGATGTTCTCAACTTCGTTTTTAGATGACTTTTGAGTTCGATGGTTGCTTTTATTTACCGAATGTTCGCTTTTATTTAGCGCATGACTGCTGGTTAGCAGATGTTCTCAACTTCGTGTTGAGCCGACCTTCGGGTTCGATGCTCGCTTTTATTTAGAGAATGTTTGCTGGTTAGCAGATGTTCTCAACTTCGTGTTGAGCCGGCCTTCAGGTTCGATGCTCGCTTTTATTTAGCGAATGACTGCTGGTTAGTAGATGTTCTCAACTTCGTGTTGAGTTGGCCTTCGAGTTTTATGCTCACTTTTATTTAGCGCATGCCTGCTGGATAGCAGATGTTCTCAACTTCATATTGAGCCGAACTTCGTGTGTGATGCTCGCTTTTATTTAGCAAATGCCTGCAGGTTAGCAGATGTTCTCAACTTCGTGTTGAGCAGGCCTTCCAGTTTGATGCTCGCTTTTATTTAGCAAATGCCTGCTGGTTAGCAAATTTTCTCAATTTCGTGTTGAGCTGGCCTTCGGGTTAGATGCTCGCTTTTATTTAGCAAATGCCTGCTGGTTGGCAAATGTTATCAACTTCGTGTTGAGCTGGCCTTCGTGTTCGATCCTCGCTTTTGTTTAGCGAATGCATGCTGGATAGTAGATGTTCTCAACTTCATGTTCAGCCGGCCTTCGGGTTTGATGTTTGCTTTTATTTAGCGAATGCCTGCTGGTTAGCAAATGTTATCAACTTCGTGTTGAGCCGGCTTTCGGGTTTGATGCTCGCTTTTATTTAGCAAATGCGTGCTGGTTAGTAGGTGTTTTCAACTTCGTGTTCAGCCGGCATTCAGTTTCGATGTTCGCTTTTATTTAACAAATGCCCGCTGGTTAGCAGATGTTCTCAACTTTGTGTTGAGCCGACTTTCGGGTTTGATGCTCGATTTTATTTAGCGAATACATGTTGGTTAGTAGATATTCTCAACTTCGTGTTGAGCCGGCCTTCGGGTTCGATGCTCGCTTTTATTTAGCGAATGCCTGCTGGTTAGCAGATGTTCTCAACTTTGTCTTGAGTCGGCCTTCAGGTTCGATGCTCGTTCGATTTAGCAAATGCCTACTGGTTAGCAAATGTTCTCAACTTCGTGTTGAGCCGGCCTTCGGGTTCGATGCTCGCTTTTATTTAGCGAATGCCTGCTGGTTAGCAAATGTTATCAACTTCGTGTTGAGCTGGCCTTCGGGTTCGATGCTCGCTTTTATTTAGCGATTGCCTGCTGGATTGCAGATGTTCTCAACTTCGTATTTAGTCGGCCTTCGTGTTTGATGCTCGCTTTTATTTAGCAAATGCCTGCAGGTTAGCAGATGTTCTCAACTTCGTTTTGAGCTGGCCTTCGGGTTCGATGCTCGCTTTTATTTAGCAAATGCCTGTTGGTTAGGAAATGTTCTCAACTTCTTGTTGAGCCGGCCTTCGGGTTCGATGCTCGCTTTTATTTAGCGCATGCCTGCTGGTTAGCAAATGTTATCAACTTCATATTGAGCTGGCCTTCGGGTTCGATGCTCACTTTTATTTAGCGAATTCCTGCTGGATAGCAGATGTTCTCAACTTCGTGTTAAGCCGGCCTTCGGGTTCGATGCTCGCTTTTATTTAGCGAATGCCTGCTGGTTAGCAAATGTTATCAACTTCGTGTTTAGCCGGCTTTCGGGTTTGATGCTCGCTTTTATTTAGCAAATGCCTGCTGGTTAGCAGATGTTCTCAAATTCGTGTTCAGCCGGCCTTCGGGTTAGATGTTCGCTTTTATTTAGCGAATGCCTGCTGGTTAGCAGATGTTCTCAACTTTGTCTTGAGTCGGCCTTCGGGTTCGATGCTCACTTTTATATAGCGAATGCTTGCTGGTTAGCAGATATACTCAACTTCGTGTTGAGCTGGCCTTCGGGTTCGATGCTCACTTTTATTTAGCGAATGTCGGCTGGTTAGCAGATGTTCTCAACTTCGTATTTAGCCGGCCTTCGGCTTCGATGTTCGAATTTATTTAGCGAATGCCTGCTAGTTAGAAGATGTTCTCAACTTCGTCTTGAGCCGGCCTTCAGGTTCGATGCTCGCTTTTATTTAGCGAATGCCTACTGGTTCGCAGATGTTCTCAACTTCGTGCTGAGCCGGCCTTCAGGTTCGATGTTGGCTTTTATTTAGCGAATGCCTGCTGGATAGCAGATGTTCTCAACTTCATATTGAGCCGACCTTCGTGTGTGATGCTCGCTTTTATTTAGGAAATGCCTGCAGGTTAGCAGATGTTCTCAACTTCGTGTTGAGCAGGCCTTCCGGTTTGATGCTCGCTTTTATTTAGCGAATGCCTGCTAGTTGGAAAATGTTATCAACTTCATGTTGAGCTGGCCTTCGTGATCGATGCTCACTTTTATTTAGCGAATGCCTGCTGGATAGCAGATGTTCTCAACTTCGTGTTCAGCCGGACTTCGGGTTCGATGCTCGCTTTTATTTAGCGAATGCCTGCTGGTTAGCAAATGTTATCAACTTCGTGTTGAGCCGACTTTCGGGTTTGATGCTCGCTTTCATTTAGCAAATTCGTGTTGGTTAGCAGATATTCTCAACTTCGTGTTGAGCCGGCCTTCGGGTTCGATGCTCGCTTTTATTTAGCGAATGCCTGCTGGTTAGCAGATGTTCTCAACTTTGTCTTGAGCCAGCCTTCGGGTTCGATGCTCGTTTTATTTAGCGAATGCCTGCTGGTTAGAAGATGTTCTAAACTTTGTGTTAAGCCGCTCTTCGCGTTCGATGCTCGCTTTTATTTAGCGAATGCATATTGCTTAGCAGATATTCTCAACTTCTTATTTAGTCGGCCTTCGGGTTCGATGCTCGCTTTTATTTAGTGAATGCCCGTTGGATAGCAGATGCTCTCAACTTCGTATTGAGTCGGCCTTCGTTTTTGATGCTCGCTTTTATTTAGCAAATGCTTGCTGGTTAGCAGATGTTCTCAACTTCGTGTTTAGCCGGCCTTCGGCTTCGATGTTCGCTTTTATTTAGCGAATGCCTGCTGGTTAGCAAATGTTATCAACTTCGTCTTGAGCTGGCCTTCGGGTTCGATGCTCGCTTTTATTTAGCGAATGCCTGCTGGTTAGCAGATGTTCTCAACTTCGTGCTGAGACGGCCTTCGTGTTTGATGCTCGCTTTTATTTAGCGAATGCCTGCTGGATAGCAGATGTTCTCAACTTCGTGTTGAGCGGGCCTTCGTGTTCGTTGCTCGCTTTTATTTAGCGAATGCCTGCTGGTTAGCAGATGTTTTCAACTTCTTGTTGAGTCGGCCTTCGGGTTTGATGCTCGCTTTTATTTAGCAAATGACTGCTGGTTAGCAAATGTTCTCAACTTCGTGTTGAGCCGGCCTTCGGGTTCGATGCTCGCTTTTATTTACCGAATGCCTACTGGTTAGGAAATGTTATCAACTTCGCGTTGAGCTGGCCTTCGGGTTCGATGCTCGCTTTTATTTAGCGAATGCCTGCTGGATAGCAGTTGTTCTCAACTTCGTGTTCAGTCGGCCTTCGGGTTCGATGTTCGCTTTTGTTTAGCGAATGCCTGCTGGTTAGCAAATGTTATCAACTTCATGTTGAGCCGGCTTTCGGGTTTGATGCTCGCTTTTATTTAGCAAATGCCTGCTGGTTAGCAGATGTTCTCAACTTCTTGTTCACCCGGCCTTCGAGTTCGATGTTCGCTTTTATTTAGCGAATGCCTGCTGGTTAGCAGATGTTCTCAACTTTATCTTGAGCCGGTGTTCGGGTTCGATGCTCGCTTTTATTTAGCGAATGTTTGCTGGTTAGCAGATCTTCTCAACTTCGTGTTGACCCGCCCTTCGAGTTCGATACTCGCTTTTATTTAGCGACTTCCTGCTGGTTAACAGATGTTCTAAACTTTGTGTTGAGCTGGCCTTCGGGTTCGATGCTTCCTTTTATTTAGCGAATGCCTGCTGGTTAGCAAATGTTCTCAACTTTGTGTTGAGCCGCCCTTCGGGTTCAATGCTCGCTTTTATTTAGCGAATGCATGCTGGTTAGCAGATATTCTCGACTTCATGTTGAGCTGGCCTTCGGGTTCGATGCTCGCTTTTATTTAGCGAATGTCTGCTGGTTAGCAGATGTTCTCAACTTCGTGTTCAGACGGCCTTCGGGTTCGATGTTCGCTTTTATTTAGCGAATGCCTACTGGTTAGCAGGTGTTCTTAACTTCGTCATGAGCCGGCCTTAGGGTTCGATGCTCACTTTTATATAGCGAATGCCTGCTGGTTAGCAGATATTCTCAACTTCGTGTTGAGCCGACCTTCGGGTTCGATGCACGCTTTTATTAAGCGAATGTCGGCTGGTTAGCAGATGTTCTCAACTTCGTATTGAGCCGGCCTTCGTGTGTGATGCTCGCTTTTATTTAGAAAATGCCTGCATGTTAACAGATGTTCTCAACTTCGTGTTGAGCTAGCCTTCGGATTCGATGCTCGCTTTTATTTAGCAAATGCCTGCTGGTTAGCAAATGTTCTCAACTTCGTGTTGAGCCGGCCTTCGGGTTCGATGCTCGCTTTTATTTAGCGAATGCCTGCTGGTTAGCAAATGTTACCAACTTCGTGTTTAGCCGGCCTTCGTGTTTGATGCTCGCTTTTATTTAGCGAATGCCTGCTGGATAGCAGATGTTCTCAACTTTGTGTTCAGCTGGCCTTCGGGTTCGATGTTCGCTTTAATTTAGCGAATGCGTGCTTGTAAGCAAATGTTATCAACTTCGTGTTGAGCCGGCGTTCGGGTTCGATGCTTGCTTTTATTTAGCGAATGCCTGCTGGTTAGAAGATGTTCTCAACTTCGTGTTGAGCCGGCCTTCGGGTTCGATGCTCGCTTTTATTTAGCGAATGTTGGCTGGTTTGCAGATGTTCTCAACTTCATATTGAGTCGGGCTTCGTGTGTGATGCTCGCTTTTATTTAGAAAATATCTGCATGTTAACAGATGTTCTCAACTTCGTGTTGAGCTGGCCTTCGGGTTCGATGCTCGCTTTTATTTAGCAAATGCCTGCTGGTTAGCAAATGTTCTAAACTTCGTGTTGAGCCGGCCTTCGGGTTCGATGCTCGCTTTTATTTATTGAATGCCTGCTGGTTAGCAAATGTTACCAACTTCGTGTTTAGCCGGCCTTCGTGTTCGATGCTCGCTTTTATTTAGCGAATGCCTGCTGGATAGTAGATGTTCTCAACTTCGTGTTCAGCTGGCCTTCGGGTTCGATGTTCGCTTTAATTTAGCGAATGCCTGCTGGTAAGCAAATGTTATCAACTTTGTGTTGAGCCGGCGTTCGGGTTCGATGCTCGCTTTTATTTAGCGAATGCCTGCTGGTTAGAAGATGTTCTCAACTTCGTGTTGAGCCGGCCTTCGGGTTCGATGTTCGCTTTTATTTAGCGAATAACTGCTTGTTAGCAGATGTTCTAAACTTCGTCAAGAGCCGGCCTTCGGGTTCGATGCTCACTTTTATATAGCGAATGCCTGCTGGTTAGCAGAAATTCTCAACTTCGTGTTGATCCGGCCTTCGGGTTCGATGCTCGCTTTTATTTAGCGAATGTCGGCTGGTTAGCAGATTTTCTCAACTTCGTATTGAGCCGCCCTTCGTGTGTGATGCTCGCTTTTAATTAACAAATGCCTGCAGGTTAGCAGATGTTCTCAACTTCGTGTTGAGCTGGCCTTCGGGTTCGATGCTCACTTTTATTTAGCAAATGCCTGCTGGTTAGAATATGTTCTCAACTTCGTGTTGAGCTGGCCTTTGTGTTCGATGCTCGCTTTTATTTAGCGAATGCCTGCTGGATAGCAGATGTTCTCAACTTCGTGTTCAGCTGGCCTTCGGGTTCGATGTTCGCTTTTATTTAGCGAATGCCTGCTGGTTAGCAAATGTTATCAACTTCGTGTTCAGCTGGCCTTTGTGTTCGATGATCGCTTTTATTTAGCGAATGCCTGCTGGATAGCAGATGTTCTCAACTTTGTGGTCACCCGACCTTCGAGTTCGATGTTCGCTTTTATTTAGCGAATGCCTACTGGTTAGAAAATGTTATCAACTTCGTGTTGAGCCGGCTTTCGGGTTTGATGCTCGCTTTTATTTATCAAATGCGTGCTGGTTAGCAGATGTTCTCAACTTCGTGTTCAGCCGGCCTTCGGGTTCAACTTTCGCTTTTATTTAGCGAATGCCTGCTGGTTAGCAGATGCTCTAAACTTCGTGTTGAGTTGGCCTTCGGGTTCGATGCTCGCTTTTATTTAGCGAATGCCTGCTGGTTAGCAGATGTTCTCAACTTTTTGTTGAGCTGCCCTTCGTGTTCGATGCTAGCTTTTATTTAGCGAATGCATGCTGGTTAGCAGATGTTCTCAACTTCGTGTTCAGCCGGCCTTAGGGTTCGATATTCGCTTTTATTTAACGAATGCCTGCTGGTTAGGAGATGTTCTCAACTTCGTGTTGAGCCGGCCATCGGGTTCGATGCTTGCTTTTATTTAGCGAATGCCTGATGATTAGCAGATGTTCTCAACTTCGTGTTCAGCCGGCCTTCGGGTTCGATGTTCGCTTTTATTTAGCGAATGCCTGCTGGTTAGCAGGTGTTCTCAACTTTGTCTTGAGCCGGCGTTCGGGTTAGATGCTCGCTTTTATTTAGCGAATGCCTGCTGGTTAGCAGATCTTCTTAACTTCGTGTTGACCCGCCCTTCGAGTTCGATGCTCCCTTTTATTTAGCGAATGCCTGCTGGTTAGCAGATGTTCTAAACTTTGTGTTGAGCTGGCCTTCGGGTTCGATACTCGCTTTTATTTAGCGAATGCCTGCTGGTTAGCAGATGTTCTCAACTTTGTGTTGAGCCGCCCTTTTGGTTCGATGCTCGCTTTTATTTAGTGTATGCATGCAGGTTAGTAGATATTCTCAACTTCGTGTTGAGCCGGCCTTCGGGTTCGATGCTCGCTTTTATTTAGAGAATTCATGCTGGTTAGTAGATGTTCTCAACTTCGTGTTTAGCCGGCCTTTGGGTTCGATGTTCACTTTTATTTAGCGAATGCCTACTGGTTAGCAGGTGTTCTCAACTTTGTCTTGAGCCGGCGTTCGGGTTCAATGCTCGCTTTTATTTAGCAAATGCCTGCTGGTTAGCAGATCTTCACAACTTCGTGTTGACCCTCCCTTCGAATTCGATGCTCGCTTTTATTTAGCGAATGCCTGCTGGTTAGTAGATGTTCTCAACTTCGTGTTCAGCCGGCCTTCGGGTTTGATGCTCGCTTTTATTTAGCGAATAACTGCTTGTTAGCAGATGTTCTAAACTTCGTCAAGAGTCGGCCTTCGGGTTCGATGATCACTTTTATATAGCGAATGCCTGCTGGTTAGCAGAAATTCTCAACTTCGTGTTGATCCAGCCTTCGGGTTCGATGCTCGCTTTTATTTAGCGAATGTCGGCTGGTTAGCAGATGTTCTCAACTTCGTATTGAGCCGCCCTTCGTGTGTGATGCTCGCTTTTAATTAACAAATGCCTGCAGGTTAGCAGATGTTCTCAACTTCGTAATGAGCTGGCCTTCGGGTTCGATGCTCGCTTTTATTTAGCAAATGCCTGCTGGTTAGAATATGTTCTCAACTTCGTGTTGAGCTGGCCTTTGTGTTCGATGCTCGCTTTTATTTAGCGAATGCCTGCTGGATAGCAGATGTTCTCAACTTCGTGTTCAGCTGGCCTTCGGGTTCGATGTTCGCTTTTATTTAGCGAATGCCTGCTGGTTAGCAAATGTTATCAACTTCGTGTTCAGCTGGCCTTTGTGTTCGATGATCGCTTTTATTTAGCGAATGCCTGCTGGATAGCAGATGTTCTCAACTTTGTGTTCACCCGACCTTCGGGTTCGATGTTCGCTTTTATTTAGCGAATGCCTACTGGTTAGAAAATGTTATCAACTTCGTGTTGAGCCGGCTTTCGGGTTTGATGCTCGCTTTTATTTATCAAATGCGTGCTGGTTAGCAGATGTTCTCAACTTCGTGTTCAGCCGGCCTTCGGGTTCAACTTTCGCTTTTATTTAGCGAATGCTTGCTGGTTAGCAGATGCTCTAAACTTCGTGTTGAGTTGGCCTTCGGGTTCGATGCTCGCTTTTATTTAGCGAATGCCTGCTGGTTAGCAGATGTTCTCAACTTTCTGTTGAGCCGCCCTTCGTGTTCGATGCTAGCTTTTATTTAGCGAATGCATGCTGGTTAGCAGATGTTCTCAACTTCGTGTTCAGCCGGCCTTAGGGTTCGATATTCGCTTTTATTTAACGAATGCCTGCTGGTTAGGAGATGTTCTCAACTTCGTGTTGAGCCGGCCATCGGGTTCGATGCTTGCTTTTATTTAGCGAATGCCTGCTGATTATCAGATGTTCTCAACTTCGTGTTCAGCCGGCCTTCGGGTTCGATGTTCGCTTTTATTTAGCGAATGCCTGCTGGTTAGCAGGTGTTCTCAACTTTGTCTTGAGCCGGCGTTCGGGTTAGATGCTCGCTTTTATTTAGCGAATGCCTGCTGGTTAGCAGATCTTCTTAACTTCGTGTTGACCCGCCCTTCGAGTTCGATGCTCCCTTTTATTTAGCGAATGCCTGCTGGTTAGCAGATGTTCTAAACTTTGTGTTGAGCTGGCCTTCGGGTTCGATACTCGCTTTTATTTAGCGAATGCCTGCTGGTTAGCAGATGTTCTCAACTTTGTGTTGAGCCGCCCTTTTGGTTCGATGCTCGCTTTTATTTAGTGTATGCATGCTGGTTAGTAGATATTCTCAACTTCGTGTTGAGCCGGCCTTCGGGTTCGATGCTCGCTTTTATTTAGAGAATTCATGCTGGTTAGCAGATGTTCTCAACTTCGTGTTTAGCCGGCCTTTGGGTTCGATGTTCACTTTTATTTAGCGAATGCCTACTGGTTAGCAGGTGTTCTCAACTTTGTCTTGAGCCGGCGTTCGGGTTCAATGCTCGCTTTTATTTAGCAAATGCCTGCTGGTTAGCAGATCTTCACAACTTCGTGTTGACCCTCCCTTCGAATTCGATGCTCGCTTTTATTTAGCGAATGCCTGCTGGTTAGTAGATGTTCTCAACTTCGTGTTCAGCCGGCCTTCGGGTTTGATGCTCGCTTTTATTTAGCGAATAACTGCTTGTTAGCAGATGTTCTAAACTTCGTCAAGAGTCGGCCTTCGGGTTCGATGATCACTTTTATATAGCGAATGCCTGCTGGTTAGCAGAAATTCTCAACTTCGTGTTGATCCGGCCTTCGGGTTCGATGCTCGCTTTTATTTAGCGAATGTCGGCTGGTTAGCAGATGTTCTCAACTTCGTATTGAGCCGCCCTTTGTGTGTGATGCTCGCTTTTAATTAACAAATGCCTGCAGGTTAGCAGATGTTCTCAACTTCGTAATGAGCTGGCCTTCGGGTTCGATGCTCGCTTTTATTTAGCAAATGCCTGCTGGTTAGAATATGTTCTCAACTTCGTGTTGAGCTAGCCTTTGTGTTCGATGCTCGCTTTTATTTAGCGAATGCCTGCTGGATAACAGATGTTCTCAACTTCGTGTTCAGCTGGCCTTCGGGTTCGATGTTCGCTTTTATATAGCGAATGCCTGCTGGTTAGCAAATGTTATCAACTTCGTGTTCAGCTGGCCTTTGTGTTCGATGATCGCTTTTATTTAGCGAATGCCTGCTGGATAGCAGATGTTCTCAACTTTGTGTTCACCCGACCTTCGGGTTCGATGTTCGCTTTTATTTAGCGAATGCCTACTGGTTAGAAAATGTTATCAACTTCGTGTTGAGCCGGCTTTCGGGTTTGATGCTCGCTTTTATTTATCAAATGCGTGCTGGTTAGCAGATGTTCTCAACTTCGTGTTCAGCCGGCCTTCGGGTTCAACTTTCGCTTTTATTTAGCGAATGCTTGCTGGTTAGCAGATGCTCTAAACTTCGTGTTGAGTTGGCCTTCGGGTTCGATGCTCGCTTTTATTTAGCGAATGCCTGCTGGTTAGCAGATGTTCTCAACTTTCTGTTGAGCCGCCCTTCGTGTTCGATGCTAGCTTTTATTTAGCGAATGCATGCTGGTTAGCAGATGTTCTCAACTTCGTGTTCAGCCGGCCTTAGGGTTCGATATTCGCTTTTATTTAACGAATGCCTGCTGGTTAGGAGATGTTCTCAACTTCGTGTTGAGCCGGCCATCGGGTTCGATGCTTGCTTTTATTTAGCGAATGCATGCTGATTAGCAGATGTTTTCAACTTCGTGTTTAGCCGGCCTTCGGGTTCGATGTTCGCTTTTATTTAGCTAATGCCTGCTGGTTAGCAGGTGTTCTCAACTTTGTCTTGAGCCGGCGTTCGGGTTAGATGCTCGCTTTTATTTAGCGAATGCCTGCTGGGTAGCAGATCTTCTAAACTTCGTGTTGACCCGCCCTTCGAGTTCGATGCTCCCTTTTATTTAGCGAATGCCTGCTGGTTAGCAGACGTTCTAAATTTTGTGTTGAGCTGGCCTTCGGGTTCGATACTCGCTTTTATTTAGCGAATGCTTGCTGGTTAGCAGATGTTCTTAACTTTGTGTTGAGCCGCCCTTCGGGTTCGATGCTCGCTTTTATTTAGAGAATTCATGCTGGTTAGCAGATGTTCTCAACTTCGTGTTTAGCCGGCCTTTGGGTTCGATGTTCGCTTTTATTTAGCGAATGCCTACTGGTTAGCAGGTTTTCTCAACTTTGTCTTGAGCCGGCGTTCGGGTTCAATGCTCGCTTTTATTTAGCAAATGCCTGCTGGTTAGCAGATCTTCACAACTTCGTGTTGACCCTCCCTTCGAATTCGATGCTCGCTTTTATTTAGCGAATGCCTGCTGGTTAGCAGATGTTCTAAACTTCGTGTTGAGCAGACCTTCGGGTTCGATGTTCGCTTTTATTTAGCGAATGTCTCCTGGTTAGCAGGTGTTATTAACTTCGTCACGAGCCGGCCTTAGGGTTCGATGCTCACTTTTATATAGCGAATGCCTGTTGGTTAGCAGATATTCTCAACTTCGTGTTGAGCCGGGCTTCGGGTTCGATGCTCGCTTTGATTTAGCGAATGTCAGCTGATTAGCAGATGTTCTCATCTTCGTGTTGAGCTGGCCTTCGGGTTCGATGTTCGCTTTTATTTAGCGAATGCCTGCTGGTTAGCAGATGTTCTCAACTTTGTGTTGAGTCGCCCTTCGGGTTCGATGCTCGCTTTTATTTAGTGAATTCATGCTGGTTAGCAGATATTCTCAACTTCGTGTTGAGCCGGCCTTCGGGTTCGATGCTCGCTTTTATTTAGCTAATACCTGCTGGTTAGCAGATGTTCTCAACTTCGTGTTCAGCCGGCCTTCGGGTTCGATGTTCGCTTTTATTTAGCGAATCCCTGCTGGTTAGGAGATGTTCTCAACTTCGTGTTGAGCATGCCATCGGGTTCGATGCTCGCTTTTATTTAGCGAATGCCTGCTGATTAGCAGGTGTTCTCAACTTCGTGTTCACCCGACCTTCGGGTTCGATGTTCGCTTTTATTTAGCGAATGCCTACTGGTTAGAAAATGTTATCAACTTCGTGTTGAGCCGGCTTTCGGGTTTGATGCTCGTTTTTATTTATCAAATGCGTGCTGGTTAGCAGATGTTCTCAACTTCGTGTTCAGCCGGCCTTCGGGTTCAACTGTCGCTTTTATTTAGCGAATGCCTGCTGGTTAGCAGATGCTCTAAACTTCGTGTTGAGTTGGCCTTCGGGTTCGATGCTCGCTTTTATTTAGCGAATGCCTGCTGGTTAGCAGATGTTCTCAACTTTCTGTTGAGCCGCCCTTCGTGTTCGATGCTAGCTTTTATTTAGCGAATGCATGCTGGTTAGCAGATGTTCTCAACTTCGTGTTCAGCCGGCCTTAGGGTTCGATATTCGCTTTTATTTAACGAATGCCTGCTGGTTAGGAGATGTTCTCAACTTCGTGTTGAGCCGGCCATCGGGTTCGATGCTTGCTTTTATTTAGCGAATGCCTGCTGATTAGCAGATGTTCTCAACTTCGTGTTTAGCCGGCCTTCGGGTTCGATGTTCGCTTTTATTTAGCTAATGCCTGCTGGTTAGCAGGTGTTCTCAACTTTGTCTTGAGCCGGCGTTCGGGTTAGATGCTCGCTTTTATTTAGCGAATGCCTGCTGGTTAGCAGATCTTCTCAACTTCGTGTTGACCCGCTCTTCGAGTTCGATGCTCCCTTTTATTTAGCGAATGCCTGCTGGTTAGCAGATGTTCTAAACTTTGTGTTGAGCTGGCCTTCGGGTTCGATACTCGCTTTTATTTAGCGAATGCTTGCTGGTTAGCAGATGTTCTTAACTTTGTGTTGAGCCGCCCTTCGGGTTCGATGCTCGCTTTTATTTAGAGAATTCATGCTGGTTAGCAGATGTTCTCAACTTCGTGTTTAGCCGGCCTTTGGGTTCGATGTTCGCTTTTATTTAGCGAATGCCTACTGGTTAGCAGGTGTTCTCAACTTTGTCTTGAGCCGGCGTTCGGGTTCAATGCTCGCTTTTATTTAGCAAATGCCTGCTGGTTAGCAGATCTTCACAACTTCGTGTTGACCCTCCCTTCAAATTCGATGCTCGCTTTTATTTAGCGAATGCCTGCTGGTTAGCAGATGTTCTAAACTTCGTGTTGAGCAGACCTTCGGGTTCGATGTTCGCTTTTATTTAGCGAATGTCTGCTGGTTAGCAGGTGTTCTTAACTTCGTCACGAGTCGGCCTTAGGGTTCGATGCTCACTTTTATATAGCGAATGCCTGTTGGTTAGCAGATATCCTCAACTTCGTGTTGAGCCGGGCTTCGGGTTCGATGCTCGCTTTGATTTAGCGAATGTCAGCTGATTAGCAGATGTTCTCAACTTCGTGTTGAGATGGCCTTCGGGTTCGATGGTCGCTTTTATTTAGCGAATGCCTGCTGGTTAGCAGATGTTCTCAACTTTGTGTTGAGTCACCCTTCGGGTTCGATGCTCGCTTTTATTTAGTGAATTCATGCTGGTTAGCAGATATTCTCAACTTCGTGTTGAGCCATCCTTCGGGTTCGATGCTCGCTTTTATTTAGCGAATACCTGCTGGTTAGCAGATGTTCTCAACATCGTGTTCAGCCGGCCTTCGGGTTCGATGTTAGCTTTTATTTAGTGAATGCCTGCTGGTTAGGAGATGTTCTCAACTTCGTGTTGAGCATGCCATCGGGTTCGATGCTCGCTTTTATTTAGCGAATGCCTGCTGATTAGCAGGTGTTCTCAACTTCATGTTCAGCCGGCCTTCGGGTTTGATGTTCGCTTTTATTTAACGAATGCCTGCTGGTTAGCAGGTGTTCTCAACTTTGTCTTGAGCCGGTGTTCCGGTTTGATGCTCTCTTTTATTTAGCAAATGCCTGCTGGTTAGCAGATCTTCTCAACTTCATGCTGACCCGCCCTTCGAATTCGATGCTTGCTTTTATTTAGCGAATGCCTTCTGGTTAGCAGATGTTCTTAACTTCGTCATGAGCCGGCCTTAGGGTTTGATGCTCACTTTTATATAGCGAATGCCTGCTGGTTAGCAGATATTCTCAACTTCGTGTTGAGCCGACCTTCGGGTTCGATGCACGCTTTTATTTAGCAAATGCCTGCTGGTTAGAATATGTTCTCAACTTCGTGTTGAGCTGGCCTTCGTGTGTGATGCTCGCTTTTATTTAGAAAATGCCTGCATGTTAACAGATGTTCTCAACTTCGTGTTGAGCTAGCCTTCGGATTCGATGCTCGCTTTTATTTAGCAAATGCCTGCTGGTTAGCAAATGTTCTCAACTTCGTGTTGAGCCGGCCTTCGGGTTCGATGCTCGCTTTTATTTAGCGAATGCCTGCTGGTTAGCAAATGTTACCAACTTCGTGTTTAGCCGGCCTTCGTGTTCGATGCTCGCTTTTATTTAGCGAATGCCTGCTGGATAGCAGATGTTCTCAACTTCGTGTTCAGCTGGCCTTCGGGTTCGATGTTCGCTTTAATTTAGCGAATGCCTGCTTGTAAGCAAATGTTATCAACTTCGTGTTGAGCCGGCGTTCGGGTTCGATGCTCGCTTTTATTTAGCGAATGCCTGCTGGTTAGAAGATGTTCTCAACTTCGTGTTGAGCCGGCCTTCGGGTTCGATGCTCGCTTTTATTTAGCGAATGTTGGCTGGTTTGCAGATGTTCTCAACTTCATATTGAGCCGGGCTTCGTGTGTGATGCTCGCTTTTATTTAGAAAATGCCTGCATGTTAACAGATGTTCTCAACTTCGTGTTGAGCTGGCCTTCGGGTTCGATGCTCGCTTTTATTTAGCAAATGCCTGCTGGTTAGCAAATGTTCTCAACTTCGTGTTGAGCCGGCCTTCGGGTTCGATGCTCGCTTTTATTTAGCGAATGCCTGCTGGTTAGCAAATGTTACCAACTTCGTTTTTAGCCGGCCTTCGTGTTCGATGCTCGCTTTTATTTAGCGAATGCCTGCTGGATAGCAGACGTTCTCAACTTCGTGTTCAGTTCGCGTTCGGGTTTGATGTTCGCTTTAATTTAGCGAATGCCTGCTGGTAAGCAAATGTTATCAACTTCGTGTTGAGCCGGCGTTCGGGTTCGATGCTCGCTTTTATTAAGCCAATGCCTGCTAGTTAGCAGATGTTCTTAACTTTGTGTTGAGCCGCCCTTCGGGTTCGATGCTCGCTTTTATTTAGCGAATTCATACTGGTTAGCAGATATTCTCAACTTCGTGTTGAGTCGGCCTTCGGGTTTGATGCTCGCTTTTATTTAGCGAATAACTGCTTGTTAGCAGATGTTCTAAACTTCGTGTTCAGCCGGCCTTCGGGTTCGATGTTCGCTTTTATTTAGTGAATGCCTGCTGGTTAGCAGATGTTCTCAACTTTGTGTTGAGCCGCCCTTCGGGTTCGATGCTCGCTTTTATTTAGCGAATTCATGCTGGTTAGCAGACATTCTCAACTTCGTGTTGAGCCGGCCTTCGGATTCGATGCTCGCATTTATTTAGCGAATGCCTGCTGGTTAGCAGATGTTCTCAAATTCGTGTTGAGCCGGCCTTCGGGTTTGATGCTCGCTTTTATTTAGCGAATGCCTGCTGGTTAGTAGATGTTCTCAACTTCGTGTTCACCCGGCCTTCGGGTTCGATGTTCGTTTTTATTTAGCGAATGCCTGCTGGTTACCAGGTGTTCTTAACTTCGTCATGAGCCGGCCTTAGGGTTCGATGCTCGCTTTTATATAGCGAATGCCTGCTGGTTAGCAGATATTCTCAACTTCGTGTTGAGCCGGGCTTCGGGTTTGATGCTCGCTTTTATTTAGCGAATGTCGGCTGGTTAGCAGATGTTCTCAACTTCGTATTGAGCCGGCCTTCGTGTGTGATGCTCGCTTTTATTTAGAAAATGCCTGCAGGTTAGCAGGTGTTCTCAACTTCGTGTTGAGCTGGCCTTCAGGTTCGATGCTCACTTTTATTTAGCAAATGCCTGCTGGTTAGCAGATGTTCTCAACTTTGTGTTGAGCCGGCCTTCGGGTTCGATGCTCGCTTTTTTTTAGCGAATGCCTGCTGGTTAGCAAATGTTATCAACTTTGTGTTGAGCTGGCCTTCGGGTTCGATGCTCGCTTTTATTAAGCCAATGCCTGCTAGTTAGCAGATGTTCTCAACTTTGTGTTGAGCCGCCCTTCGGGTTCGATGCTTGCTTTTATTTAGCGAATTCATACTGGTTAGCAGATATTCTCAACTTCATGTTGAGCCGGCCTTCGGGTTCGATGCTCGCTTTTATTTATCGAATGCCTGCTGGTTAGCAGATGTTATCAACTTCGTGTTCAGCCGGCCTTCGGGTTCGATGTTCTCTTTTATTTAGCGAATGCCTGCTCGTTAGGAGATGTTCTCAACTTCGTGTGTAGCATGCCATCGGGTTCGATGCTCGCTTTTATTTAGCGAATGCCTGCTGATTAGCAGATGTTCTCAACTTCGTGTTCAGCCGGCCTTCGGGTTCGATGTTCGCTTTTATTTAGCGAATGCCTGTTGGTTAGCAGGTGTTCTCAACTCTGTCTTGAGCCGGCGTTCGGGTTCGATGCTCGCTTTTATTTAGCAAATGCCTGCTGGTTAGCAGATCTTCTCAACTTCGTGTTGACCCGCCCTTCGAATTCGATGCTCGCTTTTATTTAGCGAATGCCTGCTGGTTAGCAGATGTTCTAAACTTTTTGTTGAGCCGGCCTTCGGGTTCGATGTTCGCTTTTATTTATCGAATGCCTGCTGGTTAGCAGGTGTTCTTAACTTTGTCATGAGCCGGCCTTAGGGTTCGATGCTCACTTTTATATAGAGAATGCCTGCTGGTTAGCTGATATTCTCAACTTCGTGTTGAGCTGGGCTTCGGGTTCGATGCTCACATTTATTTAACGAATGTCGGCTGATTAGCAGATGTTCTCAACTTCGTGTTGAGTTGGCCTTCAGGTTCGATGCTCGCTTTTATTTAGCGAATGCCTGCTGGTTAGCAGATGTTCTTAACTTTGTGTTGAGCCACTCTTCGGGTTCGATGCTCGCTTTTATTTAGCGAATGCCTGCTGATTAGCAGATGTTCTCAACTTCGTGTTCTGCCGGCCTTCGGGTTTGATGTTCGCTTTTATTTAGCGAATGCCTGCTGGTTATCAGGTGTTCTCAACTTTGTGTTGAGCCGCCGTTCGGGTTCGATGCTCGCTTTTATTTAGCGAATTCATGTTGGTTAGCAGATATTCTAAACTTCGTGTTGAGCCGGTCTTCGGGTTCGATGCTCGCTTTTATTTAGCGAATGCCTGCTGGTTAGCAGATGTTCTCAACTTCGTTTTCAGCCGGCCTTCGGGTTCGATGTACGCTTTTATTTAGCGAATGCCTGCTGGTTAGCAGGTGTTCTCAACTTTGTCTTGAGCCGGCGTTCGGGTTCGACTCTCGCTTTTATTTAGCAAATGCCTGCTGGTTAGCAGATCTTCTCAACTTCGTGTTAACCCGCCCTTCGAATTCGACGCTCTCTTTTATTTAGCGAATGCCTGCTGGTTAGCAGATGTTCTAAACTTCGTGTTGAGCCGGCCATCGGGTTCGATGCTCGCTTTTATTTAGAGAATACCTGCTGGTTAGCAGGTGTTCTTAACTTCGTCATGAGCCGGCCTTAGGGTTCAATGCTCACTTTTATATAGCGAATGCCTGCTGGTTAGCAGATATTCTCAACTTCGTGTTGAGCCGGGCTTCGGGTTCGATGCTCACATTTATTTAACGAATGTCGGCTGATTAGCAGATGTTCTCAACTTCGTGTGAGTTGGCCTTCAGGTTCGATGCTCGCTTTTATTTAGCGAATGCCTCCTGGTTAGCAGATGTTCTTAACTTTGTGTTGAGCCACCCTTCGGGTTCGATGCTCGCTTTTATTTAGCGAATGCCTGCTGATTAGCAGATGTTCTCAACTTCATGTTCAGCCGGCGTTCGGGTTCGATGTTCGCTTTTATTTAGCGAATGCCTGCTGGTTAGAAGGTGTTCTCAACTTTGTGTTGAGCCGCCCTTCGGGTTCGATGCTCGCTTTTATTTAGCGAATTCATGCTGGTTAGCAGATATTCTAAACTTCGTGTTGAGCCGGTCTTCGGGTTCGATGCTCGCTTTTATTTAGCGAATGCCTGCTGGTTAGCAGATGTTCTCAACTTCGTTTTCAGCCGGCCTTCGGGTTCGATGTACGCTTTTATTTAGCGAATGCCTGCTGGTTAGCCGGTGTTCTCAAATTTGTCTTGAGCCGGCGTTCGGGTTCGATTCTCGCTTTTATTTAGCAAATGCCTGCTGGTTAGCAGATCTTCTCAACTTCGTGTTAACCCGCCCTTCGAATTCGATGCTCTCTTTTATTTAGCGAATGCCTGCTGGTTAGCAGGTGTTCTTAACTTCGTCATGAGCCGGCCTTAGGGTTCAATGCTCACTTTTATATAGCGAATGCCTGCTGGTTAGCAGATATTCTCAACTTCGTGTTGAGCCGGGCTTCGGGTTCGATGCTCGCTTTTATTTAGCGAATGTCGGCTGATTAGCAGATGTTCTCAACTTCGTGTTGAGCTGTCCTTCGGGTTCGATGCTCGCTTTTATTTAGCGAATGCCTGCTGGTTAGCAGATGTTCTCAACTTTGTGTTGAGCCGCCCTTCGGGTTCGATGCTCGCTTTTATTTAGCGAATTCATGCTGGTTAGCAGATATTCTCAACTTCGTGTTGAGCCGGCCTTCGGATTCGATGCTCGCTTTTATTTAGCAAATGCCTGCTGGTTAGCAGATGCTCTCAACTTCATGTTCAGCCGGCCTTCTGTCGCTACTGCGAAAATCGGCGCCGGCTGAACAGAAGAGTCGCCACCGTGCGTTATTTATCCCACGGGAGGGAAAGGAAACGCTCAGAGTAAACCTCGCACAACACGGGAAAGGTATGGTCGTCGCAACCAAAACCTGGATTCGGGAGTCGGTTACGCAAGGGGAAGGTATTAGCATCCCTCACGTCCGTCGTACTCGACGGGATCCACGCTTGTTTTCGGGTATGGATTGTTATTCTATCTAAACTATGGGTTAAGGGTGAAAAAGAAAATAAAACTGAAAATAAAAATGACTCGGCAAAGTATCGCACTTTATGCCTACGTATTCCCGTCTGGAACGAGAAATCAGAGTCAACGTAGTTCGCCTACCTACGGGAAAGGAGGGGAAGGTTGCTCGCTAGGATATCGCATCCTATGCCTACGTACTTCCACACAGCATGGAAGATCAGAGCAAACGTAGTTCGGGCCACGTACGACACAAGCTTGCCTTGGTTGATTTTATTCCTTCTGAAAAAGGTTTTCTGATTAACAGTCCCGGCGGACAAAAATGACGTCTTGATGAGTTCACATTCTTTTACGGAAGAAGTGTCTTTTATTGTGTTTGAAATCTTTATTGTGTTTTTCTGTTTGTTTTGAGAAAGAAAGAGACAGAACTCTAACCTACGGTTGCGAAGGGAAACAAACTAATCTAATGTTATCATGCATGGGTTAAGACCTAGTGTCTATCATGCTCCTCTCTTGCGCAGAGAGAAACAGAGATCCTAAGGGATAGGCAGAAACAGAAACAATATCAGATATATACAGTAAGACAGTAAAATGCATGGATGCAACAGTACAAGCGAGGCAAGGGAGTCCCACTCAACCTCGAACCTAGAAAACAATAGGCAAAAGTGAACAGGCTTCACTTTCAACCCAACAGGGTAAACAGCAAACAATACAGTCCAGAAAACCAATCAATACATCAGCAATAAAATACAACAGCAAAAGAAACAGCATCAGCAGCTCTGAATCAACATCTGGCTTCAAGCAATCTCCAATCAGCTACAGGCTTCAACAAGCATCAATCTCCATCTTCATGGCCTTCAGGCAAGGGCTTTGATCATCAGTCTTCTATCTGCAATGGCTTTTCTTCAAGCTCAAACCTCCAGGATGAGGGATCAGTCACAAGAGTGAATTGGGTGTTAAGCAATCAGTTGACTACCAAAGGTGGTGAACAAACTGCTTCTAACACAAGAGACATTTTCTCTCAAGAGTTCTATCTCATAGACACTGTCACCAAGCCTTCCAAAGGAAGGGGGTGAGTGTCTTAGAGAGACTCTGAATCACAGAGAAGAATGGATGCAGACAAGGCAATCCATGTTTGAGAAACAAACTTTCTAATCTAGAGCTCTGCCTAGCTCCTAAACCCTAGCCTCCTCAACAGCTGCTGGCAAGAACATCCCCTTCAACTCTGGCAGTTGATCTTCAATCTTTGGATCTCCAATGGTCTCCATCTTCACAAGTCTTCAGCTCCCCAGGGCCCCAGACAAACCCAATACCCAAACAAACAAGCAACAATCCCCAGAGGGCACACCACACCAGACAATCAGATATACAGACAGTATTAATAGCAGTAGGGGAATCCTGACTTTTTCTAAGGGATCTAGTAGCTACCCATAGCCCTTATAGTCCCATAACTAATCTACTCAAACCCTAAGTCCTAAGGGAAATGAAATCAAACTTCTTAAGTTGTCACCTAAAACCCTAGTTTTGTTCATGATGTTCAAGCATTTATTAATCACCTAAAATTAATCTCTAAAAATGGGAACTAAAATATTTCTACAAGATCAACATCTCATCTAAACAACATAAAAAGAATGACCAAAAAATATTAAAGCATGTAAGAGAACAAAAATCATTAAAATGATGCATGAAATGAATCTATTTAATATGACATTTATTTAGAAAATATGCAAAAAATATGGAATAAAAATAAAAATGCAATTTTATTTTATGAAAATTTTCTATACATTTTGAAGAAAATGATGTAAAAAGAATGAATTAAAATGCATTTTTTATGGATTTATTATGAATTTATGAAATGAATGAAAAATTAAAATGGAATTAAAAAATAAAATTGGAATTAAATGAGGGAGGGGTGTTAAAAGAAACCACGCCCAGTTATAAGCAGAGGATGGGCCAACAATGGGGGTGCGCTTAGCATTCTGGTTAAGGCCCAGCTTCATTCAGAAAATAAAGAAATAGAAGGAAATGCCAGGGGGGTGAGAAAAGAAGAGGAATTACGTTAAAAATGGAATTGGGCCTATTACTGGGGGTGGGGATAACAATAACCAACTCAGGCCCGCCCGTTTCAATTAATGAAACGGTGCGTTTTGGCCAGCTTCTTTCCCTCCAAAACTCAGATCAAATGAGAACCATTGGATCGTGCTCCAAGTCAAAGGTCTTACTCACAATAGACGATCCAGATTTCGTCTTCTTCCTCAATTCAACTGAACTTAGGGTTTCACCATTACACCTCCATGCACGAGCAGAACTTACACCTCTCCGTTCTCACTCTACAATCCACGAATCCACATGCTGTAAACATGAAAATCATGCTAAATCTCTCCCTCTTCAATCCGGTGGTCTTAATTCAATCTGAAACTCAATAAATCCCTCAACCCGATAGCATCAACTTCTGATCACCATGGAAGTGCACTGATATGCATCATGATAATTCTTCCTCAAACCTATCCTAATCTAACCTATAACTAAAGGTGATTAATCTAAGCTATCAACACAACATCCTAATGCACTAACCTAATAGATTCAAGCACTAACAGTTGGTTGCACCTGTTAACAACCATCACCAAATCATTCCAAATTCATCCTAACTGTTCTCCTAACCACCTAGATTGCATCTAAACTAACAACAACATGCCTAACTAACTGAATCGAGCAATTTGAATGAAAACATACCTGGTGTGAAATCTTGAATACAACTATGGAACTCGTGGATCTGAAGCTTCTAGGTTGTGGATCTTGATCAATCCTTGATGTACTTGATTCTGTTTGCAAGATTTGGATGAGACTTGGCCTGAATTGTGTTGTCCACTTGAATTTGTAGTTTTGATGTTCTTGAAAAAGGCACTCGAAAATGGATGATAATCACCAAAACCTTGCTTCAATTCTGATCTATGATGATAATGGAGCAAGATTGAATTAATGTGGATGATGATTTTGTGAAGAATTTGAGAGAATTGCAATGAAACTTCAATGAAAGGATGAGAAAATTTTGTGGAATTTTTTGGTGCAAATGAAGCCAACCCTTGCCAAATTCTCATTTCATGAATATATAGACCCCAATGGTACATTCTAGATCCATCTTGCACATTCCCTTGCTTTCCAACTTTGATCCATTTTGGTTATGTTTCTTCAATCACAAGTAACCAAAGATAACTTCATTTTTTCCTTCTAAACTCAAAAAAGTGTTTGAACCATTGTTCTTAGAATTGTTTTTCCATTCAAAATCATATATTGGAAGTCTCCATTTGGACTTAGAAATCTCCCAAACCATTTTCCATCTTGAATTTATTCACTTTATAAGCCATTTTAGTTCATATTTTGACCAATCATGCAACTTCATGCTATGAGCTTCTCCAATAATTTGTGACCTTCTTTCTAGACTTAAAATCCCATTTGGAGCAAGTTTGATGTTGTAAGTTTTTCCATTTGAGGCCTCCTTGTATGAGTTTTGGGTATAGGTTAAAATGACCTGTAATTCACAAATGCCCAAAATACCCTTTGCTTGCCAAGACCATAAGTTGAGTTCTCCACATCATATGAAGGCATACTATACCATTATAGAAAGCTAAGACAATGAGGAATAATTCTTATGTTGACCAAGAATTCATTTGAAATCTCCTTGAGGGGTAAAACTAGCTTGGAAGTCAAGTCACTTTCACAGACAAAAATTCAGACACCTCAGATGACCTGTAACTTGCAAGGACCATAACTTGAGTTCTATAAATGTCCTCAATGTCTTCCACCACTCAAATTAAAGGTCTTGAGATCCTCTACAAGTTTCATGTTGGCCAAGAAGCCATTTGAAGCTAGCATTTTGACTTATCTTGCTTGGAAATTTGACCTAAACTAGGGGATTTTACAGAGAAACCCTAATTTAGTAACTCCTCTTCTCCTTGATTTCTCTTGAATTCTCCTTGTCATATCTCCATATCTTTATTCTCCATGTCAAATTATGAACCCCACATCTCTCCAATAGACTTGAATGCCCTTTTAAATCAGTCAATTGACCTAGGGTTGACCTAGGGTTGACCCAGATGAAACCCTAGTTAACTGTCTTCAACTGTAGCTCTTGTGCTCTCCTCAATGACTTGTCTCCTTCTCCCAATGAATTTTTAAGTCTCTCATAAGGTCTAGATACTCTCCATGTCTTCACTTCACAGCTCACAAGCCTCTTGTTGATCCTCAGATACCCCCAGCTAGGAGATGGACTCAAGGCTTGATCTGCTGAGCTCTTTGCTTTCAAATTCTTTCCTGATGACTTGAATGAGGTTGAATTGGGATAATAGCCATCTTGATAGGCCTCTAGAGATGAAAATAATGATTGGTCCCCTGTTGAATGACTTGATATGCTTATGCTATGCAGATGGTTAGTCTATGTACATGACTCTATATGCAAATGCTAATGATAATGAAACATAAACCAAAGTGAATAAGGTTGAGCAAATTTTAGGGTGCAACAGCTGCCCCTATTCAAGCGACTTGGACCCGATTGGATGAAGAGCCCGGAGCCTTCAGACATTCGCGGTACGAGACGGTTGAATACTAGTGAAACCAGAAATTTGCCAACCGCAGAAATAAACTGCGCTCCTGCTTGAGGAACGACATTCATCAGCTGAATTTAATTGTTACGGCAACCCACTGATCTCGTGCGACCGTGCTGGGGATTGTCTTCATCGTTCTGAAGAGGATTCTGTCATAACAGATTGCTTGCTTGTCCACGTTAGGACTCCGTCTGTCATCAATATGAAGAAATCTCAACTAAAACCTGTCCACGTTAGGACTCCACTTGCTGTTAACCCAGAAAAATCTCGGCAACTCCGCTGGGGATAATTCGTCTGTATTTCCATAAACTGAATCGTCCATGTTAGGAATAAAACTCTACCACGTTAGGAGTAACCTGTCCACGTTAGGAATCATCTTTTCTGCGTCTGTCCACGTCAGGACTAACCCTTTCATCTTTCCATGTTAGGAAACAATCTTCTTTCCGCGTCAGGAAAACTATATCAATCTGTCCACGTAAGGACTCCAATACCACTTGACATGTCCGCGTCAGGACTCCAATCTTTCCACGTAAGGAATAAACTCGTCTTTCCACGTAAGGAAACCATTTTTCTTCCACGTAAGGAATGCTCTCGATATGCCCACGTAAGGACTCTGATCTTTCCACGTAAGGAATACCAACTCTTTCTCGATTTGTCCGCGTCAGGACTCATTTTTCCACGTAAGGAATGCCATCTTAATCTGTCCACGTAAGGACTCCAATCTTTCCGCGTTAGGAATACCGTCATTTCCACGTAAGGAAACTATCTTTTGATACGTCCGCGTAAGGACTACCTCGTCCACGTTAGGACCCATTTCTCCTTATTAGGAATAATAATTTCTCTGATTCGTCCACGTCAGGACACTGATCTCGTCTTGATTCGTCCACGTTAGGACTCAGGCGTCTTCGACTCGCTGAGGAAATAAGACTTGTCCACGTAAGGACTTACACCCTCGACCCACTGGGGAAATAACTTGTCCACGTCAGGACACCAACATAAAGAGTAATCACTTTTGTCAACGTCATGACCTCCCCTTTCCCAAATTTCGAGAAACCGAATCTATCCACGTCAGGACTAACACACCTTACCAATCCGGTAAAACAAACCTGTCCACGTTAGGACGCCCACTTCTGAAGAAATCCCGTCAATATAGGAATAAATTGTCCACATCAGGACTTGGTTCTTCACTGATCCACACCTACAAACTTCTCAGCACTGACGTGACAACGACTTTGAGACGAACTCTACTGAGGATGTCGGGAAACCAACTATCGGACGCCTGCTCTGATAACCGGCGGCGGCCTCTAAAATTCTGATTCATGAAAATCCTTTGAATGTTGACGTAACAACAACTTTGAAGGAAACAATCCGCTGATCGGACTAGAGGAACTTCAACAAAAACTCTGGTGGGGCCATAAGTAACTCTGCTTGGGGACAAAGAGAAACTTATCCTGCAGACTTTGTGGGGAATACTGCCGAAACTGACATTATCATTGAATGTCTCATGCCGAGATCTTGACTGTTTGATTGTTCATCTGAGCGAGAGCTCTCTCCGCCTGAACTGCTGGAGTACAGAAACTGCTCCAGCAAAATAAATGCTGGAAGGATAATACCAACTCGCTGGGGATAGCCTGATGCTACAGAATTATTCCAGCAAAGTAAATGCTGGAAGGGTGAAGTCATCCCGCTGGGAAATTGGGAACCCACCAAACACCTTGTTGAAGTACCATCCTGCTGGGGAATATAACTCTGTTGGGGAATAGCAGATGTGCACAGTATGCTCAGACTTTCTGCTGGAACGTGAACTGATATCACCAGTATCTCTGACAAAATAAATGACAGGACCCACCATCGACTCTGCCTGGGGGAGTCTTGATCTTCGAATTCCACTGGAAGGAATGAAAACACTTGCAAAGAGAATTCCTCTGGGGATGGCTGGATTCCCTTGGGGAAAATTAATTGACCCTGCTGGGGGAGAGATGAACTTGTCTGAATACAGCCTCACGATCTTGGAATCGCCAAACTCTGCTGAGGACAAATGCTCTTCTGGAGCACGTCCTTTGGATAAGCTACGGCTAGCTGGGGAATTCTATCCTTTTTCAGGAAGAACATGCATGACCTGCGTGAAGATCGGGTCTTTCGTTGTTGCAATCTTTTGATCCTCTCCCTCGTAGGGTTATGAAACCTGCAACAACACAAACAAGACACGACAAGCCTGTGCAACCAAATCAATTCAGGTTAGTGACGTTACACTCAGTCAATTCAAAGCTTTAATGATTGTTGGCAAGGGCCAATGATGTTATACTCATGCTAGTTTCATCAAACTTAGGCGTTTTATCATGCGCAACACAATAAAGAACAGGCATCAAATACTGAATAACACATTTTCATTGATTGGGCCCCTGAATGGGCGGAGTTCTTGTACACGGGATGTAACTCCTGAAAAGAGGAAGCTACGCAAAGCAAATATACAAGTATGCAAGTATTCACAAGAAGCATAAATATCTTGACAAATTAAATTTGGTACACATGTCGGCAACTGGATGCAGATGAACACCACGAACTGATCCTCCCATGACTCGTCCAACTCTAACGCTTTCCCGGTATCCCCACTTCTGAAGAGGTTGTATCCGATAACTGACTCCTCAAATATATTCTCCCGCATTGATGCTCATTGCAATATCAAATTCGGACCGCAGTCATTTGCTTTTCAAATCCCTAACTTTTGCGTGAACCGCCCTTTACGGGTTTTCAGTTCACCGGGATACCCTTTTTTGCCGAAGCCGCCCAGTGTAGGTTTTCAACTTCGCGGGTGTACATTTTTTCAATTTTATCCCTAACTTTTGCCCGAACCTTTCATTCTGTTTTTGGTTCGCCAGGATGCCCCGTTTTTGCCTGGACTCTCTTTTTTCTGTCCAGCGGGTCTATTTTAAGCAAAGTATTTTTTAACTGCGTCCGAATTCACAGGCGATGCAAAGTCTTCTCCGTCCATGGTGGACAATAACAACGCTCCTCCTGAAAAGACTTTTCTAACAACGTATGGCCCTTCGTAGTTGGGGGTCCACTTGCCCCTGTGATCTGCCTGCGGCGGGAGAATCCTTTTCAGCACAAGGTCGCCCGTCTGAAAGCTTCGCGGAAGTATCTTCTTGTCGTACGCTTTCTTCATGCGTCTTTGGTATAAACGACCGTATGCCAGAGAAGCTAGCCTCTTCTCATCCATCAAACTCAGTTGGTTCAATCTATTCGTTACCCATTCTGCCTCGTCCAGCTGAACGTCTCGCAATACCCTCAGAGAAGGGATCTCAACTTCCAATGGTAATACCGCTTCCATTCCGTATACCAACGAGAACGGAGTTGCCCCGGTTGATGTGCGTACCGTCGTACGATAACCGTGCAAAGCGAAAGGTAGCATCTCGTGCCAATCCTTATAGGTCACCACCATTTTCTGGACGATTTTCTTGATATTTTTATTGGCCGCTTCGACAGCGCCATTCATCTTGGGTCGGTAAGGGGAGGAGTTGTGATGTTCGATCTTGAAATTCTGGCAGAGCTCCTTCATCATTTTGTTGTTCAGATTTGAACCATTATCCGTGATTATCCGCTCGGGGATCCCATATCGGCAAATGATATCTCTCTTGATGAATCTAGCCACCACTTGCTTCGTTACATTTGCGTAAGACGCCGCTTCCACCCACTTGGTGAAATAATCGATTGCTACTAGGATGAACCGATGCCCGTTAGAAGCCGTCGGCTCGATCTTTCCAATCATATCGATTCCCCACATCGAGAATGGCCATGGAGATGACATCACATTGAGAGGACTCGGAGGCATGTGTATCTTGTCAGCATAGATTTGGCACTTGTGGCACTTCCTCGCGAACTTGAAACAATCAGTTTCCATCGTCAGCCAAAAATAACCTGCCCGCAGCAGTTTTCTCGTCATAGCATGCCCACCAGCGTGCGTACCAAATGCACCTTCGTGAATTTCCTCCATGAGAAGCTTTGCCTCTTTTTCGTCTACACACCGCAACAACACCAAATCGTGGTTTCTTCTGTATAAGACGCCATCCGGGTTCAAGTAGAAATTACCCGCTAATCTCCTGAGAGTCTTCTGATCTTGACTGGATGCCCCAGCCGGATACTCTTTATTCTTCAGGAAATTAAGGATATCGAAATACCACGGTTTGTCATCAGATGCTTCATCAATAGCAAATACATAAGCTGGCCTGTCCAACCGAGAGATAGTGATTTGGGGAGCTTCGTTCCAGAAATTGACCTTGTACATGGAAGACAAAGTGGCAAGGGCGTCAGCCATTTGATTTTCTGCCCGCGGCACGTGATGCAATTCAACTTTGTCGAAGAAAGGCAATAATCTCCTTGCATAATTCATGTAATGTATCAAATTGGGCTGACGTGTCTCCCATTCCCCTTTGATCTGATTCACCACCAGAGCTGAGTCTCCGTATACGTCTAGATGCTTGATTCGCAAATCAATGGCTTCTTCAAGCCCCATTATACAAGCTTCGTATTCGGCCTCATTGTTGGTAACGGCAAAGGTCAATCGGGCAGTAAACGGGATGTGCGACCCGTGTGGCGTAGTAATGATTGCCCCTATTCCGCTACCATAAGCATTCACAGCTCCGTCAAATATCATCTTCCACTGGGACCCCGGCTCTGGTCCCTCGTCCGGTAACGGCTCTTCGCAATCCTTCATCTTGAGATACATGATATCCTCGTCAGGAAAATCAAACCTCATTGATTGATACTCTTCAATAGGCTGCTCCGCCAGATACTCAGACAGCACACTCCCCTTTATCGCCTTTTGCGAGACGTATTGAATATCATATTCAGTCAAGATCATCTGCCATCGGGCAATTCTACCTGACAACGCCTGCTTTTCGAATATATATTTGATTGGATCCATCTTCGAGATGAGCATGGTTGTATGGTTCAGCATGTACTGCCTCAAACGCTTGGCGGCCCAGGCTAGCGCGCAACAAGTTTTCTCCAGCATTGAGTATCGAGATTCACAGTCTGTAAATTTCTTACTCAAGTAATAGATTGCATGCTCTTTTCTCCCTGTCTCGTCGTGTTGACCGAGAACGCAACCCATGCTTCCCTCAAGAACCGTCAAATACATTATCAAGGGTCTCCCTGCCACCGGGGGTATCAAAATAGGAGGCTCCTGCAAGTACTTCTTTATTTTGTCGAACGCCTTTTGACAATTTTCGTTCCACGTTACAGCTTGATCTTTCTTCAACAGCTTGAATAATGGTTCACACGTAGCAGTTAGGTGAGATATGAACCGGGCGATGTAGTTCAATCTCCCTAAAAACCCGCGCACCTCTTTCTCTGTTTTAGGCGTCGGCATTTCTTGAATCGCTTTTATTTTAGCAGGATCGACCTCTATTCCTCTTTCGCTTACTATGAACCCCAGGAGCTTACCCGATCTCACCCCGAAGGTGCATTTGTTAGGGTTCAGCCTCAGCCTGAACTTCCTAAGCCTTTTAAACAACTTCAACAGATTCACCAGATGCTCTTCCTCCGTCTGGGATTTGGCAATCATATCGTCAACATAAACTTCGATCTCTTTATGCATCATGTCATGAAAAAGAGTCGTCATCGCACGCTGATATGTTGCCCCAGCATTTTTCAAACCAAAGGGCATCACTTTGTAGCAAAATGTTCCCCAAGGCGTTATGAAAGTAGTCTTCTCCATATCCTCTGGCGCCATTTTAATTTGATTATAGCCTGAAAAGCCATCCATGAAGGAAAATACAGAGTATTGAGCGGTATTATCAACTAACACGTCAATATGAGGAAGTGGAAAATCGTCTTTTGGGCTTGCTTTATTCAAATCTCTATAATCCACGCACATTCGAACCTTGCCATCTTTCTTTGGCACTGGTACGATGTTGGCAACCCATGAGGGATACTTCGTCACAGCCAGGAAACCAGCGTCCCACTGTTTCTGAACCTCCTCTTTGATCTTCATTGCCATATCTGGTCGTGTTCTGCGAAGTTTTTGTTTGACTGGCGGGCAATCTTCTTTCAGTGGCAGGCGATGCACAACCATATCTGTATCGAGCCCTGGCATATCTTGATACGACCAAGCGAATACATCATTATACTCTCGGAGCATTTCAACCAGTTTTCGCTTGATATCACTCTGCAGTGCAGCTCCAATACGAATATTCTTCTCAACCCCTTCCGACCCCAAATTGATAATTTCGATAACCTCGTCGTGAGGCAGAATGGCTCTTTCCTCTTGCTTCACCAACCAAGACAGTTCTTCAGGAACGTCGCTATCTTCGACAACCTCTTCTTCGGTCTGGAATACCGGGTGCTCGAAGTCGGGACGAGTCATAGGTGGCTCAAGGATGTCATCTGAAAATGTTATCCTGCAAAAGGAATGGTTAAGTGCTTCAAAATGCGTATAAAGCGAATAACCATATTGCCATTTTATTGAAAAGTACAAAACAGGAAAGACAGGGATTACAGTATTTGCACATGAAAAAAACGCCATTTATTTAATGATTAACACGCAATGTTTATAACAACACAACCCTAAGCAAATCCTGATGCCCCGGGCAAGACATCAGATTATTCAACAATTAATAAAGCAAAGCATTACTGTTTAAAAGTCACAGGAACAAGCTCCTGAATAGACCAGTTGCACAGTCCTTGTCCTGGCGTGCTTGGCTGAATCCAGGCATCCATATCACAGTCGCTGTCCCCTTCATCGGACTCTGAAGCAGCATTGACAGTTTCATGACATACTCCACTGGCAGAGATGGTGATTGACTTTCTGAAATGAGGGGCCCCCACGGAAGGAGTTGATGACGACGGTCGGTACCCCAGTCCGAACCGGTCCATTTTCACAGGAATGTCCAATACTTTGCCCCAGCCCTTGGCTCCTCCTGCTTCCACTAGCGCTTGAGCTTCCTTATACGATGAGACAACTATCTCTGGCACTTTGCGCGGCCCGGGACCCTTGTCCTTTATGCGCAAACCTTCGAATGCCTGGCATGGTGTCTCGTGGATCTCTCCGTCGACTTCCACATATTTAAACGAAGATAGATGGCTGACAAGGATGTCTTCTTCTCCGCACACGGTGACTACACTGTCTCCGACCATATACTTTAACTTCTGATGCAGGGTAGACGTGACTGCCCCTGCCCCATGAATCCAGGGTCTTCCCAGCAAGCAGCTGTACGCAGGCTGTATATCCATGATATAAAACTCCGTTGCAAACACTTCTGGCCCCACCTGCAGAGGCAAGGTAATCGATCCGAAGACTGCTCTACGCGTGCCGTCAAACGCTCTGACTACCAAATCACTGGGTGTACACAAAATCCCTCGAACATCCAGCTTCATCATAGCCTTCTTAGGCAGCACATTCAAAGACGATCCAGTGTCAACCAATACGTGCGACATTGTCGATCCCCTACACTCCACAGACACGTGTAATGCCATATTATGATCCCTCCCTTTCGGAGTCAAGTCAAAATCAGTAAAGCCCAGACTGTGGCCCGCATTCACATGTGCCAATACTCCTTCTAGCTGATTTACCGAGACGTCCTGGGGTACAAAAGAAGTGTCCAGGACTTTCAGCAAAGCGTTCCTGTGAGCTGCCGAACACAACAGCAAAGACAGGATAGATATTTTGGACGGTGTCTGCTGTAGATGCTCCACAATTTTATAATCACTTTTCCGAATTAAGCGCATGAATTCTTCTACGTCCTTCGACGCTGCTTCTTTTTCACTTGCTTGTACCGGAACATTTTCAACCGCTTTCCCTTTTCCTTTTGCTAGCCTTTCGGCCTCCACCTCAGGAGATATAAAGATCCTGCCGCTCCTCGTCATGCCTCCTGAACCAACAACATTATCCACAATCTCCACTGGCTGCTTGTTGACATCGATCTTAATCCCATCACAATACACCTCTAGCCCATATGACCACGGGACTGCTCTCGTGTTCTCATACGGGATTGGCCCGGCTTTAGTTATGGTAATCGGTGGTCGCTGAGCTGGTGCTGAAATAGTGATCGTCTTCCTAGGAATTGTCACTGTGGCCACATCACTCCGATTATCCACTACTGCCCCTGCGGGCTCATCAGTTGCCGCTCGATCAAACTGCAATACACCTTCATCAATTAAGGCCTGAATGCCTTTCTTCAGATCCTCACACCCCCCAGACAGGGCCCAACAATCTAAGCAGTACTCATTACAACCCGGGTAAACACCTCCTTGCAACAGTCGGCTCTTTATTTCGCTCAGCGGCGTCTTTAAATCCTCAACATTCATAATAAGATTCAGACCTTCCTCAGTCAGCACGGCGTTCGCCCCATGATTAGGCATGGGTTTCTGGACTATATTCGGAACTGCCGTTCCGAAGTTGATAGACTTGTTGTCTAAGAGATCCTGCACAACGTGCTTAAAAGCATGACAACCTTCGATATCATGGCCCGGGGCCCCAGAATGAAACTCACAGTGCCTATTCGCATCATAGCCGAACGGGGGAGTTCCCGTTATCGGCGCCAGGGTTCTTTTCTCTACCAGATTCAATCCCAACAATGTCTGCAACAGATCAGCATAGGTTGAGGGAGGCTTCTCAAACACCCTTCTCGGCTTATTACCCTGGAATCTTCGCTGAGCTTGCTGTGCCCCCTGCTGAGGCTGCTGCTGCTGTGGCATTGGTTGCTGCTGAACCGATTGTTGTTGCTGGATTGGTTGCTGTTGATAAGGGATAGTAACACTCGACACCTGCTGCGGCTGACGATATTGATTTCTTCCCCTGCCTCGGCCTCGGCCTCGGCCTCCAAATACAGCGCTAGCTTCGCCCTGACGGCGCCCACCATAAGCTTTCTTATTACTGCCAGATGCAGTTGATTCGTCAACTTGGAACTTTCCTTGCTTAATATTACGCTCAATCTTTTCACCCATCAGAATCAGGTCTGAAAAACTGGCCAGAGACGTATGAAACAGCATATCATGAAACAGCCCGGTGAATGTGCCAACAAACATATCATTCATTTCTTTATCTTCCACAGGAGGACGGACCCTGGCAGGCATATCGCGCCACCTTTGCGCGTACTCTTTAAAACTCTCCCCCTTCTTCTGTGAAAGCCCGGCCAACTGGACCCGATTGGGTGCCAGGTCGCTGTTATACTTGTAATGGGCTACAAATGCCTCCGCTAATTGCTTCCAAGTCTTGATATCAGTTGGCTCCAACCCCATGTACCACTCTAGGGAAGGACCCGATAGACTATCCTGAAAGAAATGCATGAGCATTCTTTCGTCAGTGGAGTATGCAGACATCTTTCTGTAATAAGCTCGTACATGCACTTTCGGACATGTATCTCCTTTGTACTTATCGAACGCAGGCGCTTTGAATTTAATTGGCACCCTCAAGCCAGGTACCAAGCCCATGGTTGCCATGTCCAGACCCACAGTGCTTTGATTTAGGACTCCCTTCATTTGCTCTTCCAGCATTCTAATCTTTTGAGAATCATCCATCGGTCCTTCAAGACCTCCTCCGGAGAAGGCGTCCTCCTGTTGATCCTCTTGCCACATACCGTTTCCAGCCCCGTATCCATCATATGCATTATTACGTCCAGCTCTGATCTGGTTCATCCCGGGACCTCGGCCTCTGTTGCCGTACCCTTGAACACCTCCAGCAGGACCAAAACCCATAAATCCAGTACCATTTCCGTTTCCAAAGCCTCCGTAACCCTGATTGACCATACCATAACCATCTTGCCCAAAGCCTTGAGCATTAAAGCCATACTTGCCAGTGTTGTCGAATCCCTGATCGTTAAATCCGAACCCAGTATTGACAAAGCCGTTGCCTCCGAGATTATCTCCCACATTGACATCACCCAGCCCGACATTATGGACTGCAGTATCATTTCCAACTCCGACGTTACCATTCACAGCAGCGGTAGCGTTGTTGAGATTAGCGGCAGGTATATTGACCACGGGCGGAGCCACTGGCGTGGGAGTGCCGTCTCCATGAGCAGTATCAACCCGGACAGACTGATGATCTTCGTTACCATGACCAGCGTTGCGAGCCAACAGAGGCTGGACCATGGCCTGCAAATTCTCTTGCCCTTTTGCTATAGCCTCCATGGTCTGCATGAAGAGGGCGAGCTTCTCGCGCACATCCTGCATCTCGTTCTGAATTTGGTCCATGACTTTCCGACAGTTGGAGCGTGTAGAATAGCGGTGCGGATGTTGATCTGGAATCCTGTTAAGTACCTGGTACAGAGCAGGAGATAAGACACCATTCAAAGATTACCTGTTATGCAATATGAATATGAATGCAATGCAATGTGCCTGTGCATTAGGGAAGTTCATTCCCCCAGTTCTAGTGCGAAGGTGCCGGTGCAGTGACAGTGCTGACAATAGGAATATCGGAGCTGAATCATAGAAAGCCTCATATATTGCAGAGAGAATCAATAAGCCCAGGGTACAATATCACTGAGAATACAAAGAAGGCATGACCTCAACCAACAATCCTGGTGATGGTCAGCACTATGCAAATAAAGCATACAAATAACAACGTGAAATGATCAAATCCTCCCAAAAGTCTGGTACTCGTCTATCAACTTCCTGGTCTCCGGATGGCTTGGTCGATCAAGCAGCCCTTCAACAAGCTGGTTTCTCCTCTTAAGGACACGGCGTACGTCTTCAGCAGTTTCTTCCCATGTTGCTTCTCCGAAGCTGTCTTCTAATTTCCGCTTCTGAGACACTGCTTCATCTCTGGATTTGATTGCCTTGTTCAGTGCATGCTGGACACTATACCGGTTCATCACTTCTTCCTCACACTTCTTGATACTAGACTTCAACTTCTCTTCGAGGTCGGAAATTTGCTGCTTCAGCTTATCTTCCCTCTTCTTATTGTTGGTGAGTGTAGCATTCCAAGTCTTATTGCAAGAAGATATCTCTCGGTGTGCTGCGTCGAGCGCTTTCTTCTTGGCTTCCAGCATGTCATGGGAACTTCTGAACTCTTGCCCCAGACGTTCACGCTTTTTCTTTTCCTCGGTCAACTCAGCCCCTAGTCTGTTTACTAGCTCGATCTGTTGCTGGAAAGCATATACGGCCTTGTTTTTCTCACTGCGTATCTGGGCTAGCTCTTGCTCTAACCCTTCGTTAATCTTCATTAAGGCTTCTTTCTCCTTCACAACCCGTTCATAGGCTTCCCGAGAAACAGTGGTTGGCTCTGCTACCGGAATGGGAACAAGGATTGGTGCATCTGGAAACGGCATCCTCAACTGACTAGCCCTTTCCTGAATCCAAACTCTATAAGGTGCATAGGCCTGACAGTCATTCTTACCTAACAGTGGCTTCCCTTTGCGGTTAATACGCGTCCAGGCATGTTGCAACTTGGTCAATAACTCCCCCTTTACGTCACCAGTGAAGTACAGAGATTCCTGTACTTCTTCCTCTTGAGGTGGATTCTTCAGCGCATAACCGAACTGACGAATGAATAGAGAAGGGTTGTAATTGATACACCCTTTTCTTCCTATCAATGGCACATTAGGGTACCCAGAACAACTGAAGATGAGCTCAGATCCCAACAGATCTCTATCAAACCACTCCATATCTTCCGACGATAGCCTCATCAGACGCTCTGGCCAAACAACTGGAACTGTAGTCTCTGCAGCAGATCCTCTCTTAGGAAGGTGACTCTCAAACCACATACTCAACAAGGGTACACAAAGATGAACATTCTTCCCTCTTCCCTTCTCATTCTTATAATGCAGTGAGTGGTAGAGATCTCCGAGTAAGGTAGGTACAGGATTACCAGCGGCGAACAAGTAGAAAGCATCGAAGTCCACAAAATCCGGTATATTGGGGAATAAAACTATGCCATAAATGCACAAAGCCAACACAGCATTGAAAGCAACCCAGCACCCATTCTTGGCGTACTCTTGGGCTTTACCAACTAAGAACTGAAATGAGAAGCCTGGAACTCCACGGGAAACAGTAGTCACAAGTTCAGAAGCATCAACATGCAAGGCTCTTGCCAAGTCCTCCGGCTTAGGTTTGGCATCATAATGAATGAATGGAACCTGGTTCTGCACGGACAGCTCAACATACTCAGCGTATTCCTCCAAGGTTGGTCCCATAATAAAGTCAGAGAACGTAAAGCACCTCAAAGCAGGGTCGTAGAATTGCATCAAAGCATACAGCCCATCTAACTCTACCTCTGTAGGTTTGCACACCAACCTCAATAATCTACCATAGCTCATCCGGAAGCTCCTACGAACACCCTCATCGGCAAGAGAGATCAACCCAAGTAAAGGAACAATATCAGGCGTAGGCAATTTGTAGGCAACCGTTCTCCTTAGGCTAGTCATGATCAAACACTCAGAAGTCTGGGCACTAGAACTAGGGAAATGCAAATGCACCTGCAGCACAGACACACGTTAGTGAAATGCAAATGGTAATGGATATGCAGGCAATGCAATGCAAGTAACATTCAACAGGGACCAAAGCTGCAGCTGAATAGCCGAAACCCAATCAAGAAAGGTCTCAGATAGACCATCCAGAAGTCATCAAACCCTGGTCTCAGATAGACCTAGAATAAAACTCCAATACTGGTCTCTGACAGACCTCAAACCATAACTCCAACTGGTCTCTGATAGACCTCAAATCCCATCTATAATTGGTCTCTGACAGACCTGAGAACACACCTCCAAATGGTCTCTGACAGACCTCAGAACACATCTCCAAATGGTCTCTGACAGACCTCATAACTCTCCATAAATAACCAGGATCTCTGATCAAGAAATAACTGGTATCTGAAGGTCTGGTTACCTGCATGACCCTGAATCCCCTCACAGGTGGGTGGCCCTATAACTGGCACAAGGTACGGCATCCTATGCGGTCGTCGGCGTCACAGACTTTCAGGGTTGATGATACGATTCCCAGAAGGAGTGGCATCATCAATTCCTGAAGAGGCCTCACTTAGCCAACTTCCAAATGATCGGTCCCCAGAGTCGACAATCCAACTAACCAGCAACCCACGCCAACCAAAGGAAGGGGCAGGAGGCCAACCAGAGGAACCTCGTCTGAGTGTAGATTTCATGGGACACCAAAGCAAGCAGAGCAAGCGGGCGCCCACTAATTTCTACTCTAATTCTAGGTGCACTCAAGCCCAGGTCCGACTCATCTCTCAATATCAGAACACCCGTCACACCCCAGATACAGCAACAATAATCAATATATAAAGCTGAAAATACAAGGTTAGAAATATAAAATAACTCCATACAAAATCCTCGACGGGAAAACAAGCGTTAGGATTGACTCTCTCAAGGGACGTTGGATCCCAAATGCATAAGAACTATCGCAGTCCTTAGCAGCCAGGGGACGTTGGGTCCCCAGCAGAGTCGCCAGCTGTCGCTACTGCGAAAATCGGCGCCGGCTGAACAGAAGAGTCGCCACCGTGCGTTATTTATCCCACGGGAGGGAAAGGAAACGCTCAGAGTAAACCTCGCACAACACGGGAAAGGTATGGTCGTCGCAACCAAAACCTGGATTCGGGAGTCGGTTACGCAAGGGGAAGGTATTAGCATCCCTCACGTCCGTCGTACTCGACGGGATCCACGCTTGTTTTCGGGTATGGATTGTTATTCTATCTAAACTATGGGTTAAGGGTGAAAAAGAAAATAAAACTGAAAATAAAAATGACTCGGCAAAGTATCGCACTTTATGCCTACGTATTCCCGTCTGGAACGAGAAATCAGAGTCAACGTAGTTCGCCTACCTACGGGAAAGGAGGGGAAGGTTGCTCGCTAGGATATCGCATCCTATGCCTACGTACTTCCACACAGCATGGAAGATCAGAGCAAACGTAGTTCGGGCCACGTACGACACAAGCTTGCCTTGGTTGATTTTATTCCTTCTGAAAAAGGTTTTCTGATTAACAGTCCCGGCGGACAAAAATGACGTCTTGATGAGTTCACATTCTTTTACGGAAGAAGTGTCTTTTATTGTGTTTGAAATCTTTATTGTGTTTTTCTGTTTGTTTTGAGAAAGAAAGAGACAGAACTCTAACCTACGGTTGCGAAGGGAAACAAACTAACCTAATGTTATCATGCATGGGTTAAGACCTAGTGTCTATCATGCTCCTCTCTTGCGCAGAGAGAAACAGAGATCCTAAGGGATAGGCAGAAACAGAAACAATATCAGATATATACAGTAAGACAGTAAAATGCATGGATGCAACAGTACAAGCGAGGCAAGGGAGTCCCACTCAACCTCGAACCTAGAAAACAATAGGCAAAAGTGAACAGGCTTCACTTTCAACCCAACAGGGTAAACAGCAAACAATACAGTCCAGAAAACCAATCAATACATCAGCAATAAAATACAACAGCAAAAGAAACAGCATCAGCAGCTCTGAATCAACATCTGGCTTCAAGCAATCTCCAATCAGCTACAGGCTTCAACAAGCATCAATCTCCATCTTCATGGCCTTCAGGCAAGGGCTTTGATCATCAGTCTTCTATCTGCAATGGCTTTTCTTCAAGCTCAAACCTCCAGGATGAGGGATCAGTCACAAGAGTGAATTGGGTGTTAAGCAATCAGTTGACTACCAAAGGTGGTGAACAAACTGCTTCTAACACAAGAGACATTTTCTCTCAAGAGTTCTATCTCATAGACACTGTCACCAAGCCTTCCAAAGGAAGGGGGTGAGTGTCTTAGAGAGACTCTGAATCACAGAGAAGAATGGATGCAGACAAGGCAATCCATGTTTGAGAAACAAACTTTCTAATCTAGAGCTCTGCCTAGCTCCTAAACCCTAGCCTCCTCAACAGCTGCTGGCAAGAACATCCCCTTCAACTCTGGCAGTTGATCTTCAATCTTTGGATCTCCAATGGTCTCCATCTTCACAAGTCTTCAGCTCCCCAGGGCCCCAGACAAACCCAATACCCAAACAAACAAGCAACAATCCCCAGAGGGCACACCCCACCAGACAATCAGATATACAGACAGTATTAATAGCAGTAGGGGAATCCTGACTTTTTCTAAGGGATCTAGTAGCTACCCATAGCCCTTATAGTCCCATAACTAATCTACTCAAACCCTAAGTCCTAAGGGAAATGAAATCAAACTTCTTAAGTTGTCACCTAAAACCCTAGTTTTGTTCATGATGTTCAAGCATTTATTAATCACCTAAAATTAATCTCTAAAAATGGGAACTAAAATATTTCTACAAGATCAACATCTCATCTAAACAACATAAAAAGAATGACCAAAAAATATTAAAGCATGTAAGAGAACAAAAATCATTAAAATGATGCATGAAATGAATCTATTTAATATGACATTTATTTAGAAAATATGGAAAAAATATGGAATAAAAATAAAAATGCAATTTTATTTTATGAAAATTTTCTATACATTTTGAAGAAAATGATGTAAAAAGAATGAATTAAAATGCATTTTTTATGGATTTATTATGAATTTATGAAATGAATGAAAAATTAAAATGGAATTAAAAAATAAAATTGGAATTAAATGAGGGAGGGGTGTTAAAAGAAACCACGCCCAGTTATAAGCAGAGGATGGGCCAACAATGGGGGTGCGCTTAGCATTCTGGTTAAGGCCCAGCTTCATTCAGAAAATAAAGAAATAGAAGGAAATGCCAGGGGGGTGAGAAAAGAAGAGGAATTACGTTAAAAATGGAATTGGGCCTATTACTGGGGGTGGGGATAACAATAACCAACTCAGGCCCGCCCGTTTCAATTAATGAAACGGTGCGTTTTGGCCAGCTTCTTTCCCTCCAAAACTCAGATCAAATGAGAACCATTGGATCGTGCTCCAAGTCAAAGGTCTTACTCACAATAGACGATCCAGATTTCGTCTTCTTCCTCAATTCAACTGAACTTAGGGTTTCACCATTACACCTCCATGCACGAGCAGAACTTACACCTCTCCGTTATCACTCTACAATCCACGAATCCACATGCTGTAAACATGAAAATCATGCTAAATCTCTCCCTCTTCAATCCGGTGGTCTTAATTCAATCTGAAACTCAATAAATCCCTCAACCCGATAGCATCAACTTCTGATCACCATGGAAGTGCACTGATATGCATCATGATAATTCTTCCTCAAACCTATCCTAATCTAACCTATAACTAAAGGTGATTAATCTAAGCTATCAACACAACATCCTAATGCACTAACCTAATAGATTCAAGCACTAACAGTTGGTTGCACCTGTTAACAACCATCACCAAATCATTCCAAATTCATCCTAACTGTTCTCCTAACCACCTAGATTGCATCTAAACTAACAACAACATGCCTAACTAACTGAATCGAGCAATTTGAATGAAAACATACCTGGTGTGAAATCTTGAATACAGCTATGGAACTCGTGGATCTGAAGCTTCTAGGTTGTGGATCTTGATCAATCCTTGATGTACTTGATTCTGTTTGCAAGATTTGGATGAGACTTGGCCTGAATTGTGTTGTCCACTTGAATTTGTAGTTTTGATGTTCTTGAAAAAGGCACTCGAAAATGGATGATAATCACCAAAACCTTGCTTCAATTCTGATCTATGATGATAATGGAGCAAGATTGAATTAATGTGGATGATGATTTTGTGAAGAATTTGAGAGAATTGCAATGAAACTTCAATGAAAGGATGAGAAAATTTTGTGGAATTTTTTGGTGCAAATGAAGCCAACCCTTGCCAAATTCTCATTTCATGAATATATAGACCCCAATGGTACATTCTAGATCCATCTTGCACATTCCCTTGCTTTCCAACTTTGATCCATTTTGGTTATGTTTCTTCAATCACAAGTAACCAAAGATAACTTCATTTTTTCCTTCTAAACTCAAAAAAGTGTTTGAACCATTGTTCTTAGAATTGTTTTTCCATTCAAAATCATATATTGGAAGTCTCCATTTGGACTTAGAAATCTCCCAAACCATTTTCCATCTTGAATTTATTCACTTTATAAGCCATTTTAGTTCATATTTTGACCAATCATGCAACTTCATGCTATGAGCTTCTCCAATAATTTGTGACCTTCTTTCTAGACTTAAAATCCCATTTGGAGCAAGTTTGATGTTGTAAGTTTTTCCATTTGAGGCCTCCTTGTATGAGTTTTGGGTATAGGTTAAAATGACCTGTAATTCACAAATGCCCAAAATACCCTTTGCTTGCCAAGACCATAAGTTGAGTTCTCCACATCATATGAAGGCATACTATACCATTCTAGAAAGCTAAGACAATGAGGAATAATTCTTATGTTGACCAAGAATTCATTTGAAATCTCCTTGAGGGGTAAAACTAGCTTGGAAGTCAAGTCACTTTCACAGACAAAAATTCAGACACCTCAGATGACCTGTAACTTGCAAGGACCATAACTTGAGTTCTATAAATCTCCTCAATGTCTTCCACCACTCAAATTAAAGGTATTGAGATCCTCTACAAGTTTCATGTTGGCCAAGAAGCCATTTGAAGCTAGCATTTTGACTTATCTTGCTTGGAAATTTGACCTAAACTAGGGGATTTTACAGAGAAACCCTAATTTAGTAACTCCTCTTCTCCTTGATTTCTCTTGAATTCTCCTTGTCATATCTCCATATCTTTATTCTCCATGTCAAATTATGAACCCCACATCTCTCCAATAGACTTGAATGCCCTTTTAAATCAGTCAATTGACCTAGGGTTGACCTAGGGTTGACCCAGATGAAACCCTAGTTAACTGTCTTCAACTGTAGCTCTTGTGCTCTCCTCAATGACTTGTCTCCTTCTCCCAATGAATTTTTAAGTCTCTCATAAGGTCTAGATACTCTCCATGTCTTCACTTCACAGCTCAAAAGCCTCTTGTTGATCCTCAGATACCCTCAGCTAGGAGATGGACTCAAGGCTTGATCTGCTGAGCTCTTTGCTTTCAAATTCTTTCCTGATGACTTGAATGAGGTTGAATTGGGATAATAGCCATCTTGATAGGCCTCTAGAGATGAAAATAATGATTGGTCCCCTGTTGAATGACTTGATATGCTTATGCTATGCAGATGGTTAGTCTATGTACATGACTCTATATGCAAATGCTAATGATAATGAAACATAAACCAAAGTGAATAAGGTTGAGCAAATTTTAGGGTGCAACACCTTCGGGTTCGATGTTCGCTTTTATTTAGCGAATGCCTGCTGGTTAGCAGGTGTTCTTACCTTCGTCAGGAGCCGGCCTTAGGGTTCGATGCTCGCTTTTATATAGCGAATGCCTGCTGGTTAGCAGATATTCTCAACTTCGAGTTGAGTCGGGCTTCGGGTTTGAAGCTCACTTTTATTTAGAGAATGTTGGCTGGTTAGCAGATGTTCTCAACTTCGTATTGAGCCGGCCTTCGTGTGTGATACTCGCTTTTATTTAGAAAATGCCTGCAGGTTAGCAGGTGTTCTCAACTTCGTGCTGAGCTGGCCTTCGGGTTCGATGCTCGGTTTTATTTAGCAAATGCCTGCTGGTTAGCAGATGTTCTCAACTTCGTGTTGAGCCGGCCTTCGGGTTCGATGCTCGCTTTTATTTAGTGAATGCCTGCTGGTTAGCAAATGTTATCAACTTCGTGTTGAGCTGGCCTTCGTGTTCGATGCTCGCTTTTATTTAGCGAATGCCTGTTGGATAGCTGATGTTCTCAACTTCGTGTTCAGCCGGCCTTTGGGTTCGATGTTCGCTTTTATTTAGTGAATGCCTACTGGTAAGCAAATGTTATCAACTTCGTGTTGAGATCGGCTTTCGGGTTTGATGCTCGCTTTTATTTAGCAAATGCGTGCTGGTTAGAAGATGATCTTAATTTCGTGTTCAGCCGGCCTTCGGGTTCGATGTTCGCTTTTATTTAGCGAATGCCTGTTGGTTAGCAGATGTTCTCAACTTCGTGTTCAGCCGGCCTTCAGGTTCGATGTTCGCTTTTATTTAGCGAATGCTTGTCGGTTAGCAGGTGTTCTCAACTTCGTGTTGAGCCGGCCTTCGGGTTCGATGTTCGCTTTTATTTAGCAAATGCCTGTTGGTTAGCAGATGTTCTCAACTTCGTGTTCAGTCGGCCTTTGGGTTCAATGTTCGCTTTTATTTAGCGAATGCCTACTGGTTAGCAGATGTTCTCAACTTTGGCTTGAGCCGGTGTTCGGGTTCGATGCTTGCTTTTATTTAGCGAATGCCTGTTGGTTAGCAGATGTTCTCAACTTCGTGTTGAGCCGGCCTTCGGGTTCGATGCTCGCTTTTATTTAGCGAATGCCTGCTGGTTAACAGATGTTGTAAACTTCGTGTTGAGCTGGCCTTCGGGTTCGATGCTCGCTTTTATTTAGCGAATTCCTGCTGGTTAGCAGATGTTCTCAACTTTGTGTTGAGCCGGCCTTAGGGTTCGATGCTCGCTTTTATATAGCGAATGCCTACTGGTTAGAAGATATTCTCAACTTCGTGTTGAGCCGGGCTTCGGGTTCGATGCTCGATTTTATTTAGCGAATGTTGGCTGATTAGCAGATGTTATCAACTTCGTGTTGACCCGCCCTTCGAGTTCGATGCTCGCTTTTATTTAGCGAATGCCTGCTGGTTAGCAGATGTTCTAAACTTCGTGTTGAGTTGGCCTTCGAGTTCGATGCTCGCTTTTATTTAGCGAATGCCTGCTGGTTAGCAGATGTTCTCAACTTTCTGTTGAGCCGCCCTTCGGGTTCGATTCTAGCTTTTATTTAGCGAATGCATGCTGGTTAGCAGATGTTCTCAACTTCGTGTTCAGCCGGCCTTAGGGTTTGATGTTCGCTTTTATTTAGTGAATGCCTGCTGGTTAAGAGATGTTCTCAACTTCGTGTTGAGCCGGCCATCGGGTTCGATGCTCGCTTTTATTTAGCGAATGCCTGCTGATTAGCAGATGTTCTCAACTTCGTGTTCACCCGGCCTTCGGGTTCGATGTTCGCTTTTATTTAGCGAATGCCTGCTGGTTAGCAGGTGTTCTCCACTTTGTCTTGAGCCGGCGTTCGGGTTCGATGCTCGCTTTTATTTAGCGAATGCCTGCTGGTTAGCAGATCTTCTCAACTTCGTGTTGACCCGCCCTTCGAGTTCGATGCTCCCTTTTATTTAGCGAATGCCTGCTGGTTAGCAGATTTTCTAAACTTTGTGTTGAGCTGGCCTTAGGGTTCGATGCTCGCTTTTATTTAGCGAATGCCTGCTGGTTAGCAGATTTTCTCAACTTTGTGATGAGCCGCCCTTCGGGTTCGATGCTCACTTTTATTTAGCGAATTCATGCTGGTTAGCAGATATTCTCAATTTCGTGTTGAGCCGGGCTTCAGGTTCGATGCTCGCTTTTATTTAGCGAATGCCTGCTGGTTAGCAGATGTTCTCAACTTCGTGTTCAGCCGGCCTTCGGGTTCGATGTTCGCTTTTATTTAGCGAATGCCTGCTGGTTAGGAGATGTTCTCAACTTCGTGTGTAGCATGCCATCGGGTTCGATGCTCGCTTTTATTTAGCGAATGCCTGCTGATTAGCAGATGTTCTCAACTTCGTGTTCAGCCGGCCTTCGGGTTCGATGTTCGCTTTTATTTAGTGAATGCCTGCTGGTTAGCAGGTGTTCTCAACTTTGTCTTGAGCCGGCGTTCGGGTTCGATGCTCGCTTTTATTTAGCAAATGCCTGCTGGTTAGCAGATCTTCTCAACTTCGTGTTGACCCGCCCTTCGAATTCGATGCTCGCTTTTATTTAGCGAATGCCTGCTGGTTAGCAGATGTTCTAAACTTTGTGTTGAGCCGGCCTTCGGGTTCGATGTTCGCTTTTATTTATCGAATGCTTGCTGGTTAGCAGGTGTTCTTAACTTTGTCATGAGCCGGCCTTAGGGTTCGATGCTCACTTTTATATAGCGAATGCCTGCTGGTTAGCAGATATTCTCAACTTCGTGTTGAGTCGGGCTTCGGGTTCGATGCTCGCATTTATTTAACGAATTTCGGCTGATTAGCAGATGTTCTCAACTTCGTGTTGAGTTGGCCTTCAGGTTCGATGCTCGCTTTTATTTAGCGAATGCCTGCTGGTTAGCAGATGTTCTTAACTTTGTGTTGAGCCACCCTTCGGGTTCGATGCTCGCTTTTATTTAGCGAATGCCTGCTGATTAGCAGATGTTCTCAACTTCATGTTCAGCCGGCCTTCGGGTTCGATGTTCGCTTTTATTTAGCGAATGCCTGCTGGTTAGCAGGTGTTCTCAACTTTGTGTTGAGCCGCCCTTCGGGTTCGATGCTCGTTTTTATTTAGCGAATTCATGTTGGTTAGCAGATATTCTCAACTTCGTGTTGAGTCGGTCTTCGGGTTCGATGCTCGCTTCTATTTAGTGAATGCCTGCTGGTTAGCTGATGTTCTAAACTTTGTGTTCAGCCGGCCTTCAGGTTCGATGTTCGCTTTTATTTAGCAAATGCCTGCTGGTTAGCAGGTGTTCTTAACTTCGTCATGAGCCGACCTTAGGGTTCGATGCTCACTTTTATATAGCGAATGCCTGCTGGTTAGCAGATATTCTCAACTTCGTGTTGAGTCGGGCTTCGGGTTCGATGCTCGCTTTTATTTAGCGAATGTTGGCTGATTAGTAGATGTTCTCAACTTCGTGTTGAGCTGGCCTTCGGGTTCGATGCTCGCTTTTATTTAGCGAACGCCTGCTGGTTAGCAGATGTTCTCAACTTTGTGTTGAGCCGCTCTTTGGGTTCGATGCTCGCTTTTATTTAGCGAATTCATGCTGGTTAGCAGATATTCTCAACTTCG